>JANEYF010002810.1:5250000-5622947 GCA_029963845.1 Rhamnusium bicolor | reverse complement strand
TATATATATACATGTATATATATATATATATATATATATATATATATATATATATATATATATATATATATATATATATATATATCAATAAAGATGATAAATATTTTTATCGAAACGTCGGTAATAATTTAATTAAATGAAACAATATTAAGTCCGAAAAACAAGAATTTTGTTTACCCCTGCAAATATATTATTATAAAATATACACATTAGTTGAATTTCTTGCACATAGGTACTACAAATTTCTAACAGCTATTAAGGATTCGTTACACTGGTTTTCTGGAATAAACTACAAACTATCAGTTCTTTCAATTTTATTTGGTTTGTTTTATAATTTGGTATACATATTTATATTATCTATAACATATTAATTTTAACGCTCTCTAATTACCACAGTAAGAAAATTCACTCATTTTTAACTATGTAATTCTCATTTAAACAATAATTGTTTTGGGTATTTTTGAAACAATTTCTAATAAATCTTTCGTGTGTTGTGTATGTAATATAAAATTATTACAAACAATAAAATAGTACTAATATACATGTGTAGCGCGTATTGGGACAGAATGTTAAACATTTTTATTCTCTAATGTCCAAATTAATCACGTTAAAAAAATAATAAACATTCCAAAACTGATTTATGAAAAAATAACTCAATTTAAAGGGGTTTGATTAACAAGCAAATACAGACGACCTCCCCCACTCATTGTGAGTCAACAGACAAATGACTGGCGAATTACAGGGGTCGTTACCAGAGGTTTATACGATACTGCACCCCATTTCCAAAATTTATTGATGTTACTATACGATTCATGTATATGCACATCAATTCAGGTCCGTTCTTTTAGATTTTTATTTATCTCTGTTGCTGTTATCACATAATTTGTTCTAGAAATTTAATCAAGAAAAAGGAAAATTAAACGTGGGATGAAAATTCAGTGGAACATTTTTTATATCGCTCATGCTGATGAATTACTTAATATTTGAAATGTGTAAATTGAAATGTAAATATTCTAGTCAATGATCCAAACTTATCCGATTTTTTGTCGAAAAACATTACAAGTAGAACATATAGGAAATTTTGCCTGAAACGTATTGTGATTAATTTTTTTGTTTTAGATAAATATTTGCATTATGGTGCGTGATGTCGTCTTATCAAATCCAAAAGGGTATTTGGAAAATTTTCATCCGAAGCATGAAATGTTAACATTTGTTGGTTCATTTGATCGATAGTCGCCCAAAACAGAACCTAAAAATGGGTTAAAAAAACGCTGATAATTTTGTTTACAGTAAACGTGATTAGGTAACCTACTTTATCATAGGAAACTTTCCATCCAAAGCATGACATATTTTTGATGGTTTCATTTGATCAACAAATCTTCAAAAACAGTCTTTTACACACTGTCTTTTAATAAAGTTATTATCTTGTATTTGTTGAGGCTTAGGAACTAAACAATTGAACATTAAAAAAAGAAGTCGGAAGAAGTGTTGAATATCATCTGTTATTACTTATTAGTACCAAGTGGTCCAAGGAGCAAATCAAATTTGTTCAGGAGGCTCAGTATTAATTGAGTGATACCACCAAGATCATATTTTATTTTTTGGATTATTTTGACTAAATCATTTGGACATTTTAGATAATTTTGTAAAATTTTGTATTTTTGGTTTAGAATATATCTAACTCTAGAGCTCAAACCCTGTAATATGTAACCAAATTTCTATCATGCTTTAAAACTTGACACAAGAAGTTCGTAGCAGAAAATTATGTACTTTTCTGAGTATATATCTCTGGCATTGAAAAACCACTCAAAGCTAAGCCCTCTAATATATAAATAAACACCACAGAAATCCCCGAATCCAAAGCCGAGGCTGCACGGGCGAGGGTTACACTGATGAAGAAACGTGGTCACAAACCATTCACAACGACATTGCCAGTGTCGGTGGCAGGATTCGAACCCGCAGCTACGATAGAAAGATTATCTAACACTGGCCATCGCGCATTATAGTCCACTGCTCCACCGAACCGGTATTTAATAATTTCATTATTGAATTCACATTGCCGTCCTCCTGTCCTTATCATAGTTTTTACATTTGGCTTTCTGCTACTTAAATAATAATGGCAATAATAACGGATCTTCATAAATGATCGTACATCACGTGACCAATTAGTTACTCATTGGATACTGCCGTAATATGAAAGACAAGAAATCACAAGTTAAAAGGTACCAATTGATCACGTGGTTTACGATCATTTATGAAGGATCTGTGCAATTTTGTTTATAATAAATACACCGCCGTATTACCATTTTAGTCGATAAATTAATTGTCAGTGTTTATTTATTTTCATCAACAAATCTATAAATATCCTTATATATTTGTCCAAATTTACTTAAGTTGTAGTCAAGTTCATCTGTATGTATAAATTATTTATTTAAACATTTAATTTTTTTGTATTTTTCAGGAAATACTAAAACTTCTCATATAAATACATACAGAAAAAAATTCTCAGTTCGTGACACTTGAAAATGTATATATTCTCTTAAATCCCGATTTCATTCGTTTTTTTTGTGAATAAATGTCACGTTAAATCCGACCCTGGAAGAATACCGAATTAAATTTAAACAGTTCGTTAAGAAAACCTAGAGTGTATTTGCCAATACGACGAAGTAATGTAATAAAATTTAAGTGAATTTCAAGTTAAAATTTAAGGCGGTGAAATATTTCAATCAAATAAGTACGTATAATAAAAAAAAAATCTAGGGAGACAAGCTTAAATGCTTAATATTTCAGAGGAGTTGTTCGAGAGTTAATTTAATAGTTTTATTATTCATTGTAAATTTATCGTTATTAACTTTGTCACGAATGGCAAACTTCAAGGTAGTGCTAAATTGGGCATAAAAATGCCGCCAATTATAAATTATTACATGCGTTTCTGCACAATAGAATTAATAAATGAATTGCATTATATTGCTGAACATATTAATTATTTTCGTTAGAATAACTGTCAAACTAAAAAATCTCATATTCTTCAGGAGTCGTCATTAGGATGGTTCAAAAAAATATAAAAGTTACAAATTGTTTCCTCATCAAGGCCAATCTTGTTCCATATGTAAAATAAAAAATCCATGCCAAATTTTGGATCATTCAGACTATATTTAGGGGTCACAACCATATGCAGATTTTATTAACAAGTCATTGAAAATTCACAATGTAATTGTTTTATTTAAATACATGCATCACATTCCCATATCCTCTCCCCTAACCCTTTAGGATATTTTGGAGGATGGAGTAGAAATGCTGCAGATCGCTTTTAAAAGGCGTATCTTGAGTTATCGTTTGTCTACAAGAAGTCACTCTTTTGACATTTCTCGAAGAAGTGAAGGAAAATTTCTCACAATAATTGGTAAATACCTTCAAACGTTCTACAACTTGAAAATTAATGTAGAATTAGTTTTCCTGTATAATTATACCAGATAGAGAATTATCGGACATCAAGTCATTCAATACTTCAATTTCTTCAATATTTTTTTAGTTGTCATCAATAGAACAATTTTAACAGTAGCGGTTTAAAGTTAAGTAAAAATCCGGATATTGACGGATTGCGTAATATTAACAAGTGCCTAAGTGATGGACGTGTAAGTGACTTAGAATGATATTATGCGTATGCAAATATTACATCTTTGGATGTTGAACTTTCATTTTCAAAATTCGCATTAATATTTGTATCCCGGCGTACAAGTTTAGCAGAGGATATTATAGTAGGCTTATTAATAATGCAAGTGTACGCTGACAACAACGAACCACTGTTAATGAACATTATATAAGGCATTTAAGTCTTCGTAAGTTACACCATGCACCTCACCGACATCGATAATATTTGGAGCGTGAAAGTGTTTTTAAAGAACATGAAAGTGAAAATTGGTGAATAATTACTAAAATTATGTTCAATAATCCCCTGCGATCAGCGTCTCCAACATTTCCAACATTACCAACTTTTCCTCCATACTAACAAACTTTTCCATCTTTTCCATCAACTTCTCGGCCGAACCGCAACACCACGTACAAGGGCTCAACAACCCAATTTTTCAGCAGGATAATGCCCATCCTCATATGGCAAGGGTTACAATAAACTTCTTATAAGTTAATGTGATGGTGCTACCATGGCCGGCATGGTCATCCGATCTGTCTCCGATCGAACATGTCTGGGATTTGATTGGTAGAAGAATGTGACATTTACCCCATCCTCCGGATAATTTGAACAAGTTTCGCCTTGGAATGAGACAACGCAAGTCGATTATCTATTGACAGCATGCCTAACAGAGTGAATAACTGCATTCGAAATCGCGGTGGACCCACTTCGTTACTAAATAACGTTTTTGTTCCGCGTCTCCCAATGTTGATATTTTAATCACTTTTCTGCGGAATAGCTTTGGTGGTATGGCTCAACAAAATCATGATGTTGCATGTTCCGTATTAAAATTGGTTTATATCTATTAAGTGCAGGTCGCTGACACCATATTTGTTAAACTATATTTTATAATAGCTTTAGAACAAAATGTTTAGTTTTTGTTACAGTTAAAATACAAAAATCTTATAGGCAACAATGGTTAAAATCAGTAATAATTAACTGTTGGAATATTAATACAAACTTGTTTGTAATATTTGATTCCATTCCTTTTATTATGTAAATAACCTGGTTTAATGTTATGAAATATACAGTCTCGTCATTTGATTTTGGAGATTCATGTAATTAAAACGTTGGAATAAAATCCATTATTGTATATCTTGCAGTAGTTAGTATCAGTGACAATAAAGATTTAAAAGGAATGGTACATTTCTGAATATGGGAAAGAACATATTGCTGTAATATCAGTTTCCAATACAATATGTCACGGGTATCATTTTCTAATGACCATAATGGAAGTTGAAAACGGGCTATTAAATTGTCGATGGGGCAGTTAAAATTCTACAAATCATTTGTTAACTCTTTTCGGATCTACATATCAGAGACGTTCATAACTTCTAAAACTACAGTACAATATTATGATATTCATCGTGTCAAGGAGCATACTGAGAACATATACATTTCTTCCTACATCATCATTTTTTAAATTATTATCTATGTAAATATGTCCATAAATATATAAATGAATAATTCGTAGATAAAAACTTGTAACTAATTAAAAAAACGTTTTATTTTTCCAAAGGCAGGTTTGGCTTTGATTTCCATTCGTAACTGGGAGCACTAGCACGTATGTGTATGTGTGCATTCTTTCTGTATTTGTGTATGATGGAAAAATAGTAATAGTTGATGTACACCATTTCTCGTCAACATCTAAGTTTTTTTTATTATAATGTCGTCGACCTAGTTATTTTTGGAATAATCATGCAAATTAGGAAAATAGAATAAAATATTTATAGTTTTCATATTCGTCACAAATGTTTTCGGAAGGTTACAAATATGGATCTGAACAACGCTGGGTCTCCACTCAGGGTGGTTTTCAAATCTGTATTTCTTCCCTATTCCCCTCCGAAAATATGTGTAAATTATTTGTTCTATTTGATCATTTTGGCATAGATTAATATATCTGCAAGCTTCCAACGAGCTGGATATATTTTTATGCAAGAGAGTATCAACCACCACTGTTCATTTTATCAATCGGCCCGTGAATAAAAATTGTCCTCATGTAGCAAGACCCTCTAACTGATAAAGCCACACGCATACTAACTGTAGGACATATTTTTAGAGATGAGCGATATTTCATAGTCGGTGGATTTTTCACTGCAATTGAGCAATCATAGTCACTCACTGTGATAATTTTTACACTTTCAAGGTGCAGTATCAGTATAGTAAACAAAATTGTTCAGAATCACAGCCGCAGCCAGTAAGCCAATCGCAGCACAGGTTGCAAATAGCAGTGGGATACTGGTCACAGGCATCTCCATTCATAATACCATTATCACAGTCGCAATAATCATGGCTCAAATATTGACACACTCGAAAATAATTTGCTACACGCAGCTACTGGTGCTACATTCACATAAGAACATGTGTACGTTCTATAGTCAATTCATACCATATAAGCACATAAAAAATTCTAGCATAGGCGCGCGGTACTATATAAGTACATTTTATGTATTTATAATGCACTGCGCGCCTACACTAGAGAACTATAAATGACTGAAGGTCGACAAAGGGTCACTCAGCCAGCCTATGTAAACAACTTTTTATGTCTTTATATAAAGCGAATGAAGTATATTTTAAAGCTTTATCTCAATAACAGTGGCAGCTATTGCGATAATACAGGCATGCAAATATGGTTTCCCTAAAGTTGTTTTTTCTTTATAATTCGTCCAGAAATGCAATAATATTATTTTCGCGAAATTGTACCTTTTTTCTTCTTTCATGTATTGTCCTTTCTGTATCACATTCACCAAATTTAATGTGTCACCCAAAATGTTGTTGAAAATTTTAAATGCCAAATTTAATATTTTTTGAGTTGTAACGGATACACACGCACGCACGCACACACACACACGTACACGCGAGCGCACGCACTCCCTTCCCCCCCCACACACACACGAACTGACAGACATCTTTCAGAAAGTACTCAGGATGGATCCAGGAGGGTTCAAAACGCAAAATGTCGAGGTTGAAAAAAACCACGATTACAATACTTCCTTATATTAAGTATAAGAAAGTAAAAATCGTATATATGTTTTGAAAGCGTTTAATACAAATTTATCAAAATTTTAATAATTTTCGAAAGTTAAATTTTTCAATTATTTTTAAAATTTTCAAAAAGTTATTAATGAAATTTTTTTCAAAGTTAAACGTATTTTTCAGTAATTTATCTTATAAACAACTAACATATTTCCACCTCCTTATCATAATATTGGACAAGTGTGCTTGTAATCAGTTTAGATCGACTCAGAGCGTTAATGTGAAGGACAGTGGCACGTGCTTTTACCCAAACCGCCCGGGTTCAAAACCAGGCGGGATCAAATGGATGAGGTATAGTGGACCTGCTAGCGTCACCATCTTTCGAAGGGAATGTAGAACTGCGGGTTCCATATACCTAGGATGTGAGCACGGTAAAGATGCCTACCCCACAACAAAGTGAGGTTTCGGCAAATTTTTTTCAGCATCCAGATATCGAATGAGGTTACGTCTGCAAGCTGCACATCTTTAGAAAATTCCCCACATTGCACAGTGGTCCGAAATAAATAAAAAGTTGACAAAATTCAAATTTTATAAGTGTGTCATACAGCTCTCACATTCCATGGGTACATTAGGGTATATCTCAGGTAATATTTCCCAGAATATCAACCCCGTTGTTCGAGAAATCTACCTGCGGTAACCATCAAACATAAATAATTGTTAAACTACAATTTTACTTCACTTTGTTGGCAGAATTCAACGTGTGACTGTACTTCAAATATTTGTGCTTTTGGTTTGTAATTTTTACAAGAAAAACTTCAAGGTAACTTTATTTACATATAAAATATTTCCACAAATTTTATTTTGAAGCACATGATTTTATTATTTTTTTATAAACGTAATTTTGTAACTTCTATAAGACCTAAAGAGAGTTTGTCATTAAAAGCCACGGAGATTTTCATTCGTAAATATACTCTAGGTATTCCTCTATGCCGCGGTTAAATGCATTTTTGTTCGAAGTGATTCCATTAGAAAAAAAAATCGCATTTTTTTTTATTTCAATACAGATCACATCAAGTTAGTTTCAAACCAAAATAAGATAGTGTCATTGCCATCAGTAGTATGGCAAACGTTATACTATGCAGGCTAAAAACTTTGCACCCATAGTACATATAGAAGCGATTGCGGGGCCCCCCACTCTAAACTATCCTAGCTTAAGCAACCACCAAATTTAATTTTTTTATTTTAGAATGCCTACAAGAAGAGAACTGTTTGACATTTTATCGAAAAAATCTGGTGAAATGCGTGTAGCACAGAAGGCTCACGTGGTGGAATATCTAGTCAATCACTATGGAAAGGCAGGGAATGCTCAAGCAATCGTTCGCATAAGGGACACTGCATTTGACTTTTACAATAAAGTCTTTTCAAGACTGGACAAATGCAATCTCAATCGAGAAAGATTCCGTCAGAAGCATGGAAAATGGCTTGACAGCAATTTTTATGTTGACGAAGAAGAAAAACTAGAAGAAACTGATGAAACTGTGTCAAGTGCTCAACCAAGCACGTTATCGGGTCGTGGTCGACCCAAGGTAATGTTTGAGGAAGGTAGTTTGAGGACCAAGATATGACGGACCGACAGAGTTTGAAGCGGAAAAACTCAATTACGCTACGAAAGTGGCTTTGAAATCTAAGGGATTCAGAAGCCAAAATAATCACTGAAACTGTGTCTATGACACCAATTCGAGCTACGAAAATTCGTAAAGCCTGGCATGCTGCACAAAAATCAGAAGACTTAGTTCCTTTAACGCCAGATGAGGCGGTTTCTTTAATTGTCGAAGCCAAATTAACAAAACGTCAGTACATGTTTATTATACAGCAAGCTAAAGAAAAACATGCGGATATCTGCTCCTTCTACCACAAAGTTTTAGAGGCTAAGGCCCGATATTATCCGCCAATTGATATCCTAATAGCAACAGAACAGTCCGCAGAAGTTCAAGTATAAGCCCTTCTGTATCATACGGTTTCCTGAATCCTGGAAATGCAAAATCCGCAATATTATCTCTTGTTCCTGAAACAGTAAGAAGTTTAGTACTGTTGGTAAAATGGGGTTGCGATGGTAGTAGCGGTCATTCTCAATATAAGCAACAGTTTTCCGAGTCCACCTTAAGAAATAACGAGCTATTTTTAACGTCCATTGTGTGCGCAATTGCCGAAAGGTGAACAAATAATTTTGTGACAAAATCCACGTCCATCGTCAACAAGATTTTGCAGGCCTCTTCGAATTCAGTTCTTGAAAGAAACCACTGACATTTCACAGCACGAGATGACCTATATACAAAGTCAGATTGACAAGCTTCAACCAACGACATGGACTTCTGAAGAAGAAAAAATTAAAGTTTCTGTATCCAATACTTGCATTATGACCATGATAAACAGAAAAATATATAACGGTATTACCGGCACTTCGTCTTCACAAACATGTTACATTTGCAAGGCTACCCCAAAAGAAATGAACAATACAGAGAAAGTTGTCGAAAATGAGGAGAACGAGGAAGCTTTTAAATTTGGACTATCAACGTTACATGCCTGGATTAGATGCTTCGAATATTGGCTTCACGTATCGTATCGTTTAAATATTAAGAAGTGGCAAGCACGTGCTGAAGATAAAGGTAGTGTAACCAAGAGAAAAAATTTAAAACAAAATGAATGTAGAACTAGAATGGGTCTCCTAGTTAAGCAACCTAAAAGTGGAGATAGTGGCACAACAAACGATGGGAACACGGCGAGACGATTTTATAAGGACCCAGCGACATCGGCTTCAATCACTGGTATCGATGAACATATTATTAAGAGATTTGCAGTTGTTCTACAAGATTATTTGTGTCCACATATCCATGGTATTATATGCTGGCATCTGTACATAAAATTTTAATTCAAGGTTCCACAGTTATTAAGTTCGCCATTTGCCGATAGGTCAATTGTCCGAGAAGGCGCAAGAATCCAGAAATAAAGATCTTAAAAAATATAGAGAACATCACAGCAGAAAAATATCACGAGTTGCAACAAATCAAGACCTATTCAATGGATTATTGATTTCATCATATCCACTGATCACGTCTTTTCACAAACTTCCCAAGAAGAAGAAGTCAAAGTTGTTACCTGAAGTCTTTGGGCTCTTAAAAGAGCCCACAATTCCATCATCTGAGGAGACTGTGACCAGATATCCTGATTCCGAAAGTGAACGTGAAAGTGACACAGACTCAACTGATACCGATGAATAACTGACGTTCCTTTCTTTTGTATTAATAAGAGTATACGCATCTTTTACGTTAAAAAGTTATATACCTCCGTTAATTATTAGTATTGTACTATATTTTTTGCGTTATTTTTCTCATATTTTGTGAGTCACTTTAAATAGAATGCATGCAAAAAAATATATAAATTGTCACTTTGCTAAAAAAACTACCCCCTACAAAGCCATCCCTGAGTTTGATAATTTTTTAATATTTCGTTCATACTTAATGAGTCATTTTAAATAGGTTGCATGAAAAAACACATGTAAATAGCCACTGCCAAATAACCACCCCTTAAAACCCACCCCAGATTTATTTATTTTTTCACTACTTTTCTCGTGATATGTACGTTATTCCTGACTTATTAAAACAATGATTAGATTTTTGTCAACTTCTTTCTGATTTTGGACCACTGTGCATTAACCTCTCTTGAGGTGGACGGATGTAACCATCCTAACGGCGTTCTTCGGAGGCATAAAATTTAAGGCCATCCATATAAAATAGATGGGGGTTTGGAGAAGCCCAACAGACAACTGCAGCAGTGAGATGTACAAGAGAAGAGACTCGGGGAATTTATCCTGGAAAACTCATGTCCTAAGTGGCATCCTCTGTCGTGACCCGCTGTGTACCTGATTTTATGATGAAGCGAGTATTTCAAAGCGGAAATAGCTGTTCTATGTTATACTAGTGGCGCTAGTACCACAAGTTATTTGCGCAAGTGTGGCAATAGCTCGTGTGATGACTGTGGTATTGTGTCAAATGCTTTGCAGAAATCGATCCAGGTCATCGATAGATTGCGCTTGTGTTGCAACAGGTCTGTTGATTCGACGGGTTGTAACACGCCGGATCAACAGACCTTAATGTTCTAGCACAGCTATACTCTAAGTGTGTTCCGCGGAACCCTAGGGTTCCGCGATACCTCTGTAGGGGGTTCCTCAAGAATTTAGAAAAAAAATCAAAACACCTCTCTCTGGTCGAACGTTTTGACTCCGCGGCCGCGCGTAGGTATATTTATTTATTTATTTATTTATTTGTATTTGTATAAACATGTGTTACAATAGCTGGTACAATATCTCATAAGTTTGGTATCAACATGTATACTTGTATACTTGTGAGCGCGCAGTCCCTTTGATAAAAGCCGCCTCTGAATTAGACGCTATAGTTGTCAACAAGCGACTTTCGACTCTAACTTCAAAAAATAAAGTCGAGATTGTTTACAACGCAATTTTTATATTTCTCTTTTTATTTTTGCTTTTTGTTTATCAAAGGCGCCGACTCGAGTATTTTCGAGAATATTCGAGATCGAGTCTAGGACTAAGTATAAAAGCGGCGATCGCGCCTCGTCAGTCAGTTGACGATTAGCGTTCGGAGCGATAAGTTCCTACCTACCTACTTACAAGCTTGCTAGCGAGAAACTAGTGTTCATTGTTCTACTGCCTGCTGTATTCTGTTGTCTCAGTTTTATACATTTCTTCATTGTACTAAACTTAGTCTCTTATACGCAGTAACGATTGTGCATTATTTAGACCCCACCATCCTGACGTGTAACATTATAAATAAAGAAGAATGGAACGTTGGCTTAAAGGTGTTAAACGTGTTGCAACAACATCTTCCAATGACGCTGAATGTTCAAAAGCAGTACGCGCGGATGATGCCACGACGTCAAGCTCGACGGTTTCAAAGACGAAAAAAGGAAGTATGATGAATCATATATCAGTTTCGGATTTGTTGATTCCAACGGCTCACCTCTCTGCATGCTATGTAGTAAACTGCTTCCTAATAGTTCCATGGCACCTGCCAAATTGCGCCGACATTTAGAAACTGTACACCCCGAGTCTAAAGACAAGAATAAAGAATTTTTTGTTCGTAAAAAAAGATCAGTTATTGGAAAGTCAAAAAAATATGATGCATGTAACACAAACTATCAACGAAAAGGCCACGGAGGCATCATATTTAGTTAGCTATCGCATTGCACAAGCAGGTGAAGCGCACACTATCGCTGAGAATTTAATAAAGCCATGTGTATTAGACATAACAAAATGTATGCTCGATGAAAAATCTGCAAAGCATCTTTCTACTGTGCCGCTATCAAACGATACTGTTTCACGGCGAATCCATGATCTGGCAAGCTACGTCAAACAAGAACTAGTTACACGTCTACAAAAAACACGATTCGCCTTGCAAATGGACGAGTCAACTGATGTCGCTGGTTTGGCTATCTTGCTGGTTATCGTGAGATATCCATATGAAAGTTCTTTTGAAGAAGACATGCTTATGTGTTCACCGCTGCTCACAAACACTACCGGGGAAGAAATTTTTTAATAAAATAAATATATTTTTTGAAGAAAATAATCTCAGTTGGAACAATTGCATTGACATTTGTACAGATGGGGCCAAGGCGATGACAGGTAAAACAGCAGGAGCAGTGTCACGAATAAAAAATAAAGCGCCTAATTGTAGTTCCAGCCATTGTATTCTGCATAGACAAGCACTTGCGATGAAGCAAATGCCGTCAAATCTAAAATTAGTTATGGATGAAGCGGTAAAAATAATTAATTTTATCAAATCACGACCACTACAATCCCGATTGTTCTCATTATTGTGTGAAGATTATGGCAGCAAACATAAAACACTGCTGCTCCATACAGAAGTGCGATGGCTGTCTCGGGGTAAAACTTTAACAAGGCTATTTGAACTTAGAGCCGAGTTACAAATGTTTCTTTCAGCAGATACTTCTTTTAATTTGAAGGACCGTTTGTATGATAAAACTTGGTTGTTCCGATTGTCTTTTATGGCGGATATCTTTCAAAAACTGAACGAATTGAATTTATCATTGCAAGGTAAACAGACAACAGTGTTTCAGGCCTATAACAAAATAACTGCCTTCAAAAGAAAATTAGATTTTTGGATTATTTGCGTTGGTAAGAAAGAAATAGAAAGCTTTACGTCACTCAGTGAGTTTGTTAGCGATAACGAAATGTTTCAAGATGATGTGTTTGAAGAATTGGTCCAATATCTCAGTTCGATGCGCGCATCTTTTGAAAAGTATTTTCCCGAAGAACAGAATACAAAAATGAAACTGAATTCATGGATTCATAATCCTTTTTTTACCCAACTTGGAAAAGCCCGAAAGTATGTCAAACGAGATATATGAATCTCTTTTAGAAATGTCATCAGACACAAGTATGGAGTCACTGTTCAAAACGACGCCTCTCAACGATTTTTGGTGCAGAATCCGTGATGAATATCCAATGCTTGGCAAAATGGCTCTGAATATTCTTCTCCCGTTCCCAACAACATATTTGTGCGAAACAGGATTCTCAACCTATGCAGCCACGAAAACAAAATATCGCAATAGACTGGACGCCGAACCTGATATGAGACTTCAACTGTCTTCTATCAAACCTGATATCAACCAATTGATGAAAAATAAAAAACAGTTTCATACCTCCCATTAGTTAGATTTTTTCTTTTTTTAATATCTTCTATTATTGTACTTGCCATGTGGTAAAGTAAGTAATAATTAGTAACTGTTACATTGTACTTTTATTATGCTTATTAATAAAGAATACACTTTTAAAAACTATTGTTTTATTGTAGGGTTCCATCAAGTATTTTGCTTCCCAAAAGGGTTCCGTCACCAAAAAAGTTTGAGAACCACTGTTCTAGCATATAAGATACGAGTAATCTTGTAGCCGGAGTTAAGGCAAGTGATCAACCTATATTTCCACGGGTCGGAAAGATCCCCCCTTTTCAGAATAAGTACAGTCGATCTCGACGAACCAGTCCGAAATATGCTACCTCTCGTTCAACTATAAGCCAGACAGTGGTGAGTGGAAGGGAATTTCTTCCACCACTAGTTGTTTCTGCCATCTGGACGTGGGACAGAGAAGTTCTTAGTGCCAGCAAGGGCTTGTTGGAGTTGTTTCTTACTGATTGTCGGACATATTTCGTCTGACTCTTCAGGTTAGTAATAGAAGAAGTGTGCGATTCCTCGAGTGTCACCGTTAAATAAACGCGTCGTTTCGTAGAGTCCGTTTCAGAAAGTTCGACATCATCTACAGTCAGCGGATTATTGATAAAAGCTACGCTCTTGAAACATGTGGAAAGGATTTCTACGGAACAATTATTTGTATTATTATATAAGTTGTATCTCTGTTCAGTCTGTATACTTTGATGCACTAATTTAATTAAAATAGAATTGATCACCCGGTTATGAAGTTTAAAATAAAAAAAAGATATTTTCTCTTGAAATTCAGTTCGTTTTTTTTTTGTATCCGGGAGACTATATATTCATTGTTATGTTTATTGAATAGGTAGTAAATTGCTATTAAAATTTTTCACCAAAACGGTATAAAAGAGAATTTGATGGTTTCATTTTGCCAGACTATCGTTTCTGTATATTACAAAATGTTATAGGGATAGTCAGCTACTAAAGAGAGCAAAGTTAGATGTTTGCAAAGTTTACGACATGTGCAGAAGTTGTATTAAAAAGTTTTTCTTAATAAACAAGTCTTATGTTTTGGTCTGTATTAAAGTTCAAGTTATACAAGATAACGTTTTCATTATGTCTGAATAGTGGCTTAAAACTTTGTAAAATCGTATGCTTCATAATGTAAAATATATACAGTATTGCAAATAATCGAGGTAATTTTGTACTTGCTATTTTTTTAAATTTTTGTTGTTCATATAATACAGTCAATTAATCAAATCATAAATTTTCAAAAAATTATTAACACATTTCGTACCCCAACTACATTTATTCATTATATCTTTGTGCTTCTGTAATCACAGGAATTTAGGAATTATAATAAAAATAAATATTTAATGGTAATAATTTCAGTTAGGACAGAGAACGGGAGGGTAGCGATAAATTTCAGAAACAACTTACGTAGATATAATATTATATTGTAAACACCTAATGAAACATTCTCAAACAAGCGAGCATCTCTCCGTCATCTTGACGAAGAGATGCTCGTAATTGTCGAGTGTCCAATGGCAATGTGAATGCATAGATAGATATAGGCGGATCCGCCTTGACTATGACGTTTACGCCTACTGCTCCATACAGAATACACTCTAAATACGTAGTATTTATAAAACGTATATGTGAATAACACTTAGATATGTAAAAAGTGCGAAATTAAAGACAACGGAAGTTAACTTTTTTTAAAATGTCTTGTTCAATTTCTTCAGAGATAAAATGAACTTGTGGATTAGTGATTTTCCGGAGTTGCAATTTAACGGTACAGAATTATATTGCACAAGTTGTGAAAAAGTGCTTTCGTGCAATGTCAAAGCAGACATTAATAGACACAATTCCTTAGACAGTAAAAAAAAATATGTGAGTAGTAATATTACAGATAATCCACTATTGTGACAATTTTTCCAAAAGTGTATTAGTGAGCAGTATTGAAATGTTCAGGTGCCATCGGAAACGATACTAAAAAAAAATATTCACAGCGATGTGACAGTACTAACATAAAACTTATTCTGACTTGAATGACAAATACGTCTGGATTAGCGTGGATGAGACCACCATTGCCTACAGCTGGAAGGTGCCAATGTTTTAGTGGGTGTATTATTAAAATTAGTAATATACTTTTACTCATGTGATTGCCAGTTAAAAATATGTACATGTGTGTTAGTATTACATTCACCAATACTTTCAGCCCTCTTCGTATTAATTTTGGATGTTTTCAAACTCGCCAAAATAACCACAAGGTAAGATATTTTGTCATATGTGCATGAACATATTTACGCGGTGACACATCATCTAGCATCAACCCTGGAATTGACATCATTTATCGCTACCTCCCGATCTCAAGTTAGGATTTTCTATGGTTATTAAAATTGAAGAGTAATTTTATAAATTATTTTACATACGCCTTGCCTTTGTGATATATTTTTTTACTCACAGACAAAGTTTTGTCTTGGAAGTTATACCATTTATTTAAAATTATTTTACTGGTTTTAAGAAAACTGAACGTTTATTCTTAATCCTAAGTATTTAGATTACATGTAGGTTATTAAGACTCGCGTAGCCTTCCTTCACCACCACCTGGAAAGATAATTTGTGATAACTAAAACTGGCAGAACATAGGCGTACACATCAAAATAGATGTAATAAAAGAAATTAACTAGCAACAAAATCCATAAACTATTACAATTTATAACAATGTATGCGCAACTTACCCTATTAACTAGCTTAATGAACTAGCTTGATTATCACAAACTGGAGAATATCTGTAAAAACTTTGCATTATCAGGTATGTTTCTGTGGTTGTCTCCGTGAGTGATGTTCGCTGTGGTGAAAAAATATGCTTATATTTTGAGAAGCACCGTTCGACATTTATTGATGTAATACAAGCATACTTAAAATAGTCTTTGAACGCACTTAACAGATCTGGAGTTGCACCATCAGTACCACCACAAATTTGTCTTAATCTTGTAAAACCGATGTCTTGCGAACTTTTCTCTAAAGGGCTCATTTTTTACGTCACCTATAGAGTGTAGCAGTCGATTTACTTCGTCCACTATTTGCAGTGACTCCATTAATGACAACGCACTGTTTTGTAAGTTTTGTATGGCGTCATGTAGTCTTTTATAGTTCTTGTGAATAGGTTTTAAAGTTGTTTCAACAGAAATATCTTCGAATTTTGTCGGCTTTCCTTAATCGCTGCAGCCTCATCAGGATTAAATTGTAGTATCACAGCTTTTATTTCTTATAAATATCCAGCATAAAAAAAGCTGCCTTCAACCATGTGCCCCAACATGTAAGAATCGGTTGTGGTGCTTCGGGAATACCGGGACATTTGCTGTGAAATGCGCGAAGACGTTTAGGAAATTTAAGGAACACTTTTTTCGTACTTGCTATTAATGCATCTACCTCTGGAAAACCTTATCGAATAGTTTCAACCAAAAGATGTAAAGCATGCACTTTACACGTAACATGTACCAACCTACAACCGTGTTCTTGAAGAGAATGGCCTACCAAATGCATTGTCGCGGCACCATCGGTCACAAACATCAACACTTGACTTGTTGACAGATCAAATTTGTCTAACGTCTCCAGCACTATCCACGTAATTGTGTTGCCAGTACACTCAGTTAGTCTTTTGCTAGCTAGTAATAGTGGAAATGTTGGTTTAAGAGGGTCCAGTACACGTACTATAACATTTGCAATCGATTTTTTTTACAATCTGTCATCTCGTCACCATATAACCACGTACGTTATTTTTTAATACACATTTGATCTTACTTACAATGTCTCCGCGTGCAGTTGATACATAGTTACGCAACGTTGTGCGACTAGGTAACGTCACCTGGGGATTGTATTTATTTCAGAACTACCGAAATGGTTGTTTAGCGAGTATATGCAGCGGAACATCACATACAATCAGTATTAACAGTAAATCGAACATAAACTGTGTATTCGAAGGCACGCCATTTTTTTAGTTTTATGCTGCACCGTATTTACGTGACGTCTACAATCATATTTATACCAGCACATCAGGTCTGTCTCGCATACCTTACAAATTATTATAGCACCATTTTAGAATAAATCGAGGAATTCACCGATAAATTTATTCACTGTCAGCGTATGGCCATTTTTTACCCTTGCGCACGTCTGACATACATATTTTATTATTGAATTATAATATAGTAGATTAATTATAACAATAAAATACAACAAATAAAATTATCAACAATACAACAACATACAATACAACGGAAAGGAATAAATTAGCGTGTAAACACTAACTACGACAAACAAAAATGGATTAGTCTCGCGACTTGCTTATATGGTATTTGTTCGCCGGCCGGCTGTTCGTTGCCTCACCAGGTATCTGCCTGCTGTAGCACCACTAAATAGCCGCGCGGCGTTCTATATACCCATTAATTCTTAGGCTTCTAAGAAATTATTATTTTTTTCTCGGAACTTCGGAAACCTTGTTGCTAATATAGCAGTCTTTCGCTGATTAAGACTTTGCATATTCCACAGTCTCAGATGCCTGTATACAAAAACGACAAATGTCGTCTTCAGCTTTTCCCATTTTGTTGAAATGGTATCTCAATAGAAAGTGACCTGCGTGAATGCCTGTTAGTACACTTAACTTTGGTTTGCTAAGCGAAGTTAAGTATTCCACAAAATGCCTCCGACCTTATGAATAATAATCCTCCTCTAACAAGGTGATCTGCAATTTCACTCCCTTGTATTCATTCCTTTATGTCCTTATAGTGAACAAGGTAACCTTGTTGTTTAGTGTCAGTTGCTTTACTCTTTGTAGACATTCCTAGATAATCTTAGAAAGGTAAATTAATAAAGCATTAAGACCTGCTTGGCCATATTCCTCGTATGCCCGTTGTATTTCATTTGCAAATTTCTACTTGAAATGCAGTAAGATGTGCCCAAAGGCTTTTGAGAGCTTTAAACTTTAGTCCATATGTGCCTACTCCCATCTCTTTCTCCATCTTTGATCTGTATACCAGATAAGTGATCCGTTTTTAAATTGGGATCCTCCAGAGGTCCAAATTTGATAAGTATTACTTAAAATTTTCGCTCAAATTCGAACCTAACTGGCATTATATCGTAGGTTTGGTCATTGAGTCTTACTGAAGTTTATTCAGGACACCCAAATGCCCAATTAAATCTGATTTGATTTTCTTTATAGACCGTAGTCTTTGGGAGCTCTTGAATTGCATCTAAATATTTTACCTCATTGGATAACTGAATAAGATTTACGGAACAACTATTCAGCAGACAAAAGCCCCGACCTGCATTGAATTAAACCTGTAAACCTTGTTTGGTAGCTAAGATCATTTGTCAATTCCTCACTAAGATCGGTTTCGAAACTGTTATGTTCTCGTCAGTATGCCATAAGTAATGGAAAAAACGAATAATAATAGCAAACCAGGCTAGCCTAAAGCAGACTAAGCAAGACAGACATAGTGAGTGATAAGTGAATCCCTCTGGTGGTCAGTGCTACTTACTACCCGTCAGACATCACTGATGTCTTATTGACTGATAACGACCTGCAAAGCAGATACTAAGAGCTGTGACCTCTAACCTCTTGCTTAGTCTGAATAAGGCTAGCCTGGTTTGCTATTATTATTTGTCATTTCCATTATTTATGGAATACTGACGAGAATACAACAAGTTCAAAACCGGTCTATGTCTAGTGAGGAATTGACAAATGATCTCAGCACCAAACAAGATTTACAGGTTTAATTCAATGCAGGTCGGGGCTTTTGTCCGCTGAGTAGTTGTTTCCTGTAAATCTTATTCAGTATATAGTTTTGCCCATCAGGGTTAGAGGTCACAGCTCGTGATACTTGCTTTGCAGGTCGCTATCGGTCACTAAGACGTCAGTGATGTCTGACGGGTAGTAGCACTGACCACCAGAGGGATACGCTTATGTCTATATCGCATTGGATAAGCCAAATTGCAGACCATTTACCGTTGGAGCTATTAATGAATATGTCCTCTTTTTGTGAATGGTGCAATGGTTTTGTCTCGATTAAGATATAATTTTTCTACCATGCAATTTGCATTAGTCTTGAAACTTTCCTATCGTGCTTGCCTCATATTATAATGAGTATGATGATAGTTTTGCCCTTGGACGTCGAATACAGTTACTGAGTCGCATCCCACTGTTGCCGTTATACTTCAGCTAAGAGACATGGAATAGATCGATCTTATAGTTAAATGTTTAAATATCGGATCCTACTTATAATTGAGGATTCGAAACCTTTCCTTTGTACAGCCCTTTTAATTGATTCGTAAGTGGCGTTATCAAGAGCTCGCTCTGTATCTATAAATAAACAAAAAGCTATTTCTTTAATCACAAATATCTTTTCAATCCTATTTACAAGGCTGTGTAAGGCGGTTTCTGTGGATTTGTTTGCTTGATAGGCAAATTTTGTGAAGCGTTGGGTTACAGAAGATTCCACTTCTTAGTAATAATTATGCATTCTTTTTAGGAGAATTATAGGGCGACAGAATTTAGCTTGAGAGCTTAGTTGCATTTCTGCTTTAAGTGTAAATGCTACTTTTATTTCCCTCCAGGTTAAATGATACTAAAAATTTGAACCAGGATGGGGCAACTCCTCGATTCCTTATTGCAGAAGAGTCGGAAATACGGTGATTTTTATGGGCTTAAATGTGCTAATGGGCCGTCTAACCTTATTAGGCCTGAGGATTTTTCCGGGAGGCTTTTTTCCCGGTTCCTAGAGCGATATACGTCTTTATGAGTACAGTTTTCTACCTCTGTCTTTCACGATATTAGAGCCTGAAAAGTGAGTTTGCAGAAACACAGTTTCTTCTTAACTTTCAGTACAGCTGCTATCAGGATTCTGTAATATCACAATTCCATTTTAGTGGTCTGTTGGAGTCGAATAATTCGTTCATTCTGTTACAGAATATCATTCAAATACTTCGTTTAGATATCAATTTCTTATTATACTCTGTCAGTTCCATTTTATATTCTACCCAATTTTGTGTTTGGCCCTCTTAAAAAGTTGCCATATTCTAGTTCCTTATTTGTTCAAGGCACATTCTGCTTGTAATGTTTTATTTACAGAGTAGCTTTTCTCATGTAATGTTATTATGAGAGTTTTCTGTTGTGTGGATGCTTTTTCTAGATTGTGTTTTGATATAAATTGAATTGTGTTTTCGACGACTAATAATAATACTAATATTTAATATAAACATTATAAGTTAAATTATTGTAAAAGTAAAATTTTATAACATAGCCATTTTGAGGGCGAAAATTTTAACAGTCAATAGATCTCGATGAAATGAGGATTTTTTGTTGTAGATATAAACTTATTTCATCTTAACTTAGCATATAAAAAATTCTAACACAGGAGCGCGGTATTATAGTAATATATTTTGTGCATTTATAATGCTCCGCGCACCTATGCTAGAGAACTACGCAAAACTGACGGTCGACAATGGGTCGCTCTGCGAGCCTAGGTAAACAGTTTTTTATGTGCTCATATAATTGAACGGAGTATAATATGGTATATATTTTAATCACATTTTTACACAGGCCAGTAGTACTAAATGCTCAAAATGTAGCATATTGCTGTATATTAAAAAATTGGTCGTCTGTAAAGCAGGTAGAATTTAATATTGTTTTATTTTCTGACACTATTTCTTATGGGTACACAAAATAAAATGTAACGGAAATTTTTAAGACGTTTTGCTTTCTTATAGCCAAATCGAAATTTTTTATTAAATTAGGATGTTCTTATTTCGGCGTAACCAGTCATTTTAGTTTCTTATTTAAAACTTTAAAGAAAATATGTCAATTTTATTTTTGCTATTTTGTTTCTTTCCACTGCTAACCAATAAAAGGCATTTCTTGTTATTGTAAATAAATTACGTATGTACACTCTGCTGAAATATTTTTCCACCGATTCAATAAACCTAAAAAGCATTTATCTTAATTCTAATGCCTTGAAATATTTTTTACGCCTGGTAATAAATAAGTAAACCATAATGATATATTTATTACGCCTGGAAATAAGCAATTTACAATACACTCGCTACCTTGCCCATTGTAAATCGGGCCAAGTCCAACCCACCACTGCAAAGTTTAAGTGAATAGACTTTAGGTCCGACCGAACCTCCGACTTTTAAGTGTTCACGGTAGAGACACCAGTCGATCAGTTTTGATATCATGTTTACATTAAATTGTTATTAGTTCTTTAACTTTACTTTCATTTTATTATTGCACTTTACAATTTAAATATAATATGAAACCTATAAAACTAAGTATACTAAAGACTTATCATAACTGGAAATATTACTAGGTAGATAACATTTTAGACAATCATTGTTTATGTGGTAAGACTTTTTTATACGCCTTTGAAGTTAAGATTGTTATTAGCGTTAAATTATATTTTTAATTATTTGCTAAAGTTATATATTATTTTCAATTCATCAAAAAACCTGCTGCGCAGTCAATTAACTGATATAATTGCTATCAAATTGTAATAAATTTAACAACACACTAATCTAATAACGTAACATAAATATAAATTTAATTCATTTGGCAAACAAACAAATACATATTTTTGTAATCTATTTTTAATGAGATATTTCCTTTTCGATGTTCTCACCTTGATATGTATAATTTAAGCCTTATTTGTGTGTGATATAATAAACATTATTATTATAAAATAAATTAAATTCAAATTGTAAGGATAATAAATTAATCCTTTTTTTAGAAACGCTGTATGAGAATGTTAATCGAAAGAACAAGCAGTTTACAAACGATTATGACAAAAAATCGTTATAGTGCTGAAACACTAATGATATATTTACTTTTATGGTAATGAATTTATTTGTTCAGATATTGATTGACGTTAATAATTACAAATAGGTTCAATAACGTATGTTGTAATTATCCGAGACGTGTACTTCATTTTTGCATTAAGTATAAAATTTCAGGGTAATTAATCTCAGTCTTAAGAACACATATAAAGATGTTAGTGAAGTTATTAACTTAATTAAGACATTCCAGCACATATACGGCTATATAGAGGGGTCACAGAGATCTTTAATTTACAGGGCTTGTAGATTCCAATCAAATTGACATCCTCCATTTCTAATATCCAAAATAAATAAATTGGACTATATAAATCATTACGCAATACTTGTTGGTCCATTTCCTGGTAGTTGTTTATCATTAAATAAAACTGTTTTTATTACCTAAGCCAACACTTCCTATGTAAAATATAATTTTAATTCATTATCATTACCTAATCACACGTATACTTGTACAATATAAACCTGTTAATTAAAACTGACTAGTTTTAGATAGTATCTATAGCTATCTCGTGCATCTGTGGTTGCTTATTCACAAAATTTAAATAATATAACTAAACAATCATATACATATATAGATGATTTGTAGTGTATTACAAATCATCTATATGATTGTTTAATCATTGAATTTAACTTTATAAAATCAGTGTGCTAGTTGGGAGTGTTTGGTTTAGAAACATTAGCAGAATGGTGGAAAGTTTATAAAGTATCCTTTTTAATCTAACTGAATATAAGTACCAGTCTGTAAGGGATTTAAATCTGACAAAAATTCCATAAAGCTGAAAATTGGTATACACCAAGAGCTTAGCGTACTAATTAACATTTTAAATGTTCTGATCAATCGGAGTATAGCTTTCGCCGCCATCTTGGGAAAATAGTGCCTAAAATTAGTTTCCGTAACTAGATTTGAATTCCACGAAAGTATGGGACGGGATAGTAAAGAAAGAAAATATGTAATTACTCTGTACAGGATGTCTACTCAACTAGGGTTTGCTATGATAGCAACGAATATATATCAGACTGTGGCCGTCATTGATTTAAAACATTTTTACACAAATTCTTACAGCTGTTACATGGATTATCAGTTTTAATTTTCTACTTGTCAAAAAAATAATGAAGAGTCAGATTATTTTTAAACATCTTTTTTTTTTTATTTTGGGTGGTCGTAGATAAAATATTGTACAATACACGTGTGATAATGCATTATTGATATACTTGTGTGATAATGGCGCTTATCACACTTATATTTAAAAAAAAATTAAGCACCACAGGTAATACAGCCCCCTGTACCCTTGAAGGTACTTCAGGGTACCTTGTGTGGGAGAGGGCTACATATTTAGAGACAATGGACACACACCCAATGTTCGTGTATGCTAGGATTTATTTTTGGTTTAGAACAAATCCTAGCTTCTCGACCGGGGATCGAACCCAGGACTCCAGGGTGAGAGGCAAGTATCCTTACCACTCGCCCACGAAGCCACACATTTAAATATCAATTATGTATGGTAAAGATGTTACCGTACTTCATTTTTCGAAGGCTAAAATAGTACATTTAATACCCGGGGGAGATTAAAAATTAATTTAATCCTACTGAAAATCCTAGGATTTTGTGTAAGGTAAAGAGAGACGAGGCCCTACAGTTTATTGTGGAGTCCGAACCACATCTAGAGCATCGACAATTCTCTCTCCCATATTAATCTGAAGCAAATTACAAATAAAATTTCTAACTTGCTCCAGGATAGAATTGAACCATCGACCTTCGTTACCGAGTAAATAGTTATAAGCGCTTTACCCACTCGGCTACCATATCCCATGCAACCTGAAATACTCGTAGATCCCTGCATTGTATCTCTCACGGTTGTATTATTGTTTCTTTCATGTCCAACAATTTTTTCGGCAATGTTTTCTTTATTATTAATTGATCTTTCAACATACTCCTCAGCTACAGTTGAGGACTTCCATCCACCATGACGCATGGGGACATCTATAACTGCTCCCACATCAGCTAACAAAGGTTGCAGATGAACGTCTAAAACAATGACCTGTGTACGAAGATGCCTCTGGAAGTTTTAGGAAAGAAGCTGTTCATTGTGGCAACTTTCCAAATGTTTTCCCAATTGGTGTCGAAGTACAATTTACTATTTCTATATTGTACAGAAAACCATGAACGCTGTGTATTAATTTTTCGTAGATGTATTTTTTGCACAATTATACAAATCTAGCTGCATTGTTTTCTGAATTTTTAACAATGAATATTCTGTCGATTATAGTTCTAGTGTTTCTTATGTTAAATAACATTGACGAATCTAAATCTTCAACATCATTGATGGACAAATTCAACAATTCATTCCCTCTGAAAGCTCTCGCAATTTTTAACCTGGATCATCAAAAATTCGCCATCTGGAGCTTCAGTTAAGGATTGATTGATTGATTGATTATTCTATTGTAATTATTTTTGATTTCTTAGGCTTGTAGTCTTCATTTTTTCTTTTAAGAAAAGCTATTAATTTCAGAAATTTAATTGTGTTAATATTATATCTAGCATCTAACTTTTTTTTCTAATTACACCACTTACTGAAGTCTTCATATTGTTTTTCATAAATTTCTAACATAGCTGGCAGTAACTTGAGTTGCCCTCTTCCGCAGCGTCTTCAATTTCAAGATGGATAAAATGTTCATCGAAACTTTCTAAGTTATTCATATTTATTTATTCAACAATTAAATCAAACACCAGGCACAACAAAATTATATTAATTTAAAGATGATTAACCTTGATTACACCATTACCTTAGTTACTCTCAGAAATTCCATAATGCTTTGCAAAAACATCCATTTTTGAAGTATGAGTTACTTTTTTCTCTAAAATTAGTTTTTGTTTGAAAATGCGCATAAAATAGCGCATAACCACGGTACTAAAGGGTATTTTGGTCCCAAACGAAACAAGATTAAAAGATGCTCTTTGTTCCCGTGGTGTATAATATAATATTTTTGATTCTTATTTTAATAGTAGTCAAGATTTGTCCAATGTCAGGGTTATAGGTCTGTCTAACGATAACATAGTCAGGAGTTCCACAGGGGCGGTTATAAGGCCCCATGCTGTTTATTATATTTATACATATCATAATTCATCTACACTGTTCATCTCTCTTATACGTGAGCAAACAGATTGATTTAAATATACAGGTTGGACATATTTTCATTTTGGTATTTTATATTTAAGAATAAGCTCGAGGAAGACACTACAATACTGATAATATTACTATAAAATGAGGATAGATGCTAGCCACGCCCTTCACCAATTGGAAAGTGTGTGGGTCGTACTCATCCTACCCCTGTAATTTGATTTCTTGACCGTCTCTATTATTTTTTTTATACGAATAATTATTAGTATTGTATTGTCTTCCTCGCACGTATTGTTAAATTAAAATATCAAATTTGAACTCTGCCCAGTCTTTATATAAGCATCTCCTGATGATGCCAACTTGGTTGGCGAAAGGCGCATCGAATGCATTATTCAATGTTTTGATGTTTCGTGGAAAACTACGTCTGTGTTAATTTGACTATATTATAAATCAAATGGATTTAGTAAAGGGGCGGAGTCCTACAGTTTTAGTGGTACCCGACACTTTTTGCGAATAAATTTTTATTGTTGCAATAAATGGGTACCGAACCTGCATCTAGATATGCTCATAGTACTACCAAAATACTCCAACAATGATGATATATGGATTTTCAAGAAATTATATTAACGTTAAAGATATCTGCCCAATTTAATTTTTGTACTGCATTTAGCATGTCATAAATGACAAGCTAAAGTTCTTTGACTACGAGGAAATCATTGGGCTTGTACAATTTAGTAATGCCACCAAATATATAATAGGAAGGGCATGGTAGCCCAGTGGGTAAAGTGCTTATAGCTATTTACTCGGTACCGAAAATCGATGGTTCGAATCCATCCCCGAGCAAGTTAGAAATTTTATTTGTAATTTGTTTCAGGTTAAGATAAGAGAGAACTGTCGATGCCCTAAATGTGGTTCGGACTCCACAATAAACTGTAGGGCCTCGTCTCTCTTTACTCAACACAAAATCCTAGGATTTTCTGGGAATTACTTCGGTGACTTGAGAGGCGGTTACGAAAACATTTTAAGAAAACATTTTACTAAGACAAAATATAATTTTATATATTATCTAACAAAAAAAAATATTTGAAAAAGTGAAACTATATAAGAAACGTTGCCTGCCTCTACCATTAATTTTTAATTTCAGTACGGTTTTGTTTATTTCTCATACGAATTAAATATGCCATAATATGAATTAAATATAAATTACATACAATATCAATGCCTAAGGTAATTAAATTAAATTAAAATAAATGTTGCAACACATTTATTCATGTCAAATCATTATTTAAAACAATCAAGTAACAAATTGTCAATATATCTTGACATAAGAACTGTTTTATCCAGTTTTTATCCCTCGGCTGTATATATTCTAAATTACAATACAAAGCACTATTACTTCAGATTGTTTGAAATTGAGAGTATATATTAAGTTAAGCTCTCAGGGGAGTTTAAGAAATCTCATTCCTGGAACCTTTTACTTTTATTAAGAGATTATATTGTCACTAGATGACAAAAGTTCAATTTTTTAACACATCTAATTTATTTTTATTGCTCCCGGTTCTGTCTTCATAGGCGTAGAATAGGTCACAAAATGTATCGTTAATCATTAATAATATGCTAATTGTTGGCTCTTAAAAAAATGATATAAATTATATCATGTATGTTTTTGTACAACCATTTAGTGAAATATAAAATACGATTATTAGCCCACTCATATCAAATTTACCATCTGAACCTAACTATATCAATTCAACAAAAAAAGGATAAAGAGTTAAAACTGAAAATGTGTCATAATATAAGATCTCTAAATTCCTGTTTTGATGATTTTTGCACTTTTGTATGTTCAAATGATTATGATTTAATTACTCTCTCCGAAACATGGCTGACGGATAAGGATTCAACTATAAACTTTTCAATTCAACATTATTCCCTAGTCAGATTGGATAGGCATACAAGAGGAGGAGGTGTATGTCTGTATATTAAGAAAAATATAAAATACAGTGTGATGGACATTAACAACACAACAGATGATCAATTAGAACAATTATGGATTTTGACAAATATCAACAGTAGAAAAGTTGCATTTGGTGTAATATACAGATCACCTAAATTAAACATTTCCTGCCTAGATATTCTTTATGAAGTCTTAAGCTATATTACAGGGGTAAGTGATGATATTATACTTACGGGTGACCTTAATGTTGACTTTTTCAAAATTGATTCATACAACTTAAATTACCTTAAAACTATCCTTGATTGTTTCAATCTACAACAACTACTACAAGAACCTACGAGAATCGCTGAATTTTCATCTACTTTAATAGACATAATATGCACCAGCCAACATGACAAAGTAATTGACTGTGGAACAGTTGACCTCTTAAATATGTCAGATCACTTTTTAGTATATGCTACTTTTGACTATTCAGTAGTTAAGCTACCCATACAAACATTAATTTATAGGCACTATTATCTTTTTGATAAAAATGGATTTGCTATTCCGTTTCTGTTAATTGCACGTTTGTGCAGGAATTACCTAACATTGAAGAAAAAAGTAAATTTTATAAATAATGTCATTAAAACAATTTTCGACATACATGCACCATATCGCACTATTGAACTACGAAAACCTAATAAACCTTATATTACTGAAACAATTCAAGAAATTAGTCGACTTAAGCACCAGGCTTACAACGAATATAAAAGAACCAAATCCAATTTTAAACTTACACTTTATAAAGATCTCAGAAACTATTTGTCGTTAGCAATACGCAATGAGAAAGTCGCTTATATTCAACAACAAATTAACGAATATAAATATAATTCGAGAAAATTATGGAAGAACCTTGAAAAGTTTAATGTGCATAGCAAACCTGTAAATATCATTTCTTCGGAAATTAACAATCCAAATGAAATTAATAACTTCTTCTCTTCAATTGTACGTCAAAATATAAACATAGACACGTTAAGATATTATTTGAAAAATATTTCCCCATGTGTGCAGAATGAGTTAACTATGTCGGAAGTATCAGTTAACGAAATTGAAAAAGCACTTAACTTACTTCATTTAAATGCTTTTGGCGCAGATGGTATTAATCTTAAAATGCTAAAATTAATTTTCCATTTTTGTAAATATGCCATGACCCACATCATAAATTATTCACTTCAATTTGGAACTCTTCCTGAAATATGGTAGCAATCAATTATATTACCTTTAGCTAAGGTTAATGTGGCAACAGAACTTAGTCATCTCAGACCAATCAACATCTTAGTTGCTATGTCAAAACTCTTGGAGAAAATAGTTAGCATTAGGTTAACTAAACACTTAAAAAATGAGAATATCCTATCTGTGCAACAATCTGGATTTAGAAAACAACATAGTACAGAGACTGCCCTAATAAAAATATGTGATGACTTTACAAGTGCAATAGATAATTCTAATGTTACATATCTAGTACTTCTGGACTATAACAAAGCCTTTGACTTAATAGATCATGATTTACTACTGGCAAAGCTACATTATTACAACATTAACGAACAATGGCTAAATTGGTTTAAATGTTATCTTTCTAATAGATCACAAGTTGTTAGACTTGGTAATTTACTTTCATGTGACCAAAAAGTAGTATGTGGTGTCCCTCAAGGAAGCATTTTGGGACCTTTACTGTTCACTATTTTTACGATCTTCCAACGATATTATCTCGGACCTGTGGAGTTCACCTATACGCTAATGACACTCAAATCTACATTACCTGTAATCCTATGCAAAGTTGTGAGGCAGTGCAAGATCTAAATGAAAATCTGGCAAACATAGCTAAGTGGTCTAGCGACAATGGTCTTATAATTAATCCAACGAAGTCGACGGCAATGTGTGTAGGCTCCAGTGCCATGTGTAATAAAGCCCATCTTAATTTACATAGTAACTTATTGTTAAATCTAAATGTGATACCTCTCAAACCTAGTGCCAAAAATCTAGGCGTAATTTTCGATAATCATTTGTGTTTTGAAAATCATATTATCTCTAAGTGTAAGCAATCATATTCAAAATTTAGAACTCTTTATAAATTCAAATACGTACTACCTTCAAATATTAAATGGAAACTTTTTTGTAAGCAATTTTGATTATTGTAGTGGTGTTTATTACTGGCATTTGACAATTTTTTTTCAAAATAAAATACAAACGTTATAAAATAATTGCTTAAGATATGCATAAAATATCAATAAGATACATCATATTACTCCCTATTATAATGATCGAAATTTATTAAAAATTGATAA
This sequence comes from Rhamnusium bicolor, assembly GCA_029963845.1. Classification (NCBI taxonomy): domain Eukaryota; kingdom Metazoa; phylum Arthropoda; class Insecta; order Coleoptera; family Cerambycidae; genus Rhamnusium; species Rhamnusium bicolor. The sequence goes on along the minus strand of JANEYF010002810.1, from coordinate 5,593,256 downwards.
CCGTTTCACCTTGTTGTTTTCTTGTTTTCATTATAATATTGTACATCAAAATTCTCGAAAGGCGTGCTCAAGCACACGATGTAAATATTCGCACTTCGGATATGTATAGTATTCCTAAGCACAACACTAAAAAGTTTGAATCTTGTTTCTCGTATATAGCACCTAAAATACTTAATGAGTTTAATGATATTTTTGTTTCTAATCTTACTGCGACTCAATTTAAACAAAAAATGAAACAAAGACTTTTAATACAACAAAGTGTCATATAAATTATTCCTCGAATGTTTGTTACTTCCTCTTGCTTTGTTTTTCTTTTTAATTTATGTGTAGTTGTAAGTTAATTTTAGATTTATAGGGTTGGCTGAAAAATGCATTTTTGCAATGCTTTCTCCTTTTGAAAATGTATTTGTATATTTTTTCAATAAACATTATTATTATTATTATTTTAATGCATCCCAGTTAGTTCTAGTAAGTTCTTCATAGCTCATAAAATACAGGTACATAAACTCATTAAGAAAAATAATTGGTATGCAATTCTGAGACGAATCAATATAAAAAGAAAATTTATTATTTTGTTACTTACATTTGGTAATAAATCATACTTTTGTAAATATAATGTTTGGATCCATGGAGGTTAATTGTTTCCTTCTAAATTACAAAGAATCTCCTTTTATCCTGGGCTTAGCAGTTGAATTAATTTATTATTATTACCTAACTAATTTCATTATCTATACTGATGATAAAGGTAAAGGGAATACAATTTATTTTGATTTGTATAAAATGTTTGATAGAGTCGATCATAAACTTCAATAAATATCATAGCAGAACAGGTAATGCCATATTGTTATGACTTGTACCAGGATAATAGGACATAGGTTGTTAAAATATTTTATTCTGTCAGGTAGAATGAATGATACAGGGTGGGGCAATAGTGCGTCGGACCTCGATATCTCGAGTTCTACGATAGCTAGAAATTTAAAAAAAAATTGTAAGTAAACTAGATAAAAAGTCTATAACTGGAAATTATTGTCGAACATACAGGGCGAGCCAAGACGAAATTACAGGACCAAGTGCCATTTTTTAAATGGAATGCTATGTATATCAGTACATTTTTTGAAGCCTCTTTCTAGGCTCTATTCATTCCTATATTATTATTGGTTATCTCCCAACCACTTTGATGTAATGAATTTTTTTCTTGAAATAATGCCATCTGCAGATGGATATTAAAAAAATCACCATAGTCACAATTATGGATTTTAAGAAAAACTTATGTTAATACTAGTTACGAGACATCTAATTAATATTTTTGAATCATTTTCATTTCCTAAAAATGTACAGGGTAGCCAAAAATTAGTATTCAATTAAGAACTGTTTAAATTGAATTTTCTCAATTTTTTCAAATGGAACACCCTGTATATTTTTCAACGATGTGATGTAAAAATGAAAAACGAACATTATTTTTTAGGAATTCCCTATGGCTAATTGCAATCATTTTCGTTTTATTGAGCAATAATTACAACATTCAAAAATAAACTTAAAAAAAAAAGAGGTTTCTTCAAATAACTCAGTAGAAAAAATTATAATAAATGTTCCACATGTTGGCCATTTTGATTGACACACATCTCTATGCGCTTTTGAAATGAGGTTCCCACTGTTCCTAAAACTGCCGATGTGATAGATCTAAAGGCAGTTATTATTCTTTCCTTCATATTTTGTACTGTTGTTGGTGTGTCTCTATAAGCAATTTCCTTCACGTATCCCCATAAAAAGAAATCCATTTTTGTAAGATCTGGGGATCTAGCAGGCCATTTAGTGGGTCCATTTCTTCCAATCCATTGATAAGGGTAGGTATTATTTAAGTGATCTCTAACTGCATTTAAATAATGTGGTGGAGCACCATCTTGCTGAAACCACATCCTATTTCGAATTCTTCCAGGGAGATTTACCAATAATTGTGGCATATAGTTTTCCAAAAAATGAAGATAAATAGCTCCAGTTAATGTACCATCAAAGAAATGTGGCCCTATTACATGTTCTCCAATAATTCCTCCCCAAACGTTTATAGACCATCTGTGTTGGTTATCAACTTGCATAAAAAAGTGAGGATTTTCCGAAGCATAATAATGGAAATTGTGCCTATTAACAAATCCATTTTTATGAAAAGTTGCCTCATCAGTGAATAAAACATTATTGAAGAAGTTGACATCAACTTGCATTTTACCTCTGGCCCAATTACAAAATTGTAGGCGCTTTTGAAAACCGTCATCAGATAATTCCTGGTGCATTTGAATATGATATGCATGCAACTTATTTGTTTTTAAGATTCGACCCACAGACCGTCTACTTATTCCTACTAATGAGGTCACTTCCCTTTGACTAACATGGGGATTCTCAACCGTTGCCAGCACCACAGAAAACTTATTTTCTTCGTTCACAACACGTTTTATTCTTTCACTTTTTTTATATTCGACATTTTCAGTTTCCAGAAATCTATCGAGAAGGTTTTGGAAGCTGCTAATATCAGGAAGCCTTCTTTCAAGATAACGTTGGTGATAAATTCTATTGGCAAGTAAACAATTTCTGTCTGACTCGCCCAAAACAAAAGTCATGTCTACAAGTTCCGCTTTATTAAAATTCATATTGTAAAATTCCAAATATTTTAAATTCAATACAAATTGTAACTAACGACCGATAAGTGTGATAAATGCTCCTTTGTACACGACAATTTATACCAAACTGAGGTTTTATTGCTTGTCGAATAACGAAAACAGCAAAAAAATGTACAAAAAAAAAGGGACTGGTTAAATACTATTTACTCATTTCAATGGAAATGGTCCCACTAAATGGTCTCATTTCAAAATTGCATAAAGACGTGTGTCAATCAAAATGAGCAACACGTCGAACACCTATTATAAATTGCTGATGTTTTAAATATATTTTTGAACATAAGTAATAATGAAAACTGTAAAAGTGTCGTTCAAATGTTAAATTCTCTGGAATATTTGTGTTTCAAAATATGGTGTTAATTGATAGTAAATGTAATGGGATTTTATTTACTATTGAAGCAAATAGACTGCGAACGTATCAAATCAATAGTTTTTTCCTTTCGGCTAAACTGTTGTAACACATCTGAACAAAAAGCAAAATTTTGAAAGACCTAACTTTAAAAAATGTTAAATGTATTGAATAAACTGTTACGCATTACCGACTACCCAAAAAGATGTGGCAAAAGCATCTATTGCCAGTACAGATAAACATTCTACATTTGATAGTAGAAACTTAAAGAATTATTTTGAAATTTAAAAAAATTTCTTACGAACGTTGACCCTCAATAGCAACTTAACGAATCATTTTTGGATATAGTGTTGAAGTCAATTGCTTTATGTTGGCCTGTGGAATATGTGGTAGCTTTTCGTGTAGACCTTTCAGAAACACCCTGTATACGGTTTGAGAGTAGTGCCTCATTTAATTAGTTTAATTTTTCTTTCGAATGTAATATGTCTACTAGTTTTACTTAAATTAAGGTAGGGTATAATAAAATTTATTAGCTTTTTACTATATGTTGGAAGTCATTTAATTTGGGAACTAACAGCCGTGGGCAGTCTATAATGTATTGTATTCAGGAGTTAATTAATGAATACATATCTAAGTCGGATTAATTAAATTAATATGAATACAAAACACTAGTGCAGTTACATACAATAGAATAATATTATTTATTATACGTGCCACAATCAACTTTTTAAAAAATTAAAAATTAATTGAAAAAAAAATTAAGTATTTAACAAATTTATGTGTTTTTGTTTATAAAGTTAATTCTATTAACTATAAGCCATAACAGATGCCATATACCACAAAATACGAAACAACGATACAGCCACGTATGTACGTGTGTTTCGAAATTGTTGTTCATCATCAGCATAATTAACTTAGGAAATTGGATTTGTGATGAGATGATCGATTACGAATTGAATACTCTGTTCCAACCTTGTGTTAGTCTTTGTTTCTGGTCTATCCCATCCCATCCTATCCTAGAATCAACTTCCTAAGCTAGTTTACTTAAAGTTTACTCAACTTAGCAACTGTCTCAATAGGTTGTCCACATTCTAGACTCGTCATTGGTAATGTTATTCACTGTGTCGTTCAGACTAGAGTCCCTCAAGTAAGAGGCATGCCATACAACATGCGGCGGCCATGATTTTCCATTAGTGCAGTGGTTAGCAGTCCAAGAAAATGAGGTGAGAAACTGACATAATTAGGTATTGAGAGAAAATATTTTATAGTTGTTCAGAATTAAAAACTGAGTCAAAAAAGTGTGCGACGGTATATATTTATCTTTTATAGTTTAGCCGTGAGCGGCGCTCAAAGTTGTGTAACCAAAACTCATGGCGCGCGGGAGCAGTAGTATTGACTCTCTTAGTTGTTTAATTCATTATGTACATTTTGTTACTATTGAAATGAGTCCAAATATTCATGGATATTCTACGCTCTTATGGAGAAGTTTTCCGTAATGAAAAACAATTTGTTGATCAAAAATTCAAATTTTGACAGCTCCGCGAAAAAAAAATTCTCAATTTCACCGGAATCTCAACAGAATTAAATATAAATATCTTGGAGATTATTTATCGTAAACCAAAAAAAAAAAAAAAAGATTGATTTTCAAAAACGTCAACTTGTTTGAAAACTTGAAAACAAAGAGTATACATTTTTTCGGATTTTGTTTATTATAATTTACATTTTTTTTAAATAAACAATTGTTATAAAAACAATTACAAAAAAATTGTAATATTTGCAAAAAAAGTCTTTATATTTTCCCTAAACCGAAACTCACATGATAAGTAAAAAAAAAATTAACATATATTTAAAATATGATTTGGTATTCGATTATGTTTTTCCAGCTCTAACAAAAATGTTTGTTTTTTTTTCTCCAGCTTATTATTTCTAGCATGTTTTCTGATACGTAAATATTTGATTGCCTGTCAAAAACATTTTACAGCTGGAATACAAAAGTTCACCTTTTTAAATTAAATGTAAGTATAGTTTTTCCGTGTAGATTTATTTTAAACTAAGTTATTTTGTACCACATAAACCAAATAATTATACTACCTTCGTTATAATTGACCCCAACACTTAGAAATAGTAAAATGTCGCAGATTTTACTTCGGCTTTATTTCTTTCAATTTTTATATTTTCAGACCACTTATAGGAAAACCTGCCCCAAAGTAATCTCAAATCGGTTTTATCTGACCTTATTCCTTCTCCTAACTTTTTTGAAAAGAGAAAGATATAAAACCTGTGTGCAGAAAAAAACTCCTCCGATGTTGGTCGTTTAGATGAGGAATGGCCGAGCTCCCGCTTCGTCCCTTGTTAAACTTTTTTTAACTTATGCCGAAGACTTTAATCTCAAAACTTTTCGATTTAAAAATTTCAACCCTCGTGATTCCACCATCTTTTCCAAAAAATCTGGTCAAAATTCTGAAATTGTCAGAATGAATGATTAATAGGCAGAAGTGTTTGGGAAAAATACAAAAAAAAATTGTTAGTGGGGGATAAAACAGGGGATGAAAACGTAAATAATTAAAAATTGGAAAAGTTACATAAAAAGAACATTACAAAAAATATTCACCGAAAGGGTAACTAAAACGGGTGGAAAAAATTATATTTACAAAAAATTTAACAGAAATCGGCTACTCGTAGTCGTCGTCGGAATTATTTTCAAAAGTGGACATTTCTGAACTTGATAGAACATCAGGGTGAATCTCTACAGTCACTTCAGGTGAAGAAAGGAGCGCCCCAGAGTCAGAGTCAGAGGTTCGCTACACTTTGGTGGTAGAATCTTAATCCAGTTATATCTGAAGAGACTAGAAGGCAGGTATTAAATCTTCATTCGTTGTTTCCCTCGAAATCTTTATGGTGTGGATTCTCCTGTACATTTTTAAATTTTTATTTCTGTATTCCTGGGCCTCTTCTGAAAGTTGGCTGCACCGTGAATTTATATTTTGTGCATATTAGCTGGCATATAATACCAAGGGACACTTTTCTACAAAGAGTTTGGCTTTTGCATAATCATCAAATTTCTTAGTATTAATTTTAAACCCTGATGACATTGCTTACAAAATGGTGCCACAACATTTAAGTAAACTAACAGTTAAGTTATTTGATCTGTAGTTTTCAGATGCCTGAAATATCGTCGTGTTTCCATCGTTTCATGATCCATTATCCTCTGGTTAGACTTTATCTACTAAAGTACCTACCAATTCTTGTTTGAACTTTGCTTGAATTTGCATTTTTCTAGTTTTTAACAGTTGTACTTGCTTCTACGAGCTTGTCTTGTCAGCTGATATAAAATATACAGAAGACGTTCAGAAACATTATCATTGTACATTTATTACCGAAAGCAATAATTGCAATTGTAAACTAAATTGTCTCTATATTGACTTATAAGAGCTTAAAGCAATTATAAACGAACAAAAAAAAATAATACATTTTCTCTCAAAACGACCGCGTTGTGTCGTATATGTGTTCAATATATCTGTTATTTGTTATTTATGACGAAGTACAAAAATCCCAAAAAAAAATGTGAGACAGCTTGAGGCAGCTAAAGTTTTTTGAATAAATGCCGCACTAACCAAGTTACATTTTCATACTAAATTCATACCTGTGCACAGCAGGGCCTTTTTTGTAGCACAACTTGAAATATTGTATATTGTGCATAATTAAACCAATTTACACTGAATCTTTCAATAACCATTTCGTATTAATAAAAATGGCAAATTCATCAAACAATTGTTCCTAAATAAAGAACTTACTGAATTATAATCTTCAAGCTTAATTCAGTAGAAGGTTTTAATTAAAAAGTCAAATTCTTGATGTAAGTTAGTAAACAGCATTAAACAACGTTTTTAATAGAAACTTCACAGACACTAGAACTGAACACTTCGACTACCTTCGAGCAAATAAAGGAAGACATACCTAGAATAATACTCTTCGCCTGATAGAGAGGGATTATTAACCTCATCTTCAGTACCTGTTTTGGACAGATTTTTTGAACTTTCAAATTTCGTATTATGGCCGCATTTTCAAACTTTGGTCCCACTGTGCATCCGGAAGAAACATTTGCTACGCACTTCGGTTCGCTCTCTATTATCTCGTCTCAAGAAATGAGGATCCTCACGATAGGGTAAGTAATCATTTTTTTGTTCTTCAGTCTGATCGATTTTAAAAAAACTTTTTAATTTATACTTCGATACATTAGTCATGCTCACAAATGGGTGTCTTCTATGAAAAATTTTAATTTTTAATCCCGATTCTTTAACTTTTAGCACGGTTATGCGGTTTCTTACCCTTTAGTGATCGTTTTCCAATTCTTGGCTTTAAAATTCGTTCACTATCTTCGTTCACTATCTTCGTTTACTATTTTCCTGTTTTTAGGACTCGATCACAATAACTCACTTAAGAACAGAATGCGAATTTAAATTTGTCACTTTTATCCGATTGCAATTTAAACAAAGAACTGAAGGTGTTTTCCAGAAAACGAACGGTTTTATTGAAATTTTGTAACCATATCGTTAAGTGAATTAAAAAAGAAAGTTTTTTTAATATCCTCAAAATTAAAAAAGGTTTAAGCAGAAACAATTATCCCAAATTTGAGTTTTTTATGATATTCTCGAAAAGCATTTCTTGTAATTCCATTTTTCCAATTTGTATTCCGAAAATACATAAAAATGCCGGATTTAAATGTGCCGTATCTCTTCAGATAATGATGATGAACTTATAATTTGAAACACCTTGTATAATATTCATTGTACAATATCAAATATTTTGATTATTGTATTTGTGCATTTTAATGCAAAATCTTATAAACTTAACTTTAAAGTTAGTCTACTTACATGAAATGGTGAATATGGTTTTTAGGTTGTAAAACGGATTTCAGTGCCTTCTTTTTTCGAGACTATTAAACATTTTGTTGAATTATATCTTACTTGTCTTCATTAAATGATTTAAATAATATTGCACAAATATTTTCATGTTTCCTAGTTTTTCATTTGAAAATGTTAATATAAAAGGTCATGGAAATAATATAAAAGTTCTGAAAATGTTTTGGTTTAAGTGTTGGCTTTACTGTAACAACTTTAGTAGAAAATTTCCTTTATCGAGTGCTATTGCAGTTTGAAGCAGAGTCAAGACCAGCGGCCAATAAGGCGTAACCAAACACTGGGGTGAGTAGACGAGCCCCCCGGGGCTTCAGGGTGCTGAGTGGTCACTGATAGGGGTTGCATCTATACAACTCCCAACAGCGCTACCACAGCTTGGGTAATAACGTACTTCCCTAGAGGCAACTACAAATCTAACAATATTGCTTTGCGTTTATCTGCATCAATTAACAAGGCATAATGCACATATAAGATGTCGAGACTGATGACGGCAATGATGTTCCTGTTAACCTATTTGTATATAGTGGTATTGAAGTTTATCCGATTCTCATACATGGGGGTTAAATAAAAGTTTTAATTTTTATATTTAATTTATTCTAAATCTGTTTCATAACACTTAAAATATAAAAAGTGATATAAATTACACAATCCTTTAAGTTTTATTTATTGATGTAAGTACATAACAGATATACGTTCAAATTGTTAAAAAAATTTAGCATTTCAACTAATTAATTTACATAGTAAAAGCAGATGAATGGAAATTCTACGGAAAGTAGAATACTATATTGTCCATCATTTTCTTATTGGTAATAACACAACAATCATTAAATTTTAAAAGATTTCTTTCCAAGTACAAAATAAAATGTGTAGAAAACTTACAAGCCATGATTAATCTCTGAAGTTTTCCCAAAGTACAGGTAAATATAGTAATAAATTAAATTTAAACTTGATAAAAATCTATTCTACCATTTCTATTTTTGAATAATAGTAAAATCTACTGTTTCCAATTGTGAACAGCATTTTAAAAAAGAATAACTTACGAATTTTCAAAATAGAGCTTGGTTTGTAAAATTGATATACTATCATATTTTTTTATTCTAGACCACTTTTTCGTATGATTCTATAGTAGAAAATAGCTGTTATGAGTTTTATGATAAAAAGTGTTGTGTCATTTTATTTTGTAAGGGGGGAAGTTTGCGAGCGAGGTGAAGCCGAGCAAAACAAAATCAAAAGAAAATCACTTTTAACGCGTATTTCATACACTGTTTTTTTTTTACGACAGTGATAATAATTAGAAAATATATAAAAATATGTTGGATTTGGCAAAAAAAATAAATGGGTCATTCTTTTACAAATCGCACGGATTTCATGAAAAAAAAAACTTGACACTTTAGATTTGTCTGAATTTTTTTTACAGCTTCTATACGTAAAATTAATTGACACGTATTTCAGGATTTTGCTTAAAAAAATTTTTTTCCGAAAATATCCATTTATGAAGTTTTGGTATTTTGCTGGATTTTCTCCAATCGTCTCATACATGAAATTTATTATCTCCAGTTGTACTGATCGGATCGATGTCATTTTTTTTACAGTTTACGTGTTGTTACGTTAGCTTTCTAAAAGAATAAAAAAAATTTTTTTTAATGTCAACATATCAAAAATAACAATTTAATTGTTTAAATAATTGTTAGATGCTGTTGCCCCAGGTTTAGTTAATTTTAAAAAATACCACTTCATTCTTCATCATGTTCCTTAGAAAATGGCATCGGTGAAAAAGTGGTATCTCTATAGATCAAAAGTTATTAAATATTTTCGAGCGCTTGTCAGGCGGCGCGCTCCGCGCACCTCAAAGTTCTCAGGCATTTGCACCTATTTTATATTAATGAATGTTTACCGTATTGCGTAATAGTTTGAAAATATTTGTTGATAACATTAATGTATAAAAATTAATATAAATAGTAAAAAGGACATTATAGTTACTTCCCGGTTACTAAATTAATATTGAATACCACGACGTGAGAAAATAAAAGTAAGAAACTAAATTTAAACACTTTGATTTATTAGCTTCTGAGTAGTATACAAAATGTTTTTTTTTTGTACAAAGTAAAGTATACATTTTATTTCATAATTCTAACTTCAATTGCTATCAACCCTGGTTGATAGAATCAATTACTGCAGATAGTCACTTTGTCTTCTTCAAAAGATACACCGGAACTTTCAGGAGAACGTTTCCAGTTAACGTCATTACTTTCCAAAGCGTTAAAATCAGAATCATTAATTTCCTCCTTCTAAAAACAATGTAATTTTTACATACATCAGTTAACCTGAATTTATTTTATAATTTTAGGATATTTTAGACCTTGTCTCATATAATGAATGAAATTTTATTAAAGAAATTTGCTTCGAAAATATTAATTACAGTTGATTCGAACTTCTTTTTCGCGATTCTTGCGTAATTGAAACAATTTAACACGGCAAGAATTACAGATTTTTCGCTGAAGGAACTCATCCGTTACCGGTAAGTTAAGAGCCACTAAATGTTGCTTTGAAACTAGTCTTAGATTTTCTCTTTTACGATGTGAAGACATATCGAAGGGATTGAAGCATCGATCTACTTTGATTTTCGACCCAATCGACGATTTTGATCCTCTCGGTATTGTACCGACACTTTATGATTATCGCTAGTTTTAGATTAAAATATGATAGTAATAATATGGCATGCGTATACGTCGTTGTCGAACAACAGAATGAAAACATTTACATATATTTAAAACTGAAGGGAGCTTGGAGCTTGATTGCACGTTCTGCGCGCTACGCCCGGCACGACGACTCCGGGCGCGCCGCCTGACAAGCGCTCGAAAATATTTAATAACTTTTGACCTCATAGAGATACCACTTTTTCACCGATGCCATTTTCAAAGGAACATGATGAAGAATGAAGTGGTATTTTTTAAAATTAACTAAACCTGGGGCAACAGCATCTAACAATTATTTAAACAATTACATTGTTATTATTTTTGATATGTTGACATTGAAAAAAAATTTTTTTATGCTTTTAGAAAGCTAACGTAACAACACGTAAACTGTAAAAAAATGACATTGATCCGATCAGTACAACTGGAGATAATAAATTTCATGTATGAGACGATTGAAGAAAATTCAGCAAAATACCAAAACTTCATAAATGGATATTTTCGAAAAAAAATTTTTTTAAGCAAAATCCTGAAATATGTGTCAATTAATTTTACGTATAGAAGCTGTAAAAAAAATTTCAGACGAATCTAAATTGTCAAGTATTTTTTAGTGTGCGGTTTGTAATGTAATGACCCAAATACGACAGTTCTCAATTCACTTTAATTACACAATAGCTATTTATGAATGTAAAGTTCGCGAGTAAATCGTACATAATGTAAAAACCAGGGGCTGATTCAGGACACCACGCTGACATACACATATAGATCGAGCCAACCCACTAGATACACGACTAGCGGTATGCGCAGTTTACAGTTGCCTATCTGAATATGAAGTGCGAACGAAAGTTAAAGGTTGCATCAGTGTGCTTGCTGGGGGAGGAGCATACGAGACAAAATCACAAAGTAGATTTCAGTATCGCTAAAGCTGCGCTGGAGAGTGTTGCTCGTTCATCCAAACAACTCCTTGCGTATTATCGTATTTACCAAAATTATCTGAATGTTTCACAATTTCAGTGTTACTTACCGAGACGCTTCAGATAATAAAACATTAATATTATGAAAAATATCAGAACAGCACACGATCAAATGTTGATATTTTTCGAAACAAGAAGTAATTCTAAAAACATAAATTAACATTGTCATAAATAATAAAGAAAAATAATATCAGCAAAAAAAATATGTAAATAAATAAATAATTCAAATTTGATGCTCAAAATGACCACTTTCTTAAGCAAGGCAATATCCTAACCTACTGTAAAAGCCTTTCTGATATTCGCACTGTGATCGCTCCATGTATCGTGCTGGCCACGGCCGTCTAGAGATGGCCGTGTGCTGGCAAATGCATCCAGCCACGGCCGTTTAGAGACGGCCGTGATCCAGCCGTCAAGTATTTGTTACATTAGTTTAGTTTTAATCATCTTCAGAAGATGCCAACTTGGTTGGTGAAACACGCGTCGAGTGCAGTATATAGTGTTTTGGTGTTTCGTGGAGAACTGCGTCAGTGTTATATTCACATCAAAGGTTCCAACCCACTCCAGGACTACTTTAAATAGTAAATAATAACTTACCTAATAGTGTTTATTTTGGATCTTGGGTTTATTTAAAATGATTCTATTCTTTTTAACAAAATTTCAAATTTGGACTGAACCCAGTCGATTTTTTTTTTTTTTTGAATTTTGCGGTTATTTTTTTATCCTAATTTCATTTCAATACATCAGAGTCTATGCGACGTTACATATTTTCAATCTACACAGAACAATTTTTGGATACGTCGTTAAAGAGTTTCCACGTCAAGTGAAACACTGGTACATATTATACATATAAAATACGTATATACTTCTTAGTTCTAATACCTTCACTGGAAACTGTTTCTAGACAACCAACTTTTCTTTACATCCGATTTTTATTACAGGAGCATTCCAATTTTTGTTTGAAGAAGTGCTCCCATATGTATAGTATAATATATATACACTACTATATCCATTCCAAAGTCAATATTGGTTCGTTTTTATTGGTAAAGTAAAATACATTTAAATTTTATACGAGAAACGGAATCGTCGAAAACCTTTATAACACGTACGAATTCACAAACACATAAAAGTTTAACTTGTTAATATACTTATCTTTATGACATCCAATTCTTCTGTTTGAATATTTTGTATCTGGGAATAATATTCAATGGTAACCTAATAGTACCCTCCTACAATTATAAAAAAAAATTATTTAACAATTATTCCGCTTTCTGATATGCAGATCGAGCTAACTCGCTAGATGCACGACTAGCGGTATGCGCAGTTTACAGTATTTGCTGAGATCAACAAGCAATGATATTGCGCATGTTTTCATATTAATGTAAAATGTTACCATTCAGTGTACCATTATTAAGATAATGATCTCACAGCGGTCATTTTTCAGCATGACACCACTAGGCGACTTTGGATCGTTAGAAACTTTTAGTATATTTTTTCAGAAAGCTATTCCGTTCAACTTTGTCAAAAATCACATCTTGTGTAAGATGATAAATATGAGCAGATTTCTTCTCACGCAATCAATTTAAAATTTAATAGCATTTGTTGTAATAATAATTTTGCATACATTTGCAATAAGATAAATATTATTTTAATAACCGCCTCAGAAACAAACAAATACACTTTGGATTCGTTAACACTGTTTAAACCTTTTTGTTTGAAATTTAATAATGAACCAATAGAAAACCTGAGCAAAATAATGTGTATTTTTTCATTGCTAGTGTATTAAAAGAAATGTTTAGATAATAAATATATGCGCAACAAATTTGTCATGAAAACGGTCAATAAAATAAACAGCATCAGGTCTTAATCCCTATGGGGTGAATGGTATTATCAATCAAACTCCTCTATTATCCTCTTTCTTAACACACCTCTCGTACTTTATCATCTTTATATACCTTCATGTATACTCCCCACTATTTATCAGACTCCTAATTTGTCTTTTCTTTCTCAATTTATCTATTGTTTTTAGGTATTGTTTTAGCACTTTTTCTCGTAATCCAAGCAATAAAATCATAGATATTCAGGTCCCCCTAATAAGCAGTTTATGTTTTTCAAATTAATCCACAATTGCAAATAAATATAAAAATTTATAAAATAAGATAATTTTATCATTCCATTATCTGTTGTCGGTAATATAAATAATGAAATAATTGTATCATTAAAAAAATATATACGTATTGAGTAAAACTGAAAAAAAATCAATATTTGGTATATCACATGTTCAAGAAGCAAATTATAATTATTTTACGTTTATGTGAGAGTTGTTTTAAAAGAATTCCTTCGTGCGGTTGTCAAAACGATTGTCTTCTGGATGGATGTACCATAGCAACCACCATCAAAATTTAATTTTGGTGGTTGCTATGGTACAAATAAATAAATTACTTACTTGCTTTCTTTTGGTTTTTCGACGTGTCTTTCCTCGGTATTGTCAATATTTTAAATGGATCTTTAACTTAAAGGGAGTTTTAGTGACAAGAAAACCAGGAATTCCAGCAAAACTTAAATCGATATATACTTAAGTACAATAGCCATTGAACCTAATTTTTATTTAAACTATAGGATTGCTATCTGATATCAATGTTTTGTTTATAATAAATTTTCGTGTCATTAAAACTCCTTTTCAATTAAAGGTCCCTTTAAAATGTTTATAATACCGGTGGTTTTACAAGAAAATGTCGGATAGTAATGAGATCAGCTGCACATAGCCCAACTGACGAGAAGCTGTAGGAAAAGCCGAAGATGGTTTATTGCCGGAAAAAAGCAAAGCAAGGCCTACAATATCTATAAAAATTGGACTGGCTTACTTTAGCTAGATAGCAAAGTAGAAGAAAATCGTCCACCCTCTGGTCATTATATTCCATATTGTGAACAACATTAGTCAGTCAAAATGTGGAAAATTATTGGTTTTCTTAAAACGCCAGGGCATTGATTATAAGCCGAGGTATGTTTACCAAAGAGAATGTAGAGGAATTTTTAGAGAAGGTACTCGAATTTCTTATCCAAAAGGTATAAAGGCAGTTTTCATTTTTAAAATTTAGTTTTCTTATACATTTTTAAATGTTTTAGTTGGCGCTTTTAATTGCAATAATCGGGGCTTGCAGAAGTGACGAGTTGTACAAAATGAAGACAACAGATATCAGTATTTTAGAAAATAGAGTTAGTACAGAAATTCCAGTCAAAAACTAATAAAACTGTAATAACTAACACAACTGTAAAGGAATAAATGAATTTTCGTGATAACATACAAAATGAATTTTTTTTGTATGTTTAGTATGGTAATGTAACAAATCAGCCCTTGGGACACAACTCCAATGCACAGTTTACAAAAACAAATAGCAAGTTTTTTTAAAGCTCAATAAAGTTTATACGTTTACTGGTTACTGCTTCAGATGAACTGCAGCAGCTATATTTGTAAACAATGAAGGAGACCTTCTTCAATTGAAAAGTCGGGGGGAATGGAAATCAAGTGCAGTGGCCGAGGGTTATATAGATTCTTCTGCAAAAAACCAAGAACAAACGGCATATATGTAATCAAATGACAGAACAGAAGTTTCTCAACAAAGTGTGTCAGTTTGGAGAATCATCATCAGCATCAACACAAGAAATACTTTTCGACGAGGAAAGTTCAATAGGACCAAACAGTTTCAACTCGAATTTAAATATTAACTATTAAATAAAATAATTTAACACTATTTCCAGTCAATTTACCAACTACAGTTGGAAACACGGTTTAATTTTCAATGCAGAGAAACAGTCGCACAGTGGACGGAAACGCCAAAAAGCTGGCCAAAATTAAAAAAATTAAGATTTTTTTTTGAAATGGAAACGTTTTAAATCGTTGTAGTGGTACCTCTAGCATTAGAAACGACAGTTATTACCGGTCCGGGTTCACTACCTGAGCGAGGAAATTACTTATTGTGGCGAACGTGCAGCGCGTCACTTCGGCAGCTCGCAACGCTTCAAAAATCGATAAATTTTGTCTGCAGCGTAAAAATTCTCAAAGTGCAGTTTTCTGTGTCATAAAAATGGATTCTGCATCAGAAAGTAAGTACAATTCAAATATCTCAGTATCAGATCAGTTTATTTATATGGTAATTAGTAAATAATTATCGAAGTGGAGTGCATTTTTGTACATGCAACGATTCATAAACTCCACAAAAAAAGCCATAAGTTACGCGGTTGGTGATGGTTGGTATTGAAACTTCTTGGAATGTGTTCAATGAACATTTTTTTTGAAAGTGTATAAAAAATTAGCTGCATCTTTTTGCATCTTTGCGAGATATTGACCAAATTGTGCGCGAATGCACGGATGCATGCACATTCGTGCACCATAAAGTGGGCTCCTTTTGAATGCGATGATGAATGTAATTGAATAAAATTAATTTTCAAAGTCATTACACATTTTTATTCCATTCCCCAGATCCTAATTTTCCCGAAACAAATGAAACACATGAATTCGCTTTAATTCAATATACTCCAGAGAAATAAAACTTCCTCTGCGGAATGAGGCCGAACAAGCTGAATTTTTCCAGAGACCTTCGTTTTGATGTTCTAATGAAGCACAAAAAAATCTCATATGCCTACCCTTGTGCGTCTTGAGATATCGAAGGTCAAAGGTCATGAAAATCGGTTTTTCGCGAAAATCTCGCTTCTGGTGCATCTGACGTCATAAGAACTCGTAACAAAATTTACGTAAAATAGTATTCTCTACAAAATTGTTTATATACAATTTTTTCGTACGACCAACCGTTTTCGAGATATAGCATTCGTAATAGGTAATACTGTATTATACTGCAGAGCTATAAATATAAAAGCACTTTTCTTAATCCGTTAGACTGGAAAATTAAATTCCCATTATTAAAGCCGTTAAAAATTTGTTTATTTATAAAAAAATATATAATAAATAATTAATAACAAAAAATACATTCTTTTCCACACCACGCCTTATGTTTCCTTGCCTTCCTCCTCGTCTTCGTCGGGTTCCACTAGCACCTCGATCAACACAATATCTTCATCAGACGCTTCCTCTATATCTGTTGGCTCTATGTCTGTTGGCAAAACCTCTTCAGGCTCAAGGTCACTGAAGTCTTCGATGTTTTGCAACTCTGTTGACGGGTTCAGGCATGCTGTCCGTGACACTGACCACAAACTTTGGAACATGGCAGCCCGACTTTGCTACACCCGCACTGCGCACCACACCCCTTTTTTACAATTACAGAATATTGTATTTAATAGTTCGTCTGGAGCAGGTGGTAGTAGTGTTGCTTTCGGCTGTAATATGTCGTTTTTTTAAATCTCAACCCCATTCTTCGGGTTGTAGATTTTTCCCTAGCCAAATCTGTACTTGGTAGTAGACCCGATAAATATGCTGTCGAGCTGCTTCACTGGTAGGTGGAAGGGGTGACAATTTAACAGGTCTATTAAGTCGTGTAGCCTTAATGAAATGGGTGTATCTAAATTTGTCAAGGTTCACTTCATCTTTTGGAGCACCATACATAGCTAACAGAAAACGCTTTCCGTTTTGAAATACTGTATCTGGCGGGCAGTTTTCTGCTTGAAATATTTGAGCCGAGTGAGTGAAATCGGGATGTTTCTCAAACGGCTGGTCGTACGAAAAAAATGTATATGAACAATTTTGTAGAGAATACTATTTTACGTAAGTTTTGTTATGGGTTCTTACGACGTCAGATGCACTGGAAGCGAGATTTTCGCGAAAAACCGATTTTCATGACCTTTGACCTTCGATATCTCAAGACGCACAAGGGTAGGTATATGAGATTTTGTTGTGCTTCATTGGAACATCAAGACGAAGGTCTCTGCAAAAATTCAGCTTGTTCGGCCTCATTCCGCAGATGGCCTTTATTTTTACCTTATTTCCCTGGAGTAATAATAATTTTTGAACTATGTATATATTTTTGACCGTAATTTTTTTGAAATTCTATATGGGATTCTTCATCAGCGACCCAAGAAAACTGTATACAAAGTTTTGCAAAAATGCAGCGATAATTGGTGATTTTTGGTATGTTTTGGGGGGATTTCATGGCCGCCATTTTGTTTTTTCAAAATTCAACTTCGGATTCTTGATCAGCGACACAAAAAACCCCTGCAGCTTTTCGGCGTTTCCGTCCACTGTGAGTCGCCATGAATTTTTACAACAAAATGAATCATCATCTCGATATAAAAGTGTGTGTGTGACAATAGACATATTATCTACAAATAAATTTTTAGGTACCTATTTTGATGCTGACTTAGGTTACAAATGCCTCATTGATTATATGTGTAAAAAAATTAACAGTAGTTACTATGCTATACTACGTCTAAAAAATGATGTCGACACAAAAAGTTTGATTAATATGATAAATATTAATTTTTATCGCTGAATTTTGCAGGTATTGTTCAATAAATCGAAAATGGTTACAAATAGCCATAGGGATGTACATACAAAACATATTCGTTTTTCAATTCCACATTACATCACTCAAAAATACACAGGGTGTTCAATTTGAAAAAATTGAGAAATTCAATTCAAATAGTTGTAAATTTAAAAATTATTTTTTGGCCACCCTGTATACTTCTAGGAAGTGAAAATGGCTGTGTCATCACACAGATATTTCATAACTGGTACTAAAATATTTTTTCTTAAAATCGATAATTGTGACTGTAGTGATTTTTTAATTTACACGTGTAAATGGCATAATTTCAACAACAAAAAATCATTACATCCAAGTGGTTGGAAGAGAGTCAATAATAATACTGGAGTGGAAAAAGGCCACAAAAGAAGTTTCAAAAAATGTTCTGATATACATGGCATTCCATTTAAAAAAATGTTCGTTGACCCTATAAAATCGTCTTGGCTCACTCTGTAATTCGAAAATAATTTCCGGTTATAGACTTTTTTGTCTAGTTTATTAATGTTTTTAAGTCAAGTTTCTAGCTATCATAGAAATCGATATATTGAAGTCGGACGCACTATTGCCCCATCCTGTATATATTTGTGTGTTAAAAACAAAAAGTAGTGCTATAGTAGACTTTTAGTTATTCAGAAGGCAAAGTTTGCATTCGCTTGTTTTAAAAAAAAACTATATGTATTCCAAACAACTGTTTCTAGAAAATGTTTTATTATATATGTTTATGTGTAATATAAAGGGTGTTTCAATAAGAGCGCAATATTTCAAGTTTCAATAAAACATGGTTTTCTGTAGAAAAGTATTGAAATATTTATTGAGTTATAATGTAGACATTTGGGAGTTATGTATATAACAACACGTCTGGTAAGTGGCCGCCACGGCTTTGCTGGCACATGCGTACTTTTTGGCGAAATTTTGAATAACGGTGTTACATACATGTGGCGGTATTTCGTTGATACAGCGTCTAATTTCCGTCTTCAATGCTTCGGTGGTGGCGTGTTTGTTGGCATAAACCTGTGACTCCAGATAACTCCACAGCCAAAAGTCCAAATGTGTTAAATCGCAAGAGCTTGGCGGCCAATTCTGGTCACCAAACCGAGAGATGACATGACCAGAAAAGACTCATGCAAGACCGTCAATGTTTCACGGGCGGTATGGCAAATGGCACCGTACTGCTGAATGTTGTCGAGAGCAATATCTTCCAATTGAGGTACAAAAAACTGGGTTAACATAGCACGATACCATTCACCGTTACTGCATTACTTACCTCATCTTCGAAGAAAAACGGCCCAATGATTCCTCCAGACCAAAATGCACACCAAACAGAGACACGTTTTGGATGCATTGCTTTCTCGTGAATCATTCGTGGATTTTCTGAGCCCCAAATGCAGCAGTTTTGCCTATTAACGAAGCCATCGAGGTGGAAATGGCCCTCATCACTGAAAATGATTTTGTCCGCAAAATCGGTAATCACTTCTTGTTGTTCAAGGATCCAATTGGCGAACTCTTCGCTGTGCATGGTCTGTTGGCAGAAGTTGTTGAGTCAATTGGACTTTGTAGGCATGGAGATGCAAATCATTAGTGAGAATACGCTGAAGAGTGGCTGTTGTAACGCCCAATTCTTGTGCACGATGACAAATTGACGTCCCTGAACTCTCGGTCACGCTCTCGCGAACTGCCGTGATGTTTTGTTCTGAACGACCTCTCAAGCTTGTGTCGTGTGTTTCACATCATTAACCGAACCAGAATTTTTCGAATATTCTTTTCACAGTAGATGAATTAGGAACATTATTTCGCCCGAAAATTGGAAGCACTTTACGAATCGTAGCAATCAGACTTCAATATTTAACTTTAATATTGTTTAACAACCAAGACTTCTATCGTGTAATTCTCCATGTTTACTAACTCCCATCTGTCTCCTATCGACCGCGCATGTCATAAACTTGTGACTTCATGACAGCCAAGCTGGCGCGCAAATCAAATCTTGTACTCTTATTCAAACAACTTTTATAAAATGTATTTTTTTGATTTATCTGCTATCACATATTTAATTTAATGGAGTAATAAAATTATTGTTATTATTATTATTATAAAATGACAGACAAGACTTAAATTTCTAACATTTTGAAAATTGCTTTTCTTTCGGGTGGAAAGTAATAGTCATTTTCAAACTTTTAAAAGTTATAAATGTCTAAATTACATTTATGGTTATAAATGATAGTTATTTACGACACAAGGACAATAAATACAATCTTTGGTACGATTACGGGAAATTGTCGAGGTGAAGCCGAGTTCGACAACCGTATGAATACGAAAAACACTTTCATCCGTGTGTCATACACTATTTTTTTTTTTCGATTGTAAGAAGAAAATAATAAATTTTTGTTTATTGTATTTATTTCAATTGAAAAAATCTGATCGTAATCGCCTTGACGTCACTTTGACACAATCTAATAAGAATATCATGATGTCCATAATTGTTTACTGTCTGAAAAGTATACACCTAGCAATCGCAACAAAAAGTAATACCTATTATTTTTGTCCAACTGTTCGAACCAAAAAATGTCACTTTTCAATACGAGTAAAAAAAGTTTTTAAAAAATTTTTGTGTTATGAATCCATTTTCTTTTTACTTTGTGATGGTGCCATTTGAAATCACATTTTTTACATATGTCCACCAAAAATAAGAGTACGTTACATAACATTTGTCTTGTAAGAATTATTTTAAATTCTTATGAAAATTTATGTTAAATTTAATAAAAGTCTTAAAAAAATCGTATTTAATATCTCTGATATAACGTAACATAAACACCACAGAAATTAGACAACCCCCGAATCAAAGCTGCACGGCCGAGAGTTACACATGAAAAAATGCAGACATACAACCATTCCCGCCAACATTACCAGTGTCGGTGGCGGGATTTGAACCCGTAGGACGATGGAGAAATTATCTGGTCACATTTGCCATCGCGTGCTCTAGCCAAGTACTACTTAAATTTTTCGATTTTTTTTAGTATTCAAAAAATTGCTAGAGAAGAAAAAATTGTATAGTGCAGATATATGAAAGTTGATGAAGATTAAAGTTTTTTGTAATTCGGAAAAAAAGTAACTGTTTGCGTATTTTACATTTTTTAAATGGTACATCAGCCTGTTTTATTAGACATTAGTCATCACTGATACAGATTACTAGTATAGCTATTTAAATTTAATAAAAACTGAAAATGGTGTATCTAACAAAAGACGAAAAATCGAAAGTGACAATGATTGGTTTCAGATACAGGATGCGTACTAAAGTAGGAGGTAGTAAATTTATAACACGAAACGTATCCTCATCAAGTGATCATCCACCAATTTCCCAAATTATGGTTAGCTAAATTGAATCTAAATTTGGCGAATATGAGCTACGTTAGATATTTACCTAAATCCGGACGACTAAGATGTTCAGCTCAATGTGCTGTTGTTAATTACAGACTACTTTTACTCTACAATTAGAGAATTATCAAGAAATTTTGATGTGATAAAATCTGCTGTGGCAAAAATAATGCATACAAGGAAAAATATCATTAGTTCAAAGTCCACTGAAAGTGTACTGAATTAAATGACGATTGTTTTGATCGCCACATTCAATTTTTCGAGGAGTTATTAGTTATTATAGATGCACAACAGAAATCCAGATATTGTTAAAAACATACTCTTTTCAGATGAATTGACTTTCTGTTTAAATAGCATTTTCAACAGACGAAATTGTAGGTACTGGGCATAACGAAGAAGATTTTGATACGCGGTATTCGTAATTACTTAAATGATGTTTTCCCTAACAGGTTAAGAGGAAGAAAAGGCAGTATGGAATGCCAGCTGAATCACCAGATCTAACTCCATTGGGCTATTTCTTATAGGGCTGCTTATAGAGAGTAGTTGACATAAATAGATCTGCAAATTTGGAAGATTTAAAAGAGAGGATTCGACAAGAAGTTTGTCAGCTAAGCCCTGATGTTGTTGCCAATGTTCAAAGGGAGTTTGTTAGTCGATTACAATGTTGTCATAATTCTATTTATGTTAGTCAATCATCTGGACGTTTTTTTTCAAAAAAACCAACCTCTGACATCGTTTTAGCGCATTTAATAAATTTTTAAATAATTTATAGAACAGTGGCCTCTGGTTTAACACTAATCAAGATTTTATCTGTGTTTATATAACTGGCCCTTAACACCCAAAGAAGGTGAGAATAATCAGATATACCCTCAACAACATACATAGTTTGGAAGCAAATTGTGCGCCCCGGTTCGAGCAAAGGATGGAATAATGGGATCATACGGTCAACTTTGTGAGGAGCGCTCACGAACTTTTGCTGGGTAGCGTTGTGTGATTCCGTTAGTAACTCTAGATGGGAGGAGGAGTGTAGATTCAATTTTATTACCACAGCCAATACGTTGGGTCGTATATCTATCTCATTATTCCATCTTTTACTCGGACCAGGACGCACAATTAGCTTCCATACTGTATACGACGATAATGGTTCTTTGAATTTCAAAAAACGTCATTAGGAAAAGCTATTACACAATTTGGATCGAATTTTGAGTAAAAGGAAAAAAAGTGAATCGGTTTTTTTAATTAAATAGAATAACAAATTATCGTAAAATCGGCGTCTAATTAATTAGTTAATTTTTTTTTAACAAAAAATACGTCAGAAACTTGTGGTTTTATTTTTCCAAAAATCAAAAATCAAAAATCAAACCTAATAATTTAATCAAAACGAGGGAACGCGGGCGGTCTCAAATGTACTCGTTTGGTATTAAATACAATATAGTCTACTTTATTAATAATGTCAAGGCATACCCACTCTTAATGTTTGAGTTTATAGTATTAAGAAAATCCTTGTGAACGGTGATTAGAAAGAGCTTGATCTGAATATAATAAACCTATTGAAAGAAGTCAAATGTACGTATAATAATGGAATCAGAAGCCATATCCCTAATTTTATTTCAAAATGCAAAAATACACATTATAAAAGACAGTTTCATTCTGAATATGGAGACATGATGGTTTTAATGTGGTTTTTAATGGCTTGGGATTCATAAAATGTGTCTATAATGTTGACTGTTTTATGAATTGAATCAAGCTTAAAAAATCTTTATATTATCTTATATTGCCTCATAGTAATATCAATATATCTTCCATCCGTTAGGAAATATTTGACCTTATAATAATAGAGGCCGTGTTATTTGGAAGCTGGGATGAGCTCGTGTTATAAAGCAATGTTATTAAACGTCGGATGTAATTACATATGTTCGTTCAAAAGTTGAATATTTTAAATTGACGAAAGAACTGCTTATAAAAAATTTAATTTAATAAATTCCCTATCTTTGCCCTTTTCATTAGAAGACATTTTGTCATAGTTATTCTAAATTTAACTATTCAGTAAGGATTTCTTTATATTGTTTGTTAAAGGCTAGTTATTCTCAATTGCAAAATGATTATACCATTTTTGCATTTCAAAATGTTAAGGAGTAAATGGAAAATATAAAAACGAAAATTGCTAATTATCATTGTCTATATTTTAACAAACAATCCAGTCAAATAAGGAAAACGAGAGGAAAATAACTGATAAAGTTTTGAAACTTGGCAAAAATGTGTTCATTCAGGCGTACTATTAAACATACTGAAAGTCTTGAACTCAATTTGTTGCGTTAGAGCCGTTGCGTCATCTTGGAAAAATGGTGCAGCGATACAGTTTTTTATTTATATTCCGCTAACCATTTAGCAACATCGGATTATAAAGCTTATATAATTCTCACAAAAAAGTTATATAAATTTTTTCATTATTTGTTATTATTAAAATTGTACAAGCAACTCAAAAAATACATATACAGGGTGTTCCATAATTAAGTACGTTGCTTCAAGGAAGTGATAGAACTAGAAAAAAATAAGTTTTGTATGTAAACATTTGCCTTAAACCAGTTTATAAGGGAGCTACAACCCCTTAAATGGGGTAAATACAATATAGTTATTTGCCAATATACTCGAAACGTCTTAAGCTGCAAAAATTAAATTTAGACCGTTTATTAATTTCATAGTGTTACATATTTTGTCAAATTATTATCTAAATAATTGTGGGGGTAGTTACAGGGGGTGAGGGTGAATTTTCGCTATAATTTTGTCTTACTTTTTTTAACATTTAAAACAGAAAAAGGCATCAGTGTAAAAAATTGCATAAAAAAAAGGTGCTCTTCCTAAATTTCAATAGGAGCCATCGTTTTGGAGTTATTTGTATATTAATATTGCAATACAAGGTAGGTATGCAATAATGGAAGGTACTGCAAAAATAAATCCACAATCCTTTTTCTGTTTTAAATGTTTAAAAAAAATATGAAAAAAAATACCTTTCTCCTTCAGAGTTTCCTCTGACTAGTATGACTAGATCATCTGCATATGCTAAAAACTCAACCTCCCACATTGTGAGAATAGCCAGTAAGTCGTGCACAAGAAGTGACCACAAAAGGGGGGAAAGAACCCCACCCTACGGCCATCCTCTTGTGACTCTAAAGCTGACTGTTTTTCCCGGTAGAGACGTCGTTATAGTTCTGTTTGATAGCATAGCATGAATCCAGTCTCTTATAGTCGGCTCAATTCCTCTAACGAAACAGGTACAGACAGCATATTATAAAATTTTGGCATCAGTGGGACTTCGTTCTCTTGATTATTTTATTGGTTGGAGACTGGTCACTACGTTTTACAGATGGGGTCGTCCTGCCCTGGAATTTTCTTTCCATTATTATTTCCATTCTGGTTGTGCCTTATGTTCGCATACCTGACAATATAGATATAAAATACAATATATAAATGGCGTATAAAATATATAAAATACATAAATAAACTGGAATAATCACAAACACAGTAGTAGATTACTGCTGCTTGTGCGTGATTTACATAATATACAAGATATTCAAAAATGTAGCAAGTAAATTAAATAAAAGAATAAATCAATAAAGCAGCTACCTGAATCAGTACAAGCTGAAGTGTAATTTTATATTGTTTTAAGCTGTTTAATTAGGTATGTAGAAATTTTAAATCTTGAGTTGTATACACACAATACATATTAATTTGTGGCATATTTTGGATAATAATTATTATTTGCTGAGATTATTTCTCTATATTATGATTCTCTGGTTAACTATATTATGAAACCTACTTCGATCAGTATTTAGAAGCCATATTATTAAATTTTTTTTAAATGTTTTAAATTTGTCCATACTTTTAATATTTGTTGGTAGAATTTCATGTAGACGAGGTTCTAAGTAGTTACAGTTTCGATGACCTATAGTTTTATTACATGGGGGTATGATATGACTGTGTTGTTTTCCTCTTGTATTATAATTATTGTGACAAATAGGTTCTATGTTTATTATTATTTTTTTAATATTCAATAACATATTTAAGGAAAACAGTTGTCGAATATCCAGAACGTTATTCTCTCACTTAGGATACGTTCGATTTTTACCAAAAATTGTTTTTAATATCCATTTTTATATGGAATTTAGCCTTTCTAGATGGCTATCGCTTACTCCTCCCCAGCATACAATATCATATAAAACTGTGATTGGACCAACGAGTAATAAAGAATTTTTAACTGTGGTTCGTTTAAGTATTCTTTAAGAAATTTACATCTGGTGAGTAATCTTCTGACTTTTCTATAATATTCATAATTGTAGGTCCCACCTTAGATGTCTGTCTACAATAATGCCTAGGTATTTTATCGACTCAGCTTCTGGTATTTGATTGTCTTCATCAATTTTTAGCTGGCCAATATTGGGTAATGTGTTAGTGTAGGAGGTGAACGGTAAATATTTAGTTTTGTCACAATTTAAGGTTAGTTTGTTGTACTGGAACCATATTTGTATTTTTTAAAAGTCAGTCTCTGCCTTTATTTTTAGATTTTCCCAACTATTTCCGGTGTATAGAACAGCAGTATCATCAGCGAAACTTCAAATTTTGCCAGTGGAGTTTATAGACAGTAAACTGTTGATATATATTTTAACTAGTAGTGGTCCCAATATTGTTCCTTGCGGGACTCCGAATGTTATTGTTCTAACACTACTAATAGTACCGTCAATCTTCACATACTATTCCCGATCAGATAAGTAACTCTTAATGAGGTTATACATTTTTCCCCAAAGTCCATAGCATTATATTTTTTCTAGAAGTTTTTTGGTGAGACACGATATTAAAAGCTTTAGATAGATCAACGAAGATACATAAAGCAGGTGTTTTGAGTCTAAAGCTCTATATATTTCAGATGTTAATTTATGAATTACATCTTCAGTTGATTTTCTCTCTCTAAAACCATGTTGATAATCCGAAATTATTTTGTGGCGAAATTTCAGAATTCTGCATTTTAATATTTTTTCAATAATTTTGGCGATATTAGAGATAAGTGAGATTTGCCTGTAGTTTATTATTTCTAGTTTGTCTCCACTTTTACAAAGTAGTTTAATGAGACCAACTTTTAGCAATTTTGGGTTGCATTCAGTTTCAAAACATCTATTTATTGAATATGTTAATGGATTGGCAATTTCTGTTTCTACTTCATTTAATACTTCCCGTGCGAATGTTATCAAGACCAGGAGATATTTTTAATTTTAGTTCTTTGATAACTTTCCGGACTTTTGTCGGGTATAGGTACATCTTGTTTTCTATTTCGATGTTATTTGCGACAAAGCCCTCCGGTGGATCTTTTGTTTTGTTTGCATATGTTTGTCCCAAGTCGCTGTAGTGCTGGTTAAATGCGTTTGCTATTTGTTGCTTATTTTCTGTAATATTTTTATCTATTAATCTAATTTTAGACATAATTGTCTTAGGTTCCAATTCACTACAAATATTGTTTACACACGCTTTCAAAGAGCCTTAGTTGAATTTTTGTTATTGTTTATCATAGAGTTAAAATAGTTTTTTTCGCCTTGTGTATCAACCGTTTTAATTTATTCTTGTATTCTTTGTTTGCGTTTGATAGGTTTATATTATTTGGATTATTTTGTAATTTTTGGTATAATTTATTTTTTTCATTTATAGATTTTACGAGCCCAGTAGTTATCCATTGTATATCTTTGTGATTTATTTTAATTTCATTAGTGTTTTTGTAATATGATGATTTAATGTTTTGATAAATATAACTGCCATTAGGTCTATATTATTTTCACGATACATGTCATCCCATTTTTCCTGTCGTAAATACGATTTGAGATTAGCATAATTTATATATGTAGTTTTATTAGTCGGTTTGGATAAAATTAGTAAAGAAAACCTCAAATTCTCATTTAGTCGACGTTTCGACAAAATTAAATGTCTTCCTCAGGCCTAATAGGAAGACAATAAATTTTGTCGAAACGTTGAGTAAATGAGAATTTGAGGTTTTCTTTACTATATCCAAACCGACTAATAAAACTACATTGAGAGATTGTGGATACGAAACTCCTTAGCTAAAAAAATAGTTTATGTATTTTTTATTTTTGATGTTTTCTTTTCTAGCTGTATTATTTCTTTATTTGTATCGATTTGGAAACTTGTAGCAATAGGAAATGTTTTTATACAAAACTCAACTTTTTTTTTTAAGTCTCACCCCCTTTAAGGGAGGTACTTAATTATGGGACACCCTGTAGAAAAAGCATGGATAAAAATAGAGATATGCCCAGCTTTCCATTTAAGCAGAAATCTAAGTATTAGCTTAGGTATTTGTTTTGCACTGTATTTGGCCAGACAGGGGTCGGACATCAAATGTTTCTACGGCTCTTTCTCTTAAAACTGCATTTGTTGCTCTCCGAAAATTTCTGAAAACCATAAATAAATTAAAAATTGCTTAGTTACTTTTACAATTTAAAATTCGTGACTCCTCTTGACGTAGCATAGATATATTCTCATCAGTCGAGCCGTTTCATTAGGTGATGAGTAGAGCTGTCCGAGGTGGCTGGAGTACAGCCACGGTCTTGCGATGGCGTCACACGTGCCGATTTAGAAGTGATTTACGCTGCAGTCTTATTTGAAAGGTTGATGCGTGAGGTTGTATCTATAAATTATACATAATGTCAAACGCGCCAAAGGGTAAAAAACGACCGTACGCGGACACAGTGAATACATTTATCTGTGAATTTCCGGATTTGTTCTATGACGGATGCAAAATAATTTGTAAAGTTTGTAATCAAGACTTAATGTGCTGGCACAAAACAGATTGTCGTCGTCATATCAACACCGTGCAACATCAAAATAAAAAAAATGGCATGCCTTTGACAACTCAGTTTATGTTTGATTTATTGTTAATGTTAATAGCCTGTAATATTCCGCTACACATACTGGATAAACAACCATTTCGGAAGTTTTGGAATAAATACAATCCCCAGGTGAACTTACCAAGTCGTACATCGTTACGTAGATATATTCCAGCTGTTCGTGAAGACATTGTAAATAGGATTAAATGTGGATTAAAAAATACACGGCTCTGGTTATGTATTGACGAGACGACAGATTGTAAAAAAAATTCTATTTTAAATATTATAGTACGTGTACTGCGCCCTCTTAAACTAACATTTCCACTTTTACTAGCTAGTAAAAGACTAACTGCGTGTACTGGCGAAATAATTACGCGTGGGGTGTTGGAGACATTCGAAATATTTGAACTTTCAACAAGTCAAGTATTTATGTTTGTGACTGATGGTGCTGCGACAATGCGCATGGTAGGCCGTTTTTTTCAAAGAGACAATTGTAGGTTTTTACATGTTACGTGTAAAGTGCATGCGTTACATCTTGTGGCAGAAACGATTCGAAAATGTTTTCCAGAGGTAGATGCATTAATAGCAAATACAAAAAAAAGTTTTTCTCAAATCTCCTAAACGGCTTCGAGCATTTCACAGACAGTGTCCTGGTATCCCTGAACCACCAGAGCCGATTCTTACACGTTGGAGAACGTGGTTGAAAGCGGCTTTTTATTATGCTGAATATTTTCAACAAATAAAAGCTGTGATACTACAGTTCAACCCTAACGAGGCTGCAGCTATTAGGGAAAGCCATACAAGCTTTCAAGACGTTTCCCTTGAAACAGATTTAAAAACTATTAATAACAATTATAGAGGACTACACGACGCAATAGAAAAATTGCAAAATAGTTCGTTGTCGTTACTGGAATCGCTGCAAATAGTGGACGACGTAAATACACAGCTACAGGCTATAAATGACGCAAAAAAATGTGTGTATTACAGAAAGATCCTGATTTTAGCAAATTAAGACAAATTTGTGATGGTGCATCTACAACTTCGTTAAGTGAGTTCACAGATTGTTTTACTTATGCCTGTATTACATCCGTAGATGTCGAATGGTCATTTTCAAAATGCAAAACATATTTTTTCACCAAAGCGAACATCGCTGACGGAGACAGCTGTAGAAACATACCTCATGCTATTATACTATAGATCTTCCCCACTTTGTGATGACGACAACCAAACTACTTCATAAATCTGCTTAAAAGGGTGAGTTTTATACAAATTTTTATAAAATGTAACATTATTGTTAAAATTTATTTCCATTTACTGTACTTATTCAAGTATTATGATATGATGTAAACATATGAGTCATATGACGGCTCTGTCGGCCAGGTGACCTCGGACAGCTCTAGTGATGAGTCGTTGTTCTTATAGAGATCTCTATCCAATGATATATCCACCTCCATTGCAATAATTGCATTTGAATTCATGCAGGAGGTTCCACCAAGGCAATGTCCACGTATTGCCGCACAATTCATTCCTGCTTTTTTTGCAGCCATCAGATGAAATTCAACCCTTTTTGCAATTACAGGAGATCAATGTTAGCAAAAAGTCTGGAGTAGAGGCCTGGAGTGTTGGTGCAGTTCGAGATTCATTTCACATCCACGCCACTTTTGAATTTGATGGTATACACAAAAATAGTGCTGTTGCGCTGCTGCATTAGTGGGGGAAAGCTAAATTTGACTTATTTCTTAAATAATCTCGCAATGAGATTATAGCGATGTCAATTTAAAGATGCTTCGGTTGCAGGAGCGCCATTTACAGATTGAAGAAAGCATTCTTCAACTCGAGTTACTTTGCGCTCTCTATGTATTTTTTTAAGTTGCATGTCCTATTTTAATAATAATACAAGATACGGAAAAATGTATATAACTTTTTTGTAGAGAATTTTATAAGCTTTATTTTTTTATACGAAACATAATTCCGATATCGCTAATGGTTAGTGAGATATACTCAAAAAACTGATTCGAAGCTCTATTTTTTCAAGATGGCGCGTCGTCTCGAGCGCAACAGAATCAGTTCAGGACTGTTTAATAGTACGCTTGAATGAACTTATTTGCTAAACAAAACTTTAGCAGTTATTTACGTCAAACGTTGAAATTTGACTGATGTAAAAAACTTATCACAGATAAGTATAACACATACAGGGTGGCCCACCGAAAACAGTCCACGCGGATTTATGCCATTTTAACTCAATTTTAGACAAAATAGCTTAAACAGATCGATTTTGTTTTCAACGGGGACACTTGGATTCACTAATTTTATTGGTACCACTTCAACCCCTAGGCGGGGGTGGTATTTATCCCCAAATTTCAAATGGTAAGAGGGATCAAGTGACATCATTTTAAAGCATGTTAAATTCTCTTTACAACATCACTTTACTTCTTAATATTTAGTTATTAATTTTCGAGAAACTGCGTTCGAAAAATTTATTTCAGTACAGCTGACACAATAATGTTATTTTTTAGTAAAACTATTCTATTCGGCAAAACCAAAAATAATTCAAAAAAAGTACTCACCGCAATCACTTCAAAACTTTAAAACATTACAAACTTGTGTTTCTGCATGTTTGTGTCCAGTGCGACCCTTTCAAAGCCTCGAGAGCAACTGGGAATCTCAGTAATACCATTGTAATAAATATAAATGGTTTTAGAGAACAGAATAATTAAAATTATATCAAGAACATCCTAATATCAGAGTTAACATAATTTAACAATAATTTGCAGTGTTTGTTGTTTTATTTCCATTTTATTCCTTATTTAATAACAATAATAATAATAATAATAATATTATTATAATCTTTATTGTTAAAATAGAGAATCCTAATATACAAACTTATTAAATATAGTATAAATATGAATAATTCATCATAAATAATCACAATTAATTTATAATATAATACTAATTTAAATTTAGCAAGAAAATGTATGCATATGTGTATATGTGCACATATTTACAACGTAAATATATTGTTTTAATTAATTTATAAATTCACATACATATATGCATACATATACACACATGCACATATTTGTACATGTGCATAATCGAGTACACATATTTTTATTTACTTATAGATAAATATTAAAGTATAATAATGAACATAAAAGTGATATATTTATATTGAATTAATTTATTGATTTAATATAACTTAAAATTCTTCTTTTGAATTCCATTAAAGAAATTGATTCCTTTGCGTCATCTGGTAACTTATAATACTGATTGACACCTTTGTAAAATAAAATTTTCCTTGTTTGACTCAGATTTTGTCTTGGTATATAGAGATTCTTGTTATTTCTTGATTTATATTGATGTATTTGGTTTGTAAAAGTTATTATTTTTGAAAATATTCTGGTAACAAGTTGTTCAAAATTTAAAATGAATACCATAGACAAATAAAGCAATCTGTCTTTAATAGATATCCACTGCAGAGAAGAGAGTATATGTTTGAACATATATTTGAACTTTTACCAAAAAAATACTTACTTTGTAGTAAATTATATTATACTTTTTTCTAAAATTGCAAAATCCAATTATCTACATATACGAAAACTACTACGGCCGTTTATTGTACTGTTATAAGATTAAATTCGCAAAAATAAACCTATTTTTATTTATTCCTATATTTTCTGCGAATGTGGAAAGTACATACCTATACTCTGAAAATTTCGTATAAAATATAATGTCTAAAGCAAATGAAAATGGAATTATAACAACAAATTAGAATTTAAAAAGTTAAGTCTCCTGAGATGCATAATATTCTTGTATAAATCAGATATAAACAAGGATTAACGTTCAATTTAAAATTAAAATGCTTTCTCCCATAATATAAAAACCACTAATAATTAAATCTTGTATTTGAACCAGGTGTATATTCAGATGGCTGTAGCTATTTATTTCGAATACATTTCAGTATACTAAAACCTATGTTTAATGTCCTTATTTTTCCGTATTGTGTCAAGTAATGTCCCACCACGGCCTGTTTCAAAAGAAATGATTCAAGAGTAAACAGCTTTTGCGAGGTTCTTAGTTACCTCTGATTTTCTTTATGTAAATTTTGCCACCATAATAGCATAAGGTCGCATATTCAAATCAATAGAGTTTTCCGATAAGTGGACTTTAAATCTTAGATAAAATTTTCAAAAAAAACAGTTTTGCACATGAGTAATTTATTATTGTTAGTTTTTAGAGTTTCCCATTGGACATCTCATAAAACGTTCTGTCATGTTGTAAAATACAGTACTTTTACATACGATGATGCTAATATCTCAAGATACCAAAAATTTCACATATGACCTTATGTTATTATGGTAGCGATTTGTTCTATAATTTCTTTTGAAACAACTATTTAGAGAAAAAATACGCTCATACAACGACTTCTACTAATAGTTGTCAGTCAATGAAATAGACTTGCTGGATATTTCCGATTGTATGTACAAGTGCGTTTTTTTATCAAACTGTGAGCTGTATAAAAAAAAATTGTAGAAACAAACTTGAAGACAATTTCATATATTTTTGTCTGTTTAGAAAATGTTTGTTTATCTTGGTCATTGAGTTATTAGACTAAAAACGGTTTTTCTATAAATTGGAATTTAATTTTTTGGAAACATTTTTTTTAATATTCTTTGGACGTTAATTATATCCCCGAAGATTCAGGAGAGGGTGTGCACATACACCTTCCTGGCTCTCCTAGTATATATAGGTCGCAGTAGATTTATTTGCAGTCTTCTCTTACAAGTCGTTATCTTATATCAGTTCACGATTGATGAGCAGAACTCTACGTATGAGCAATGTAAACTTATCTGTTCCATACAGATGATCGCTAACAGATAGAAATTTAGGAGCAGAAGGATGGGTTAGTAGATGTACCTGTCATACGGAATTTAGACTTTAGATATCGATAGCCTCGATTTCAGTATCGATACCAACGATACTATCAAGATTAGGTATCGATGCCAAAATATTTATACTTTGAGCCGCCAATATCGATACTTTGAAAGCATCGAAGTATCGGTAGCATCCCTATATATAGGGTGATTCAGTTTTAATCAGCATGATTTTGAGAATCGAAAGGACTCATCAAAATAATAGGAGTGTTTCATATAAAAAAATGCCCTAAAATGTACTGTTAATATAGAGTGTTGAACTTTAATTTTTTTTACTCTTTTTCTTACTTAATTCCCAAACAAAGTACAATGTCAACTTCAAATTAACTACAAATATTTTGTATGGCAAAAATATTTCGGTCTAAAATTATCGAGCTAGATGTACTGGGTGATTCTTTCTTCTGTACCATGAACCCTTTTACCCACGTAATCTTTTTGTTACTACACCACTGATTTATTATTAATAAGCTAACTGAAACCGCTGCTATGTTATCAAACATATTTTACTTTTATAAAATGTCGATATTTAGCCTTTTAAAGTTATGGAGCAAAATCTAATTTTCTGGACATAACTAAGCGACAAATGCTCGGAAAAGTCACTAAAATATAAATATCTGGATAATTCGGTATATCAGAAGGATAATAATGAAATATTTATTGAAATCCCCACCATGAGGATAATACAGGTTGGCACATTTTCACATTAATCCAATTTAATAGAGGCTTAATGTTACATTTTTGATATTTTAGCCTCTTGAAAATTTTCAAATAATATTTTAAATCTGAAACCGTTTGAAAAAATTATACATGACCGTACGGCCCTAGTCAAGTAACTTCCGTTTGTTGATCTGTATTTTGTAGCATTTTACTATTTATTAAATCATATTTCTTCGTCGCGTCGTAACATTTGATTTTAATAATTTTGTGGAAACAATACCGGCTCGGTAGTGTAGTTCCTTTCTATCGTAGCTGCCGGTTGGAATCCCGTCATTGGCACTGGCAATGTCGATGGAAATGGCTGTATATCCATGTTTCTCTGTGTGTAACTCCCTTCTAGACAGTTTCGGCATTATATTTAATGGGTCTACTTTTTGTGGTGTTATTTCAATAAGGATATGATGATTTCTTTTCTGTCTGATACGATGTGTCAAATAAATTGTTGTTCAGTGAGTGTCACCCTGTATATTACATATGCAATGTCCTCCTAAGAGAAAATCTAGAGGAATAAGACCTAGAAATTTAGCTCTTCATTCAGTATCACTATTCCTATCTATCCTTTTTTTTGAATACATGCCATTAAATAATCTGGCTGATCTCGGATAATATGGGAGTGCACTGTCTGGTTGAAAAGCTATTTCCTCTGATTTCAAGGTATTCTATTACTGAGAAACTCATAAGGTCTATGATGCATTTGTGCATTTTGAGATAGCTTTCTACATTTTTTTCTTGAGAGAATACGAGACTAACGAGGCAGATATTGAATATTCTCATTCAAACACTGATTTTTTGCAGATGTGCTAATTTCTAAGATATTTAGTAATCCAATATCTGGAGAAGTATAATCTCTAGGAATATGAATCAGTACCTGATTTTGAAATAGCGTGACATAAGTTATAATTTACGATTTTGGTTTTGAAAATTAACCAATCTGTAATTTTCTGTCCACTATGAGGAAGGGATTATTTTCATTAAAAAGAATGTGTTTGATCAAATTCTGGTTCTCGTTGAGCTGTTAAATTTCACAAAACATTATTCTGGGTCGTAAGTCAATCTTTTCAATTTCCTGACGCAATTGTAATTGGAACTCTGTGAAACTTTAAAAGTCATTGTACGGTCATACAAAGTACAGCTGAATCATTAGAAACTTACGAACTGATTTGGAAGGGTATATGTATACGTGACTTAAAACTCCAGCATATTTTTCCTCATTTTAGGATTGTCCCTGTTTTTTTTTTTATTAATAGACACAATTTTTATCCTGTGCAGTATGGATCAAGTTTTCTTCCAAAAATCAAATATGAAGCTGATATGAAACTTCACTGTTTTTCTGTGTGGTTATCGGTCCTAATTTTTTGGACGATGCAAGAAAAAATATTTCTGATAATAATTCAGGTAAAATTGGTGCAGGCAAATGTTCAATCTCTCTGCAAAATAACTTTGAAGTGAGCAAGGTTAATGCGCCAAACCATAAAAAAGTAACACTTGAACTTTATACTTGATACTAAATGATGAACATTTTGAAAATTTTATTTAAATTAAATGGTTGCTATGAAACGAACTTAAATTTCGGGGTTTTTCATTTCCACAAGTATAAATAAATATATTCTGTTTTCACAGGTATATTTGAATTTTAGTAATCTTAGACGGAGGTATGGTGCTGTTTAAAAAAACTTTGGTTGGGATGACTGTGGGACTAGGAGTTGACAGTTAATTGAAAAACACTTTTTACCGAAATCGACCTCCTGGATTTTGCCGGAACTTTTTTTTACTTTCTTATACCTAATATGAATATAGTAATCGTGATTTTTTTTCGATGTCGAGATTTTGATTGACATATACGTTTTGAACCCTCCTGAATCCATTCTGACTATTTTCCAAATGGTGTCTGTCGGTTCGTGTGTATGTGTGTGTATGGTTGTGTTTGTGTGCGTGTATGTGTGTGGCCACGAAAACCCAAAAAATACTAATGGGTGACTTCCCAAATTTGGTAATTAAGATTTTCAACAACATTTTAGATGACACATTAAATTTGGTAAATGTGGTACCACCAGACGAGACATAATGAATGAAAGATGAAAAGAGGTATAATTTCAGGAAAAAAAATGTAAAAAATTTAATTGCGTTTCTGGACGAATCTCGACGAATTATAATGAAACAACATAACTTTATGGAATAAAAATTCTCTCGGTATGTCTGTAGTATCGCGATAGCAGCCACAGTTTTTGAGATAAAGCTTTCAAATCTGGTACACAGGTTCTAAAGGCCAAAGACAATAATAAATTCGGTGATAAGCAAAATTGGCCAGCTAAAGGGAGCTCCACGGGATCCAAACTTTTTTGTATTTATCTTTACAAAAAAACATATTCTCGATGAAAGATTATAAATCATGTCTACTATATCAAGCCAATAAAATATACTTTCCAAGTACTTAAATAAAACTGATATTTTTTACATATTTAACCTGGCCTAAATTTGGCAGTTTAGTTACAAAAATGTCAATGTCAATAAGAATAAATTATTAAAATATATGACTTGAATTATTATTGACAGTATCGAACGACGCTGAAAATTAATTATTTAAAAATTTTAATAAAACATTTCAATGTACGTTATTAAAATTTAATTGAGGTAAGTGAAGAATTAAATAGAATGATTTTATATATACTGGTATAAGAAAGTTATGTGCTGGACACTTCAGATATTTTTTAATAGATATCATTTTTCATTAAAAAAAAATATTTCAAACACGGTAGGTATACATAAAGAACTAGTGATCACTGATCAGTCTTGTAAATATGTATATTTAATCTAGTGTATTTTATATACAGGGTGTCCCATAATTAAGTACCTTCCTCCAAGGGGATGATAGACGTAGAAAAAATAAGTTGAGGTTTGTATATAAACATTTGCCTTAAGGGAGCCATAACCCCTTAAAGGGGGTAAATACAACATAGTTATTTGCCAATAAATTTGAAACGTCCTAAGTTGCAAACATTAAATTTGGACCATTTATTTATTTCATGTTACATATTTTGTGAAATTTTTATCTAAATATCACGATTTGTTGGGGTAGTTACAGGGAAAGTAAGGGTAAAATTCCGCTATATTTTTATTGTCTTATTTTTTTATTAATTTAAAAAGGAAAAGGCACCAATGTTAAAAACCAGATAAAAAAAGTTGCTCTTACTAAATTTCGATAGGAGTCATTGTTTTGAAGTTATTTGAATTTTCATATTGCATTACAGGTTAGGTATGCAATAATGGAAGGTAACTACATACCTCTACAAGAATAATTCCACAATATTTTCAACTATTGTTTTGTAGACCAATTTAAAATATCGCTTTACGCAAGTAAGTAATTTAAGGACAAAAAAAATATTTACAATAATTTTTAAATTAATATTGTTTTAAGTTTGTGTTTTAAGTTAAGATGATCAAGAATAAAAAAGTAAATTGGTTATTTATAAATATTTGTTAAATTACATGCGTCATTGCGTAAATCGATATTTTAAACTGCTTTGCAAAAACAATAGTTGTGAATATTGATTCTAAACTCAGCAATTATTATTAGAAGTACTTATAATAAACAAGTAATAATGTTAATAACAAATAATATTATATTCAATAAAAGATTTGAAATATGTTAATGTACTAACGTACCTAATACATGTTCCATATTGACATAAATTGAATGATTTCGTATGCCGTCATATCATAAATAGTAAATTTAGATCAGTTCCTTCAATTCACGTTTCAAATATTAAATTTAATGGATACCACTCCAATATTACTTGGCGACGATTGTATCATAAAATTTATCCAGCTTGTTGTATATTATACTGTGCCCAAATAATATACGGACAATGACTGTAAACTTTTACGAGATTCTGCAAGATGCGTTTATCTTTGTTTTGTTATCTTACATTTCTAACATGTCCCATTTGCCACCGCACGAGTTCGTTTTATTATGTTCGTCATTTTCTTCCCTATGATATGAGAAGAATCTAGATTAAAAATATTTTGTGAATGTTGAGATTATAATAAAACCTAGAAAAAAATATAAAACTCAATTCTTATCACTGTCTCGAAACATTTTGCAACATATGTATTTAATTATATATCGGGTCTTCAAAAGAGGTTGATGGTGCAATTGTAGGCAATTGTATAATAATTATATTAAGATTATTTCATCAAAATAACAAAAACGCGAGTGCTGCTTGGAGAGAATATCGCCTATTAGTCTATTAACATTAGCATAAATAGGAAAAAAATTAAAAAGTTCCGATGTAGAAACCACCTCAAACGCACCCTATCGCAGTTTTCGGCGTTTTTCACAGAAAACCGTTGGCCCCACAAAAAATGTTATAATTACAGAAAATATTCCTTTTCTACAAAAAAGGTTCCATTACTAAAGTTAATAAATGCAATGAATTTCGAAAAATGAGCGACTGAAGAAGGGGGGGGGTACATGAAACTCGACGCGTATTTCGTATTATCTTGATGAAACGTGAATTTACGATCGTAATAAACATGACATAAATAATAAAGCGAAATATTTGATAAAACTTGTGCTTCTGGATCTTTTTTTGCATTGTTTTAACCTTTTTTGCATATGGTGCTTTTTGAAGTTGGAGCTCATTTACACACGACCCTTGAGGTAGAGCGTCGTGAGGTGCGTTTTTTTAAATGGTTTCCCCAGGAGGCCTAATCCTTTTTAATTTCTCGACAAACTATACGTTTGAAGTGAATTTACCGTACTGACCAGTGTTGCCAGATCATTTTTCAGCTCAACAGTAGAAATTCTGAGAGGAAAGCAGTAGAAGGTTACATGCAGACAAAAACTTCCTCAAAAAGTTCTTTGGACAGATGAATCTACTTTCTCCACATTAGCGGTTCAAATGCCCAATTCTGAGACAAGTAAAACCTCGTAACACTAAAGAAGTTACATTTTATGGGTGAAAATCTTTACACATATGGTGTGGAATTTTCGTGGGAATATATTTAAACGTTCTGGAAAACTAAATTGAATGTTCTGCCCATTCCAATAGCTCTTAGAGTAGGTACGCGCGGGCTATTGATATGAAATTCGTGTTGGATAAATGCTCAGTCATCTCAGTCTTCAAAGATGGACGTGGTTTTTAATTTTTTTCTCAAATTTGGAAAAAAATAAAAACTGTTAATTTGGTAGAGAATAGGAGTGCTTCTAAAGGATATTTTAATAATCAGCAACCCCCATTTTGTTTTTTTATTCGAACTTTTTAACATACCCGATTCTTGTCATAACGAGTGCCCCATTATATTTTGACCCTTTTTAAACCTATGTAACTTTTGAACTAGTTGAGATAATGAAATGCGGCTTTCACCAGTCTTCTTCTAATTTTGATAAGTTTTTTCCTGCCTATCCATCTTTTTTTGCTCACTTCTGATTTAACCGGAAATGACATAGCGTATTTTTGGGGATAGGGCAACATTGATATTTCAAATGAAACACCCTGTATATTTGTTCATAGTTGGAAAGCCCATTGTTTCCCCTTTCCGAAAATTCCATATTTGTCATGAAAATTATACAGAGTCATGGTTTTATAAGCTTTTAAAGTGGATATTGCGTTTTATCTAAATGCTACGAAAAAAAATAATGATTCACAAAGTAGACTATGGAAATAAAAGACATCACTTGTAAACGTCAAATTAGTTTATTAATAATTGCATGTTACTTCAATTGTTAATATTGAAAACGTACATATGAACCTCGATATAACAAAGTGTAACTGTCTTTCACCACATAGCCCCATATTAAAAAATCTGGAACTGTGAGTTCTGGGGATCGAGGCGCTATGCTGTAGG
The DNA here is from genome assembly GCA_029963845.1 of Rhamnusium bicolor. Taxonomy (NCBI): domain Eukaryota; kingdom Metazoa; phylum Arthropoda; class Insecta; order Coleoptera; family Cerambycidae; genus Rhamnusium; species Rhamnusium bicolor. The sequence goes on along the minus strand of JANEYF010002810.1, from coordinate 5,553,437 downwards.
ACCTCCCCTCCCCTATCCAATGATTGTCAAAGGTGGCATTTAGGGAATCTCTAGTTATTATAGCATAATGAGGCGTAGCACCGTTTTGTTGGAAATAGACTGTCCTCAACAAATTATCCTGTTCAAGTTGCGAATAAAAGAAATTTTCTAACATGTCCAAATATGATGGAGCATTGACAATTGGATTGTTAAAAAAAAGGACCGTAAATTTTTTGTTTTGACACCTCACATCAAACTGTAAATTTTGGAGAGGATCTGACTACTGATGGCAATTTCTGGGATTTTCTGATGACCAAATTCTACAATAATTATGCTTATTCACCTTGCCATTTAAGTGAAATGATGCTTCGTCTGACATGATTAACTTATCAAGAAAATGTCTATTTCTTCTACGTAAATTAAGAACTTTTCTACAAAACTGTACTGTTTTGGAAAATCAATTTCCTTTAATCCTTAATGAATCTAAATTCATTCAATTTGTTTCATGTTTCATAACAGTATGAACATTAATTTTTGGAATACCTCTTGCGGAAAAAATTTTTCTTGTAGAAGAGGAAGGATCATTTTTTGTCATTTCCAAAATTTCAATTGCATTATTAAGCGCCTATTTTCATTACTTGGAAATCTTTTTTTCTGGTCAATATAACCCAAATTCCAAAAGTTTCTATACCATTTTCTAATTTAATTTTTTGTTGGAGGTTCCTTGTTAAACTGTTCTAAATGTTCTTTGTGTTGTTTTGTAAGATTTAGTGTCAGCAAGAAAGATTACACACTTAGCTTTTTCACTTAAAGTAAACATTTTTCTTAAAATAACTCAAGTACCCGAGTTGTTAATAAACTAATTTGACGTTTACAAGTGATGTTGTTTTTTATTTCCATAGTCCACTTTGTGAATCATTTTTCTTTTTCGTAGCATTTCGATAAATCGCAATATTCACTTTAAAAGCTTATAAAACCATCACTGTGTATAATTTCCATGACAAATGTGGAATTTTCGGAAATGGGAAACAATGGGCTTTCCAACTATGAAAAAAATATACAGGGTGTTTCATTTGAAATATCAATGTTGCCCTATCCCCGTAATCCGGTATGTAATTTCCGGTTAAACTGGAAGTGAGCAAAAAAGACAGATACTTAGGAATAAACATATCAAAATTGGAAGAAGACTGGTGAAAACCGCATTTAATTATCTCGACTAGTTCTAAAGTTATATAGGTTTAAAAACGGTCAAAATATAATGGGGCACCCGGTTACCTTTTGGCCCTTTTTATTTTTTTAACAAACTAATAGTGTTTATTTTATTTTTTATTCAGTCTCGATCCACACGGTTTTTTGGGACACTGCATTTCAAATTTGTGTGGATCGAGATTATTTTATTTTTTTTATTCAAGAACTGTTAGTTCGATGAAAAAAATAAAAGATACAAAAGAATTTCTAAAGGGATCAAGCTTTCCAAGGCACATTTTTGTATGAAAAAATTCGATTCCGTTCAAAAGTTCAAATAAAAAAATAAAATGGGGGTTGCCCATTATACTCATTTTACCGATAAGGATTGATTGAAAAAATATCCTTTAAAAGCGTTTCTATTAGTAGAAAATCTCCACCGAAATTATTTCTTTTTGCCTTTTTCCAAATTTGAGAAGAAAGTTGAAAACCTAATTTTAGTCTCCATCTTTGAAGGGGCGTAACTCTTTAATAAAGCATTTCTCAACATACCTCCATAGAAAACGTTTACTTATTTTGAGGTCCTGAAATCAGATTTTAAGTTTGTCCAGTTAATCCTGAAACACTCTGTATAATGAAATCAAAAAATGGTGTTCTGTAATTCAATCGTTTCTAGCCACTTAGCAGAAAAGGGTAGTTGCTTTGAATTTTCTCCAGCAATGTGTATTTTAAGTGTTTAGTTTCTTTGCCTTTGACTTGCATAGTAGGGTGTGTAGATTCAGGCAACAGTATGCATAAACACTAGACACTGTTTTGACATTATTACAAAAGTTAAAGGCATGGAAGTTTTTGCTTGATACCTAAAGAATGTCTCTTTTCTAACGTTTATTTTAATACGTTGCAAATAAACAAAAATAAAATGATGTTTTTGTAAAAAGTGTATTAACTGTATCTCTTACGCCATAAATAAGGTAACTTTTATTATGAACTTACTTTAAGTACTAGATTGCGTGTACATTTATTGGAGATCTGTGCTTATACCTCATACTACATTTCCTACTTTCTAGATATCTACCCATGTTTAATTTTATAAAGCAGTGATAGGTGTAAAAATCAAGACAACGATTAATAGGTGTGTCGTGCCGATGTGAAAGAGTATTTACGATACTTATGGAGTGAGAAAAATGTGAATACCTAAGTTAGTCACTAACAGAACTACAATTTTTGATTAATATCAACTCTAAATTAAGCATGATAATTTACCTTTAATGTATAAGGCAACATGTGACAATTAGTATTAGAGATTGTATGAAATGGCTCATGTTTTTTCTTGACCTTTAACTTATGTACGTCGAGAATTTATTTAATGGGACTACTTATTAATCGTCTCTTTAATGGTACGTATCCCATGGTGCATCTATTTGAAGAATATTATTCATTTACTTTGGTCGGTGACATTTATTAAGATGCGAAGTGTAAAAATGAATCACAAATGCACGAAGTTATTTCTCTTTACGAAACAAATTGATATAAAACGTTTATTGCAACAATGGGACCACAACAGAGATCATCTTTTTAATAAAATATACTCCCATTGTATTTGCAAGGTGTAATGAATCTTTTAAAGATTTAAGATAATTATTATAGAACAATTCCTTTCTTTTCAATAATTGATATTAAATCTATAATTTATAATAAATTCATGTTATTACGTAATATATGTATATATATATATATATATATATATATATATATACAGGGTGTTTACGAACTTGGGAATATATTTTTAATGGGAGGTAGTACTTGGTAAAAGAAGTCGATTGCTAAAAATTTACCTTAGTAAAAGTTCCTCAGAAGTGGCAAAAAAAAATATTTTAAATAATACATGAAATTGTTTGAGAACCGCTGACGAAGCTAGGTGTATGCGAAAGTTATGGCCATAGACATATAATAATGTCTATGGTTATGGCAGTGTTGCCAAATTTTATCTCAACGCCCATTATTTAGCGACAATTTTTTTCTTGTTCCAATAGAATTAGATAAATAACATCTAACTATGCTACCGATCAAAATGTACTCATTTTTTTAAATTAAATATTTTACTCGAAAATTAAACGTCTTGTAACAGCCAGAAAAGTACAACATAACCCATGGGTTGAATTGTTTTAAAGAATCTAACTACAGCTTAAAACATTTTTCTCACTATTGATTGATTGATTTACATTTTTTTACATTATTAAATTTGTTATTTTTCATAATATCTGTGTTTTTATGGAAATACTCGTACAAATATAAAATGGAGAATTCAAAATATTTACATTTTTGTGAGCATTGTACAATTTAAAAATGGAAATATACCCAATCTATTATAATAAATTATAGTGAAGAAATCCCTGATAATTGAACTTATTTTTACCTTTGCAAAAAACTTCTCTTGCAGAAAATTCCTTAAAAGACTTCCTTCCCCAACCACAAACGCACATAATTCCTTCTTTGTGTAGGGCACTACATTCAAAAACTAAATAATTAACAATATTTCCAAGTGTAATATTTGGAAATGCATCAAACCCAACCACAAACATAATTCACATAATTCTTTCTTTGTGTAGGCACTACACTCAAAAACTAAATAATTAACAATATTTCCATGTGTAATATTTGGAAATGCATCACCATTTGTAGTGAAGTCTTCTTTTTGAAAGTATAAAAGCATCTAAACCGGGTTTCGGCTGATGGATCTAAACCAATATGACACTTTTTCCATATCACGAGACAATTCCATAAAATGCAAACGTCTCTATTTTGAGAACACAAAATTAACGAAATAAAACAAGATTTGTTTTAAAACTAATCTTGTTCAAATCTTATTGTTCAGTAACCATTAATATTAGTTTTTAAAACTGCGTTATACACTTAAAACACGTTCTGTTAAGTAAACGACGTTTGTGCTTATTCGATATTACAGCTGACGGGAGTTTCGATGCATATTCACTTCACATACAAACACACAAAGATTTTATTTTTAGTTTCTCTATGCACAAAAAAAAAAGAAATACGTTGTGACTTGTGAGTACGTTGTGGTAAATTTTTTTCACATCTTAAAAATTTCCAATTTCCATTTGACATTTGACATACAGAGATCACGAAATTCACAACCTCGCAAGCAAACCTAAAATCTAGAGACCTGTAATATCACTAAATTACAAACAACGATTATATCACCATTTGTAAACTCTACACAGGGTCGAACTGACCTCAATCGGCCCCATAGGCAATATTTGTAATTATGTCAAACTTTTAATGGTAGAAAGAATGAAAAAATAAGAATCAAATATAAACCATAAAATATAACTTATTTCAAATCAAAATTAATATTAATATGGTAATTTTCACAGTTCGCAATATTTGGTAATTAGTAATATTTAGCAATCTAAATGTCAAACAGAAATAAATAAAAGATAATGTCAAATAGACAATTAAAGTATCCTTGCAATACTTAACACTGACATAGTTTTCCATGAAACACGAAACACTAAAACACCATATCCTGCACTCATCTGAGGATGATTAATACTGTTTTAAGCATCTCCAGATGATGCCAACGTTCAGACATTATATGATGTTAAAACAGTTATATTCATTCCCAGGTGATGTCAACTTGGTTGGCGAAACGCGCGTCAAAGGTTTCAACCCACTTCAGGACAAGAATACCTAAAAAAGCTTTGTGGCCAATTACTATATTTACATTTCATTTTTTTTTAAGTAAAAATAGTGCCCGCTCGTGGAAAATGTTGTATGTACCTCGGGAGTAAAGGGTGTTTTAGTCCCTAGCATGATTTCTGGGACTGAAGCACTCACATTGGTACATAAATAACTGTTAATACACACAATCATCTAACACACCACTCACTGACAGGACTGTGAGTGACGAACCGAATCCGCATGATACCATATAGATCAGCAGGTCAAAAGTGACCAATAGTTATTGCATCGATAAAAAATTGCACAATGTATAGAACGCCTGGGGAGGTGGGGTCTAATTTACTTACAGGACCGAGAAGCGCGTGACTAACAACCTCGCAAATATGGGATGGATGACGCTACTAGTGCCAATTTTACATCTTTCAGCTTCTTGCGAATCGTTGGTTACACTAGTAAAGAGTAAACCACTTGTACTAGCTGGCGCCCGGTGACCAGATAAATATTTTTGACTTTGTTAATGGAAAATAATTTCCTACAAAGGAAAAGGAAAAATACATTGTTTCAGTTTGCAGTTTGACCCCCCCGAAGTGTTTGGCCCCGTCGGTAATTGCCGATTGGGCGAGTCCGTCCCTGAGTCTGTACACATACGCTTAGGGACATTAGACGTTTGCGCATCGAAAAATCTGGTGCCATCATTGGCAACGCCATTTCCACTAGACTAGAAATGTCATTCCATCGGTTATTGTTTGGTTTTCTGTAGTTATAGTGCAATTTCTTTCATTATATGAATTTTTTGCGACTTTCTATGACTACGATAGGATATTTTAATACTTTGTGTAGTGAAAATAATATATTTTTTTATTAAGTGCAAATTGCATTTGGTACTTTTATAAAAAAACATTTGTAAACAACGTCTTATGCAGGGGAATAATGTTCTAAAGTAAAACATTTTAAACCTAAAGGGATCACTTTTCAGAGGTATGTTAGTTTTGATCTGTTATTTTTTTTCAATTCTACAAATTACGTGTTTTAGATTTCCTAAAGGAGCGATGTTGGAGAAGTGATCGGAAGTGCTTGGGAAAGCGAGCAGAGACAGTGGTCAGAGAATAAATTTATTTGCTTCAAGCAGTTCAAAGAAGGTGATTTTATGAAACTGAGACATAAAGTTTTCCTGAAAGCTGATGCAGTGCAAAATTTGCAACTCACAAAGGAAACTGTGACAGAAATTTGTATGGACCAAAATATGTATGTTCCATCTACAAGTGAACAAAGGAAAAATAAGGCTACAAGTGTCTACTGTTATTGATGTCATTTCACTAACGACACAATCGTCCTCTTTTAGTTCTACACAGACATCTTCATGATGACACTCTTCGATTATGAATAACATTGAAATTAAAAAGATGTTTGGTGTAAGATATTGCCTAAATATAATAAAATATATGTATTGTTAATTTATCTACTTATTTTTAGCAAAATTAATTGGTGACGAGACTGACAGTAGCTGTAATAGGAAGAGAGTTTTTATTTAAAGTATTCATAATTATGGGTAAGTTTTTTATATCAATAAGTACTCCATAAAATTTTCATTAAATAAATTGTTTCAGTGTTTCGCCTGAGATTGTAAAGAAATATACTGAAATAAGAAAGTTGAACAGAAGTCCAGAAGAAAGTTATATTCTGCCACGAAAAATAAAGAATCTGAAAATGAAAAATAACTACCTTGAAAACAGTTGTGCAAGAATATTATTTAATCAACCACAATAACTATTAATTTTATAATGTTTAAAACTATATTTCTTACTAGGTTGATTTTAACGTACCTACTTTAGGTATGTAGATATACAATATTTAAGTGTAGGTTTTATTTCCTTATTTACTCTATATTTCTGAATTTATTGGAGAACAAAATATAATATATTGAGTTTAACTTTATTTATTATAATAGCTGTTTATGTAATAAGTCCATAATATAAGGGTTTATTGAGCAAGTCGTTTATATGTGAGTTGAATGTAGTGACCAAGGCCATAAAAAAGGATGAATTCAATAAAGCTGTAATATGGAGGAGTTGCATATAAAGCTTTATGTTCGACTGCTAAAATTAACTCATTATGGAGAAACGTTCATTTTATAAATTTTGTATCTATTCTATGAGAAAGGAGTGAAGTATGCTGTGTACTGTTTATGACATAGTTTTTGCAGCCATAAAGTACCTCTTTATAGTACTAGTAAAATAAAGTTACTTTATTCTACTAATATTATAGAGAGATACTTTATGACCGGACAACTATGTCACAAACAGTACTTTACATAAATATCTTTGAATTTATGAAATCTTAAGATTTTATGAATTAAGCCTTATAAGTGTTAAATTTTAGTTCAGCTGTTTGTGAAGTCGTCGAAAATATTAACGATATATAGCTGAAAATTGAAAACAGTTTCACGGAAGTCTCACTTTCGTGCCTGATTTCATATAAATGTTCAACCAAAAGAAAAATCTATAAATGCACTAATGAAAATTCTTTTCATAATAGGGTAATAAAACAATGCACTTCAGTGATAAATTGATCACAATTCATTTAAACAGTATTTACTGAACATAAAAAATTTATGCACCTAAACAATACAAAAAAGATTAATAATAATAGCAGCCATATTAATAAAAACTATGATAATAGCATGCTAACTTGTCACTATTAAAGATGCACAAGAGAAGAGCTTTGTTATCAGACAGGGTAACAGATTTTCTCAAGTCTACGAAAGTAGTTGTAAGCTCTAGAAGAATAGAATTGGAGAGTCAGTGCAAACTGCCAGATTTCTTGAGAGTACTTCCTGTTTTCTACTCTTTGATTTTTTGGGAAACCAGATCTTCTAATGTACATGGCAGGATGACTAAAAAAGAAAATTAGATATTGTAATATACATACAAGTTATAAATGAAAGTTTTTCGTTGAATGCTATCTAGCTTTTAACACGAGGCATTAAAATTTTAATAATTTAATTTTATTTAATATATGACACTCACGATATTATACTTGTCATGCCAAAAAACCTGAAAATGTGGTTATAACTATTACATATACAATCTTGCTATCTACCAAGAAAATATTTTAATATTTATAGGGGAGGGACCCAATTTTAAAAAATTTTAATGGGCACAATTATTTTACGTTATATTTAAAACACCTTTAAAAATAAAAGCATAGATCAAATTATTGTATCAAGATCATTGGTAAAATTCCCTCCACTACAAGTTAACATAAAAACTGAGGCAAGCTGCTTTATTCAATTTAGTTGTCGATACATTTTAGACCGTACGTCATATAAAATTGTTTTAAAGGACGAATTGTATAGAATGAAAATCATTAATTTTTTTAACCTGACAAGACTCCAAATACTGCTATCTTGATTTAATAAATACTATACCTTGTGCCCTTAAAACTTCCATTGTCAAGATTGGATTGGACACCGCTATAGATGGAAAATCTCCCGCTCTTGATTGTAATGGTTTCCCAGACTCTTGAGTTTTGGATCCATGTAGTCTTCGTTCATAAAATGTTTTGAACATATGAATAGTGTATGTATAATGTCTGTACTTGAAAAACCTCATACGTATTTGTACCCATACATTTTGGCTGTCGTCACTGGGTAACCTATACGATTAAATTTTTTTCATTAAATATTTACTTCAATGTACAGTTAATGCAGATGGTTAGATTTAGCAGATAATGCTTGAACAGTATAAAAATAAAACAATTCTAACCTGTGAAATGTCACGTGATATTCTTCCAGATATGACTTTGTTTTCAGATTTTACATAAAACACAATTTCGATATACTTTTCCTATTATTGTGCCGCAAAAAATAGAAGATAAAACACAAAAATTTCCTGATAGGCAGGAAATCAAAACAAAATGACAAATCTCAAAAGAGATTGAGAAATGACAACTTTTGACAGAATAAAGATGAAGAACAAAACACAAAATTCTGTGGTTGTTGTTATTTAATAGTGTTTGTTTTCAACCTTCGTTTGGTCCGTTTTATAGTGTTTTTTCATTAGTAACAGTAATAATGAACTAGTCAATGTTAATATTTACGGTAAATGTCAAATACGTCGGCTGTTTGTATGCGGAACGTTTTCCAAATAGGAATGAACCAAAACCAAATGCCATATGATTTGTAACTCTTGTGCAACGATCACACGATATTTGTCAGTTTCGACCCCGTCAAAGACGTGATATAAGGTCCTCATATGTCTTTGAACGCTGAGGAAAACATTTTAAATTTGGTAGAGGACAATCCAACTTTAAGAATGTGTGCATTCATTCGCTAAGCAAACCGTACGTCTAATCGGATTGTATGGTGCCCTGTGAGGAAATAAACTATATTCATTTTCATGTAAAAAGAGTTAATTAATGTTCTACAGCAACAAGATTTTGTGTGTTAAAGGATGTGGCAACATCGAACAGTGATTGTGCCATATGATGTATTTGACACACGGTCATTCAACTTCGATTTCAGCAGTTCTCAACATGTTCGCACTTTTTTGTTGAGAAAGGTCAGTTATTTTTTTCTAATATTTAAGGTTTTCTTATGCACTATACGATTTATTATATCAAGATGTACTTATCCTCAAAAAAATAATTCCCAAGTTTGTAAACACCCTGTATATATATATATATATATATATATATATATATATATATATATATATATATATATATATATATATATATATATATATATATATATATATATATATATATATATATATATATATATATATATATATATATATATATATATATATATATATATATATATATATATATATATATATATATATATATATATATATATATATATATATATATATATATATATATATATATATATATATATATATATATATATATATATATATATATTGTATATAATAATAATAATAAAATACAAAAAATCGAGGGCAAGATACAGTCGGCCAGACAACATGATTCTCGGATCCAGAGTGTGGTGGAATACAAGACGAGTGGTAGAGTTTTTACTCTCAGAATCCGGCGCATGGCAGCTGGATTAGAACGTCAACACCAAACTCTAAATCTGACAGTGATGCTTACCATCAAGCAACACTGTCTAAGATAGGATCCGAGCGCTCATGGCTATACAGAAAACGCTGAAGAGGCAGGTGAGGAGTATGGAGCAAAACAATTTGTTCCGTACGAATCCTTCCCGCCTCTTTCAAGAGCCACAGCGTATTGTAGATAATCCGCCGACTGTAGAATATGTCGAAACCTTCTAGAAAGGAATCTACGAAACGACGCGTCCATTCAATAGCAACACTCCAGCAATCGCACACTTCGAGGCTCTGTGCCACAGACATCTTGAAGAGCGAGAAGAAGTGTGCCAGGCAATCAGTACGGAGGAAGTCCAACAAGCACTTATTGCTAGCAAGAACTTCGCTCCCCCGGGCCCAGACGGCATTAACAACTGGTCGTGGAAGAAATTTCCTCTCACTCACCGCCGTCTGGCGTGAGTTTTCAATTCATGTTTGAACGAGGGGCAGCATATTCCGGACTGGTTCGTCGAGGGACGTACTGTGCTTATCCCCAAAAAGGGGGATCTTTGCGACCCAAAGAATTATAGGCCAATCACTTGCCTCAACTCCTGCTACAAGTAGGTATCTTGTATGCTAAGACACTGAGGTATGTTGTCCGGTCTTATAGCAGATACACGGACATCGTGGTGCGAAGAAGGGCAGGGCAGGTTGCAAGGACACCCTGCTAATCTATCGATGGCCTGGATTGATTACCGCAAGGCATTTGATACAACGTTGCATGAGCTATTGTTGCACTTGCTCGAATGTCTTGCGGTACCAGCACCACTAGTGAGATGCATAGAACAACTGCTGCCGCTCTGGAAGACTCACTTCACCATAACATCAGGTGCACAGTGGGTCACGACAGAGCAGGTGGCATTTAAGAGAGGATTTTTTTCAGGGTGACTGAGTTCTCTCCTCTTCTGCATCTCACTGCTACCATTGTCTGTTGGACTTCGCCAAACCCACGGATATCAATGTGGGCCACCTAGCGACCGGATGATGTTATCAACACCTTGGTCTACCGTAGCCGCGTGTGACATGTAGAGGTTCCTGACATCAACTGCAGTACCTGCCATCAGGCGCCGGAATTGCTCATGCACGTACCATCTGCATGCCCCATATACGCGATTTCGGCCTACATCCACCGACGTAATGCGGCGTTACGAGTGCTATACTACCACTTCGTACGGGGTAGACCAGACACCAGTGCTGCCTTACGTCCCCGGAGATATTGAGTCCGTTGTCGAGAACGAAAAATGCCGAATTTACTGGAACTACTCGTTCCCTACTGTCAGGCTAATCCAAGCCAACATGCCTGACATTATAGTCCTCCTCGACCATCAACTCAAGGTGATGTATGTCATCGAGTTCTCGGCACCTGCGGAGAAAACATCACCTTGAAGGAGGAGGAGAAACGGACCAAATATCGCGATCTCCGGTACGAGCCCCAAATGCTGTATCCAGGCTACTCGGTATAAATGGTCATCCTAATAATCAGTGTACTCGGAAGGATAAAGTCTACGCTGCTCTCGGAACTGAAGATCATATCGGCCTACCAAATATCAGCCGAATGGCTGTCAGGCCAAATGCAGAAGGCGGTTATTCTGGGTTCTCTCCGTCTGCTTAGGGCACACGATTCTGGTATCTACAGTCACTAACCCTGCGGGATGTGGAGAGTGGCTATAGTTAATGTGCCGGCTCGACTCCCGAGGCGTCGGAGGCCACGGGAGGACTGTCCGGCGTAGGATATTCTGGAAAATAATAATAATAATAATGCAAAAGGCTGTCATTCTAGGTTCTCTCCGTCTGCTTAAATCACATGTTTCTGGAATCTGCAGCCGCTCTTAAGATACAATAATAAAAACACAATCACCACTTGACTGTTGCATAGATTTATTTACTTTGATTAATTATTTCATTTTAAATTTTAGCGTGTCTCTTCTGCAAGCAAGCAAACATCTACTAAACTTCTCTCAGTTATAACTTTAAACTACTTGAAATAGACGTTAATGGTGTGTTGCATAAAGTACCAAGTGCTTTCAAATGATAAAGAAATTTATATATCTGGAATGAATGTAGGTGACATGGCAACACCCTGCATCGTTATGATAAATAAGTTATAATAGCACTAATTTGTAGTTTAGATAAGTCACTTTTAATAACCTTAGCAATTTTTACAAAATCCATAGTTTCCAAAAAAAAATCAACGTCGTAGTAATATTTGAATCACCCTATGGATAAAACGTAAACTAGTTTTTCGTTAGTTTAGTTTAGTTTATTTAATACCATAAAATGGTATCTGCAATCAAAATCTTTAATTAAGTCACATAATAATTCAAGAGGTAGTTGCTTAATCTACTGTATTATTGATAGTAATGCATATATTAGCATAACAAACTACACCATCTGATAATCGTTAAAAACTAGTGATGTTTTTTTGTTACACATTGCTCTTAGAAAGAGTATCAAATAATTAATTACAAATTTCTCCACGCAAACTTCCACACTCTTAAGAGGCCTATTTCGAAGATCGATTTCTCTTTAATTGCAAATGTTTTCTCAACAGTAGGTCCTGTTCACATAATTTACATTAAATTTCATGCTTTACAATATATAAGGTCTTTTCATTTTTTCATTAGGAGGGACCGTTTATGTGATAATTGCAAAAAATTAATCCATTAGTGTACAAGTGTTGCCATGTGGCAGCTATCTTTCCTATAAGGCGGCTATAAGCCACCCCGAATTTCAGAATAATATCATAATTAAATGAACACCTTTGGATCATTGTGAATCCAAAAAAGTATACAGAAAACGCAAAAGTTCTTTGATCAGAGGAAAGTCAAGCGCGACTTGCATTTACCTAATCCAAATATCACAATTATCCAGTGTTGACAGAACTACTTTATTCACATATTACTACAATTGTTTTGTAAAATCTAATATTTAATTGATTAAAATAAAACAAAATTTATTAAACTAACACCACCCAGCTAAAATGATTTTAACATACCCTAACTGTCTTGGAAATTAATTTTAATATATGTTTTTAAAACTTTTATTAAAAAATGAGACGACTGTTTTCAGTTAATTTGCCTAAGCTTTCCGCAGGGTGATAGAGAACCTCAATACGCATCGATTTGGCCCCCCATTTGTGTTAGGCGTAATTTGTTAATTTAGGAGTTACTTAGGTTTTCGTGTATTTTAGTGTTGCCCAAATATTTCGTCATTCTGGCTTAACTATTAGTACTGGCGTCATATTTTTTTTTCGAATGCAGTCTAATAATGGAACTATCATCCTGAGAAATAATTTTTTATTGGAATTTCTTAAAATTTTATTAAAACAATAGTTAATTCCTTAACTTTACAAGACTGACGAAAAATAAAAAAGATAGAAACAAATTTTAGTAACCATCTTAAAAACTTCTCTACTTTACTGGTAATCAACCCGACAAATTTCATTCAAGTAGCCCCATGACTCCACATCGAAAATTTTATTTTCTGTGTAAAGTGTAAAAGGCGAAAATCCCACTTTTTAATTAAGAAGCAGAAGGTATCATGGGTAAGTCCCTCACAAAAGATGTAAACCGTGGGCACATGTGTTTCGGACTTCTGGTCGTCATCGGCACGGTGCTGCTAAATTGAAACGATGGGCACAACTTTTGACAACGATACAAAGGAAACCACTAACAAGCAGCTAATCGCTCATTTGTGGCTGCAATTGAGAGACCCCGTGTTTACAGGGCGACAAACAATATTGCTACGGAGGCAATTATAGCTACTTGCGTGGAATTCCCTACCCGAGGATTGTAAAATAATAGAGGATATTTTTTCTCGCAATAACATCTTACCATCATCTGTGATATTTAAAGATATCGCTAAAGGTAATCATTTTATATCATCATATCCATTTTATAAAGTGTGAACTGCAACTCTGAAAAGGTACATTTTATTGAATGGTGTAACATATTTTTACATATTAAAACATTGATCATATCCTTGAGCAAATGACTGGTTGAAGTTTGTATTAACAGTTGCTACAGGTGTGAAAATTTCTCAGATTTGGCTTGTAATAAACGGTAATAAATTTACATATATCGAATTAAAATATTTATGTTTATTTTTCAATAGTAGACCGTTTAATGTGTATTTTATTATTTATTTTTGCATTGGATTAAATTTAAACCCGCTATGTTTGTTTTAATATTTGAAAGCCCAGCTGATTATACCTATGATTGACGTTAGAAGTAGAAATAATAAATATAACGTTGCTGCACCTACATTTGTCTTAATAAAAATATTCTTAGCTTCCTTAGTTATACGCTGGTAGGTATATATTTCTTAATTCTGCTTTTAGTATACAGGCAATTTTTCTCAGTTAAACGGAGTGGATCCGAATAAATACCTGTCTTGAAAGCGCGTGATGTATGCCGACAAAAATCTGGAGATTAGTGGGTAACCACAAAAACAGCTGCACTGAAACGACTGAAAAGTCCAACAGCAGTAACTTAACAAATTCACACACATTTCTTAAGTTTCGCAGAAAAACACCGACAATCATTCCAACATTTGTCAAGAGATAAATCTGAAAATAAAATACACAAAAACTTGCATCTTTGAATTGTACCTAATACCGTTTCAGTCAACGCTAATACTAACACACTTGCTGCAGATTCTCTATGATGTTATTATTATTATTACGTTTTCATTGTATTGATGTATGCCAATAAGTGCATTAAACCATTGCATCACGTTATATTTTATATTTAAAAATTTTCCTCATATAGAGTTACTTCATGATGTAAACAGATCCTCAGACTAATTAAAGCGATATTGTTAATATGAATAGTTAATGCATTTTTGTCGAAATTTTTGTAGATGGTTTATGCTAAACGTATGTTCTATTTGTCTTACAATTAATTCAACTCTTAGAATATAACTTAAAGTTAAAAAAAATGTTTGAAATGTCATCACCAATGATAGCAATTGAATGAAAACGTTGTTTACTACAGCGAAATTATCCCAGATTGAAACATTTTACCCCTATAATAGGACTGAGTCAGACTACATTAATTTCAAATACATCCATAGCCATTTTTCACAATTAGTTACCCCTATGTTATCAAATGTACTATTTTAGTTCAAATCATTGAAAACAGATAATATAAATTGTATTAATTATTGTTTTTTTTTAAGCATCAATACTTTTTTACTTGAGCCTGTTTGTCGTTTATATTCATCATTTTATGAAAAAGTTTATATTTCAGAAACCACCTAGTATAAATGAAAAAAAAAATCTTCCTTGATAGTGTTGGAAAATTGTATTAAAATTGATTTGGTCATTTGCGCTCGGCAACTGCCAAAGATAACAACGAAAGCCATCTGACTAACATCTTTTAAAAATCTTGCCATATTATCTAGGTTTTTTGTGGCACTGTGAATCGACTCCAATCAAAAAGAAACAAAATGTCACTGGTGAGTTCGACACGTCATTATTATATGATAATTTTTTATCTAATATTCTTAGCTTAATTTAGCCTTATAAAAATATATAAAAAAATGTAATTTCAATCTGTCAATCAATAATATATTAATTACACTTAGAATATAGAAAAAATATTTTGGTACGGTAGGAGCAATATAAGTTAAGTGAAGATTGTACAAAAGATTATGGTACTAAAATAATTATAGACACAGATATAGCCACATATAGGTACTAGCAAAAACACATTAAAATATATACAATTACATATGTACAGAGTGATTATTTTAAGTGCCCCGCTCGAATTCATTGCTTTATTTTTCACCTAGGAAAAAAATTCCAAAACTGTACAGAGTGGGCAAATTTCGATGTTTGTATAGGGTAACTGTAAAAGATACGAAAAAATGGAAGCCACATTCTTGATCTCTATCTTTGAGACAAATTCACCGGCTAAAACAAAAATTTGCTATCGTCTTTATTGGGTGAGAATGTGTCCAGATCATCTGGCAGCAGTTGCCCTTTGCCAAATATTGAGAATCGGATCCTCTCCACAGCGGGACAGGTGCATAAGATGTGGTCTGCCTTCTCATCATCCTCCAGGCATAGACGGCACTCGGCGTTTTCCGCTAGGCCGAGTTTATGCAGATGATAGTTTAGTCGGCAGTGCCCGGTATATAGGCCTGTTAGAGTTTTCAGGTTTATCCTGTTTAACTCTAAAAGTTTCTTAGCTCTCGATTTCAAAGGGTATTTTATAAACGCCTTCGAATGAACTAATCCTGGTAACTCTTGCCATTATTGGAGATTTTGCCTTTCAACTCAGATTGAGATAGCCATCTTGGCAGTACTTGAGGATATGCCAAGTATTGGTTCTGGTCCGATGAATCGTGATCCCGCTCCTTCTTTGGCTAAGGAGTCCGCTATTTCGTTACCTTCCATACCAGAGTGGCCGGGTATCCAGACCAGAGTCACTTTGTTGTTCTTGCTCAAATGATTTAGAGCTTTCTAACAGTTCCATACCGTTTTGGAGTTACACCGGTAGGAGCCAAGAGCTTTTATAGCTGCTTGGCTATCTGAGAAAATTTTTATTGATCTGCGTGTAAGATGCATATATTCCAGCCTTCGTACACACAGTTCAATGGCATGAACCTCAGCCTGAAAAACAGTTGCATGAGTACGTAGGTTTGAGACTATCCTCACCCTTGGTCTGTAGCTGTGTACTCCGACTCCTGTTCCCTCGGGAGTTTTGGAGCCGTCTGTAAACCAACAACTGTCTGCTTTCAGTAGGTCGGCTTTATTCCGGTCCCACTCATCTCTTTCTGGAGAAAGGATGTTGAAGGTCAGCTCGTAGTGGGTCATAGTAGGCATAGTATTCGAGGGCATTCCCAGGATGCTGTGATTCTCTATGTAATCCAACAACCTGTTCCGCTCCA
Source organism: Rhamnusium bicolor (assembly GCA_029963845.1). Classification (NCBI taxonomy): domain Eukaryota; kingdom Metazoa; phylum Arthropoda; class Insecta; order Coleoptera; family Cerambycidae; genus Rhamnusium; species Rhamnusium bicolor. Next base: position 5,536,563 of record JANEYF010002810.1, on the reverse strand, counting down.
TGATACTAGTCTGCGGTATATTAATGGCCACTTGTTGCAGTCTGTAGGTTGCCCATCTGGCCTCTCTCTCTCCAGATATGTATGAATCCAGGAGGATTTCTTTTAGTAGATTACTTTTTTGCTTTTTTATATTTATTCCAAGTGGGCGTGTGTCATCTATGACAGTGTTTATCCGTTTGTCAGTAAATTGCATATATATAATTTTGTTTCCGTCATAATTACACCCCATATAATCGTAAAAGTGAAGGTGACTTACGAAAATTACGAGAAATATGATGTGCTAGAATGCTTTATTCAGAGTAATAACAATTGTAATATTGCATCCGAAATACATTTCAATCGCTATCCTGAAAGAAGCCAACCTATTTAAGCTATTGTTAAGAGGTTAAAAGAAAATCTTATTAATTCTGGGTCCTTCAACTAATCCATATATTGTCGAAAGAGCGCCGCTAACAGTTACTGGCTGGAAAGATATACACATTTCTGCAAATCATGTATTTCGTCGTCTGTATACAAGAATCTATCATGGTATGATTGGAATACTTTCTCGTCGGAAAGATACTGTTCGACTAGAAATTGTTATCTTTGTTTATAAAATTATTGACAAAGCGCAGCTTTTCCTCCTTGTGGCGGTCAGATAGCCCAGGTATTCTTGCAGCTGAATAAATGATTATATTTCTCTGCTTAAATCGCCGCCTAGTTGTCCACACTGAGGCAGGAAATTGTGTCTCATTGCAAGCTGTGACAGCTGAATCAAAGAGATTTCTTACGTACCATTTCTTCATCTTCAGTCAAGTTGTTTCTCCCAGCTGCTGCCACACCATGATGATAGGCTAAATCTTCGCCTTGCAACCATATTCTCAATTAAATATGCATTTTGCTAACATGAAAAAGTCGACAACACGACCATCTAAATATTTTACAGCGCATGCTTCTGTAAGCTGCATCGGCGGCCAAATGAAGTGCATCAATTAAATAAAAAAGTCATGTTCTAAACCATACTTATATTAGATAAAAAAAATCGTTAACTTTCGTCTGCTCGTAGCTACATCACTTTTATATTTTCATTAATGATATAAAATTTGACTTTTGCGTTTTTACTTTCTTATACTTAATATAAGGAAGTTTAGTAATCGTGATTTTTTTCTATCTCGAGATTTTGATTGATATATACGTTTTGTACCCTCCTGAATCCATTTTGACTAATTTCCGAATGATGTCTGTCGGTGCGTGTGTGTGGATGTGTGTGTGGATGTATGTGTGTATCCGCGATAAGCCAAAAAAAATACTAATGGGAGACATCCCAAATTTAGCAGTTAAGATTTTCAACATTAAATTTGGTGAATGTGGTACCACCAGAAGAATGAATTAAAGAAGAAAAAAGGTAAAATTTGGGGAAAAAAATTAAAAATTTTTGTTGCATTTCTGAACAAATCTCGACGAATTATAACGAAAAAACATAACTTTATGGAAAAAAAATCTGTCGGCATGTCTGTGGTATAGCGATAGCAGCCACGGTTTTTGAGATAATGCTTTCAAATTTGGTACACATGTTCTAAAGGCCAAAGACAGTGAAAAGTTTGGTGATGAGCAAAATTGACCAGCTGAAAGGAGGTCCACGGGACCCAAACTTTTTTGTATTTGCCTTTACAAAAAAATATATTCTTCATGAAAGATTATAAATCATGTCTACTACATCAATCCAATAAAATATATTTTTCAAGTACTTAAATAAAGCTAATGTAAAATGAAATTTTTTACACATTTGACCTCATAAAATGGGGTTAGGATAAATTTACCAGTTTGACACTTGAAGTGTCTAATTTAGTTACAAAAATGTCAATTTCGATAAGAAGAAATTATTAAAATATACGACATGAATTATTATTGACCGTATCGAATGACGCTGATAATTAATTATTTAAAAATGTTAAACATTTCAAGGTACGCTATTAAAATTAAATTGAGGTAAGTGAAGAATTAAATAGAATGAAATTTTTAGGCAGAATAATATATACTGATATAAGAAAGTTAAGTGCTGGATACCTCAGATATTTTGAACTAGTTAATAGACCAAAGAAACAAAATTCTTGTCTCTATAAGTGGCCTAAACAGTGTGGTGTGGACGATAATAATTATATTAGCATCAGTCCGGATGTTTTGCATTATAATTATAACAACAAAATTAAAATTAACTTAACGATGTAAACAGGGAAAGAAACATAAATAGCAAAGGAAGCATCTTCCTATCTATTTATGTATATACAATGTACTCTACGATATAATTTTTGAAGTAACTTTCAACTTAATTATAAAAATGGGTGTATTTGATAAATAACAAACCATTTATATTCTAGATAATCACGTCGTCGACACGGTAATGAAATTAAGTAGTGAAAAAACTAACGGAGTTATCTAACTTATTTCCATTAGTTACTTGTTTTTGACATGTGGTTTTCCGCAATGCTATTTGTTTTATTATCAAACCAACGAATGATTCGTAATTAATGACGTAGAAATACTCGTAGCTATATCGAAAAAGGACCATTTGTAACATGTCTTAACCTTTGATAGATATCAATCCACTTTACTTGAATGTTATACCTATACATTACTGCATTTTAAGAAAAAATAAGAAAAATCTATTATAAGCAATGAAGTTATACAGGGTGAAGAATCACCCAGAATCATCAAAGTAGGTAACGGTAGAAAAATATGAGAGTGCTCAAATATACGTATAAAAGTAATTTCTGTGGAAGGTTTCATTTTTTTTTTAAACAAATGCTTCTGTATTGGTCAAAACCCTGAGGGCGTCAAAAATCGTCATGACAAAAGAGACAAATTGCGATATTTTGAAATATTTCTCAGAAAATAATTTGTAGAGCAAATATGTTTTTATAGTTTTCAAATATTACATTATACATTAGAACTTACGAGAAAACGAAACTTAAAACAGCAATATTTCAGATTAAAATGCCTCAATAATAATTCTATTTAAAAAAAATTTTGCGTTTCCTTCGTGTTATCTACGAAACGAAAATCTAACTCAAAATTTTTATGCTCTTAAGAAAAGTTTACTTTATCCCTTGTGACGATACTGGCGTAAGATTTATGATTTTTATGATAATTAAGGAAAGGAAACTAGATCATAGTCCATGACCGGTAGTTACCACTGCCTCATGGTTAAGAGAAGGACATATGTAGACAAATAAATGCGAAAGTATATAATGAAATACATATCACGTGACACAATATATTATTCAGAATGACCGAAGTTTACCATCGCATTAGCATACATGATAACAACTAATATTCTGCAATCTTGGCTGTTAAATTATTTTTTGAACACTTTTGCTGGATAATGCACGTGTCACTATTACTTCTAGAGTGTGTGCTGTCGTTTGTTGTACTCGTTTACTGGCTATTAATATCGGAGACAAAGCCTTTTGAACACTCAAAATTCTTAGTATAACATTAATAACGTTACACCGACAGTCAGTTGTTTCATCCACTGTCACCTACAAACATTTATTTCGTACGTCCTCTATAATATCGCCCAAAACATTTTTATACACACTTGGTAGATTATATTTTATGCAACGTATGGCTTACTAGATAAAGGAACACCTGGTACGTAATTTGTAAAGAAACCTCTAAACTCGGCATTGTCGACTACATTCCAAAACAGACTAGATGCATGGAACATGACACACAAATCATAAAAAAATTCCTCTTTTGAACTGTACCGGCAATATTCTGTTGATAGATAGCCGAATTTAAATGTATTTTACAATCACGGCGTGTATTTAATACTTAACGTCGATTGCACGGAGTACGTAGAATATGTGACCCATCTGTTGTAAAGTCATCATAGTTTTTCAATCATTTTTTGTAGTTTATGCACAAACGGGAGTAACTGCGCCTTTGCTAAGAGCATTTTATGCGAGAACCAAACCACCACGAAAATACACGCACGCTTTCGTGTTGCTAAGTTACCTGGGGAGAAAGTGCCAAGCTACATATAAGACTACATACGAGTATCCCGGTTTCCTGCACCATTCAGCCTCGATATTGATCATACTGGTTGCATATATTACAGGTATGTAAATAAACATACCACATGAATTTTTGTGGTGCGTTTATTTATATTTATATTTTCTTTATAACTATTGGCTCTGAAAAATGGCAAATATTTACGGCTCTTGCAGATAATAAATAAATTATACAACTAAATGCACTACGATGGAAATTTCCTGTGATCAGCTTGAAATCGTGTACAAGTGGCCCCCACTACAACACATCTTGCATTTTACTTTTCCTCCTAGCTTCTTTACATGTTATAGTTCTATAACATTCTCTTGTGCAAATTTTTGTTCGAAGTTCCGAATGGAAGTATTAATTTATAAGTTGAGAAAAAAAAGAAACACTTAATGGGGAAAGAGTAACATCACTTATTGTCTATATTTATTTATTTGTCGCATCCTATAATGTTTCCTCGCACTTTCCTTGGGTAAGCCTATCCTATAAATTATTTAAAAAAATTGTTAAATATTCCTTTACGCCAAAAGGATTAATTAGTAGGAGGATGGTTTTTGAAAAAATGTTTTTGCTCACCAAAAAAATATCACACCTAAAAAATATTAATATGAACATGAAACTTAATGTCGAATATTTTAAATTATGTTTGACATTAACATACTAGTCAATCAAGAAATGTTCCTTTAATTTTGAGAACGGAATCAGAGAGTATTTAAGTTTCATCTTTAGATTAATATTTCTTATTCGTGACACATTTTTTTTTAAATCAAATCTTTTTGGTGCAGAGGTTTATTGACCAAATTTTTTAAATAATTTATAGAACAGTGTCTTAATACCAAAAAGAGGTGCGAGGAAGTAACACCACTGCTTAGATTTTAATAAAGTGGTGTAAGAGCGAAAAGGAAATATTGTGCGTGTTAATTCTTGTGTTCAGTGTAGATCATTTAGTTTTTCATTTATTGTGAAAGAAATTTAAAAAAATACCTACTAAGAAATTTGTGAGAACATCATTCCTTTTTATGTTAAAGTACGTGAGTAAATAGTACAATCCAGGTCCGTACTGGCTGGGTGGAATGGTTGACTAGAGCACACGATGGCAAGTGTGACTAGATAATCTCAGCATTGTTCTGTGGATTCGAATCCGGCACTGGCAATGTCGGTAGGAATGGTTATATGTTCGCGTTTTTTCAAAATGTAACCCTCGCCCGCTTTAAATTAGTTTTTCTGCAACCGTCTTGAAAGTTAACTGTTTTGGTTAATTTTTTGAGTGGAAAATTGATATTTACTAGCCCGGTAAACTTACATAAGGGATCGGTAAAGTCTTCACCGATCTCTTATGCTACTTTTGGGCACAAGAGTAGGGTAGGTACCTAACTAAAGCACTCTAGACAACAGTAGTCTGATAAGCGTCTGACATCTTCTGTCAGTTGAATTTTATGAATTTCGTTTGTAAAAGATTTCATGTTAAAAAGTTTCTTGAGGGTAGCAAAAATGGTTGCAGAAAAAATATTGTACGCAACACACCCGTAAAGTGTCTTTACTAGGCGTACTCCAAGACTCGCTTGCGCACGCCCTAAAATTTCTGGTTCGCCCAGTAAAGAATCACTTGCCAGTCTTGTTATGTATTGTTGGAGTGGGGACGCTTAGTACGCCACTGCGAACGGATCACATGAAATTTTCTTTGTATTGCATTTAGTTGTATAACTTATTTATTATTAGTCATAAAATTGAAAATCCAGTATGTTCAGAAAGGACAAAGTAAACTTTTATGAAGAGTACAACATTTTGATTTGGACTTTCGTTTCGGAGATAATACGAGGGAAACGCAAAAATTGTCCAACTTAATTTAGATTTTGAAGCATTTCGAACCAAGATATTGCAGTTTTAAGTTTCTTTCTCGCGTAAGCTCCTATGTATAATATAATAATTAAAAATTATGAAAAAATATTTGTTGTAAAATTTTTTTTCCGAAAAAATATATAAAAAAATCGCAATGTATTTCTTCTTTGCCACTATATGCCTAACTCGTTTCTTAACCTTAGTGCTTAGTACCTTTTGGCACATGACGAGTTTTGACGGCCTCGGGATCTTGAAACTTCAGTACATAAGTATTAATCTTATTATATACAATTCAGCTTGTAACAACGAAACCGTCACATAAGTTACAAGGAGCATATTGATGCACTCTGTATACGATGATCAGAAGGGCATTAAGTCTTAAATTCAGATGCATTCCAAATGGTTATACATTTTTGTGTGTTATACGTTAATACTAACTTACAAATAACACAAGAATAAATTGTTAACGTCTTCTTCAAAAATTTCGTTTCTATAAATGCCGTGAAAATCCATTTAGGGGAGGAATACATTAAATTTTGTACATATAATGCCATTTAGTGTCATATAATTTTACATAAAATAATGTGTAAATCCTAAAATGAATTTTACTGTTTAGAACTGGCAACCCTTTTGGTCCTGTTTTTTGTTTGTTTGTTTGATAAATTTAATACCGCTTCATTAGTTCTCTTTATTGCTTATATTCTTTTAAGTCCTTCTCTAATTAACCTCATTAAGGGTGTTTCGCTTTTACGGAAATGTGAAGTAAACTTTCAGTACTCTTGTTCGGATTTGGTAAAAGTTAATATTTTATTAGTGTTGTTCGGGGCCTTTATCTGTTTTTAACCATTCAAATAATTATAGAAAGTAAATAATATATGCAATAACTTTTTCAACAACCTCTATCAAAACAGCAATTTTAAGAAATATTTTGGGTAAGTAAAGTGATTCTTTTTCGCACTGCGTGCGTAAAATAATGTACAACTCTACACACTCTATGCATAACATAGTTTAATTTAATACGACTACATTAAATTTTTATTTTTTAAAAAAATCTTAACAAAATGTGAACCAACCTTAACAAAACAGCATCAGCATATAAACAAAATCTTTATTATCACACTAGTGCGATAATTAATCCATTACCACACTGTTTTTTTTTCCAAAACAAGGAATGATATAAACCAAAACAAGGAATGACATAAATTGAAGCTAAATTTATTTATTTAAACAATGATATTAACAAAATTTATTCTTTATATAAATTATCATAGCAATACGTACATCGATCACTAATAACTTGACTTATTTTGAATTTTACGTAAAATTTTCTGACTTTTGTAATCTTAACTTGTCTTGCACATAATAATAAAAAAACTTATTATTTTCACCGACGAAGATAAAATACGGAACAATACGCGTTTGATTATGGCTTTACGAAACTTGTTTGATTGCCCCAGAACGCGGCCCATCACCTCGTTCTGGTAATCAAACTCGTTTCAAACTTGTGTCGTTAATAACAATAATCTAAAATAATATTGACGTTTTATAGTTATAATATTAATATTTAATATTGACGTTTTATAGTTATTAACGATACAAGTTGGATTATGACATCTTTAAAGCGGATCCCAGACGATCAATAGTATTGTCAATATAAAGAAATATTGACAATATTATTGATCGTGTGTGGGATTGATTGATGCTGCATGTTGATGCGAATCCGGATTTTCGGAATTCGAGCATCAATATTAAGAAATGGAGGGGATATTGACAATATTATTGAGCGTGTAGGGTGTCGCGTCCATAGAGCAGTCTTGATCTAGTTGCCATGGAGGACATAAGTAAAGAAGAAGCGTTGCGAAATTTTATAGAACGCATCGTCATGGACGTTTTATGCTTTACAATTTTTGCAAAAAGTTGAAGCTCCTATTCCTTTCAACTCGCGGGATCAATTAATTTAATTAATTAATTATTTTATTTCTAATTTTTGACTTTTTTTATTACATTTTCCCCTCATTGCAATAATACTTTATCTCTAATGAGTTTAGCATTGTTACAAGTTATTTAAAGTACTTCTTAATGGCAAAAGGGTACAATGTACTGAATTATCTACTGAACAGTTGGTTTGCAAATATGTTTTCCTACTTTCTGCCATGAGAAAATTATGTAAGTAAAAAGTCATTGTTATGATCGTTGCTATTTGTGGTTGGAGACTTATAGGTTAAAGAAACACTCCAAACGTGGATACCAGAATTCCGAAACCATTTTCTGTGACGCATCGAGCACTAGATAACCTATAATTAAATACCTGTCGTTCATCGTTAATAAATTTCTGTGAATAATGCTTCATTATATTCTTATTTAATTGAAAAGCTTCATCACCTATAAAACAAAATTGATACTTTTCTGGAGTATTTGGTAATGCACACGGATCTGGTAGAGAAGTTCCCCAAATTTTGTGTAAGAAAAGTACACCTCCATCAGATATTCGTCCATTCATGCCAACATCGATCATGATGAATTCTCTGGTCGCGTTAACTACTGCCAATAAAACAATACTAAAAAATCCTTTATAATTGTAATACAAGGAGCCAGAATTCGCAGGTATTTTTATTCCAATATGCTTTCCATCAATGGCTCCCAAGCAATTCCAAAATTGACATTTTGTGCCGAAACCATTGGCAATTTTCTTCCATTCTTCACTTGACGAAGGCATCTGTAACAATCATACATTTAAAAATATTTATTTGTCGCATTACAAACAGTTTCGGGAAATGTGTGTTTATAAAAGATCAAAAATAGTTTATTACCCGTTAGCTGCAATTGAGTATCTATTTGTCAGGATATGGAATATGATGCTGGTACATCACAGCAAGAAACAGTCGGTACATCACAGCAAGAATCATCTGTTGAAGGAAGTACTGAGACAACACCAGCACCAGCCGCATCGTCCACATCCACAAGTTCACTCAATCAATTTCAAACCCCACATAAGAAGAAGAAAGTCCAGGGGCGTATTTCTAAACAAAATGAGCTATTATCCTTGGCTTGTCAGTATTTGACAAAGCCGTCGAACGATGAGAAGGAGAAGTATTTGAATATTACAAAGGTTTGGGCAATGAAGTTAAAATATCTTGAACCTCACCCGAAATTATTTGCTGAGAAGGCAATTAATGATATTTGAAGCCCAGTTGGGAAATTTTAATAAGGAGTCAGTAAGAATCAATGAGGGCCCAAATGTTATCTATTCAAGAACATATTCTTATCCTTCTACTTCAGCGTCTGCTATACAAGTAGAAGTCCTAACGATACGTCTGCATTACCATCAAACCAATCCACCCAACCTCTGGATCCGTCAGCAGTAATAAATTCATGTCAATACATAATTGTCGTTTCTTAATCCACTCTTTCACCCACCGTTTTCGATTCGTTATACGTTTCGTCGATAATGCTATTATTGTGACTACGCAAGCTCTTCCTTTGTTACAATGCATTATTTTTATGTCCGCTTTAAAAGAACAACACACGATAAATGAGAAAAATATTGACAATAATTTTGATGATGTAAGGGCGGGGAAAATATTGAGGGTATTGTCAATATTATTGTTACAATAATATTGACAATTGAGTAGTGGTGAGAGGTATGTGAAACTTCACATATGGTCCAAATGCTACTATCTGACCGGCATCATAGATGTCTCTGTGGCGGATAGCGACTTGCGAAGCAAGTACCGAGAGTGGCGACCTCTAGCCCAGGTGGACTAAACTACTGTTATTAAATAGGATTTGAACGAAACAACTACTTAGTGGGCAAATACCCCCACCTGCATTGGATTATACCTTCAAATCATGATAGATCGGTAGCCAATATCATTTGTCAATTCCTAACCAGACATAGACCGGTTTCGAACTTATTAGTTCTCCTCAGTATGCCATAGGTTATGGAACAGACAAATGATAGTGGCTAACCTGCTAGTCATATACTGACTAAGGTAAATTGAGTAGTGGTGAGAGGTATGTGAAATTTCTCATATGGTCCAAATGCTACTATCCGACCGACATCATAGATGTCTCTGTGGCGGATAGCGACTTGCGAAGCAAGTACCGAGAGCGACGACCTCTAGCCCAAGTGGACTAAACTACTGTTATTCGAAACCGATCTATGTCTGATTAGGAATTGATAAATGATATTGGCTACCGATCTATCATGATTTGAAGGTATAATCCAATGCAGGTCGGGGTATTTGCCCGCTGAGTAGTTGTTTCGTTCAAATCATTTTAATAATATTGACAATACCATTGATCGTCTAGGGTCCGCTTTAACAAAACGAGTTTGATTGCCTGAACGAGGAGATGACGTCTCGTTTAAAGTGAGGAGGGACGCCATCAGCAATGTACCACATGCTCTTTTAATTGCAAGAACCAAATTTTGACAATTACAGCGAAATATGTTGCTATAATTATCAAAGTTTGGCTTTTGTAATAAATAATTTGCTGCAATTACCAAAGTTTGGTTTCTGCAAATAAACCCTCTGCTGTGTCCAGCTATTTTTGTGCGGCGAAATATCATCTAATAAAGCATAAATGATAGGGTATTTAAATTTTTTGTGGCATTTTTAGTATAAATAAAATTCTAAATGGCAGACTTATTAAAATACACATTATTTTACTTACTTAAATGTCACCTAATTAAAAAAAATAGACCTGAATATTTTTTACTTTAGACCTGAATGTTTTCTACTTTCAACAAAATTTTAAGACGGTTTGTAAAATACATCGTGATTCATCAAATTCCACTAGAATAAAGGTAAACATCAAGGAAATAAGAAAATGCAAAATGCAATTGTTTTAAAAACTTATTTAAACTTAAATAATTTGAAATTCAAATTTAGTTATTGGAGTTTATATCAACCTCGGGCTCAATTGATCCACAACATAATGCTATTTTTTCGAATGAAAAGTATTTTTCATAGTGAAAACTATATACATTAACTACATTTAAAAGAGGCATTTGTAATTTTGAATTTCATTTGTATTAAAAAATATGACAGGATATATAATACAGCTACAGTTTAGCTTGATCACATCTGTCTGATTCTATGATACAAAATATCCAATTTTATTAATTTTATAAAAATAATATTTAGTTAGAATAAAAATTCGCAAGTTATAAATATTTTTATTTTCGTAACTAATTTATTAAAAACATTAAGAGCAGTGTAATACTTGAAACATACATAAAACGAGGAAAAATGTTGTTTATAAAGGAGAATGTATTGCCCTGACATTTCTGTTGATATTTTGGTTCTGAATATAAAAGTAGAATAAACATTTACGAAGAAGTTAAACTCATTTGCTACACAAACACTCAACAATGCACTCTAAGATTTATTCCATACCTTTTTATGTCGTATTAATGCTTTACTTACAACTTGATTATTTTCTAACAATCAATCAGATTTACTGAACCAAATCATAAAGATTGGCAGTACACCAAAACAAATATTATTCTATGTCACTGTATCATTAATAAAATTGTTACATGTCAAAATATATACTTGTATCGTATACAGATAAACGAATATTGTAATGATTTATGTACATATATTAATATTTAAAGTTCTCCACTCCAGATTTATCAAATTGTCAATGTTGAAAACTGTTTTTATCTCAAAGGCTACGGAGTGTTGAAATAATTTAAGAAGAGAAATGGAATTTAAGGTATCAATAAAAAGGCATTTGTTTAAAACATATTCGATTATCTTAGAATGAAAACAAGAGAAATGATACACAACTTTGGTTATACTGAATTAAAGTTATGAATTTTCGTGACAAATCAGTATAGAAATTTCAAACAACACGGAAGTTCCCAAAATAGTAGTCCACCCGATTTTGAAAAAAAAAACATCCAACAAACGATTATTTTCAAAGACTAAGATTTTGGGAAAAATGCCATGAAGGCCGAGAATTTCCATCGTAAGTATAGACGACAATCCACATTTAGTAAGGCAAAATCGATTTCAATAAAGATTTGGGTTTAATATTTGATGTGGTATTTTAGGTAAGCTTTTGAATTAATTATTAAGAAAATTGTCTGGTAAATAAAAAATTTTATTGCACCAGTTGATTTTATCTAGACGGAAAACGATATTTGAAGTTTCAAAGTAGCGCATTTAAGAGAATCTACGTCATTAGTGGTACTTTAATGGTTTCCGCAACTAACGACCGTTACGTAATGGGAGCGATCCAAGCTTTCATCAATATGGGGAATAGTTATTACGTAGTAGTTACAATTCGGGAACTTTCCCTATTACGTGTTGACAACTAGGTTATTACGTAAAGAGCACGTAGCCAAGTAGTAGAAATTACTAACTTTTTGAACAGCTCTTTAGTGGTACGAGCCCAAACTATATTTTGCTCAATCTCTCTTTTTCGAATAAAAAAATATAAATGTATTGCAATCGGACTTACTGACTGTGAGTTTGGAAGTCAATATGTCCAAGTTAAATCGATTAAATGAAATAGATGTAGATAATAAACCATGTTTTGCATTGTTTGTCGACCTTCAATCAAATAATTAGGAAACACAAATTTAAAGAGACTTTGAAATTCTTCGACCTTCCAAAATGAAAGAGAAAAACCGAAATTTGTATCGGTACCATACGTTCCTCGACGCAACCATGATATTGGTAAGATTTTTAATATAGGTATGACAATGGTTTTTTCATCGGAAAATAAACTACAAAAACTTTTAGGCAATCCAAAAGACAAAATTGAAACAAAAGTGTGTTAGGCAAACTAGATTATTAATTCAAGCTAGATTCAAGAAACATGTGACTCATCTCAAATATGGTAGAGCAGATAAGTCTAGTGTTGCCCAACATGCGTTTGAAAACAATCATAAAATGGTAGCAACTTAAGATTAATATGATTCTAACAAATATTAGACAGCTGGATGCATTTGAAAGTGTAAAAATAGTATGAATAGTGACAGAGGGCCAATCCCATATAGCCCGCTCTATTGGTTTGCGAGTCACGGTTTACTGAAACGTAACAATAGTTTAGGTATAAATAAGATACATTGTTAGCATAAGATTTGTTTTAACGATCTCCAGATGCCTTGGTTGGCGAAACGCGCGTTTAGTGCACTATACCGTGTGACAACGAGATTAGTTCCGTTCCAATTTCTCGGTTGATTCTAGGGATACAATTTTGAAATTTTGGCATATCATTTGTGACACAAAAAGCCACATTTTGCACTTATTAAGTGAAAAATATCACTTCCGGTCCAACCGAACGTAGCAAAAACTTTTTTTAAATAGCAACCTATATATGTTTTTGCATATTTAGATTTTACATGAAATTCTAGTTACAACTATGTATCACAAGCAGGTAATTGTTTTTAAAATGGCGTCATAAATTAAAAAAAAATAAAAAGCTAAGTTGGCAACTGCAAGACTGTGTTTTCAAAAAATTTACCCAGTAGGCCTTGAATCTGATGTATCACCTTCATTTTTATTGTCGCGTTTCAATAAAAGTTTATTTCATGCAAAAATCACTATTTTGAATTGAAAAACAATTTTTCGAAAAAACATAAACGCAAATGGATTTTATTCTTTTTTTTTTTAATAGTAAACATATTTTTTTATTTGCACCAACAAAGCCCAAAACATTCTGTATCTACAGAAATCCAATAATTGCTGCTACATTTACCAATTGGTATTGTTATAAAAATACACATAGAGATTAAATAAAATTGACAGAATTTATTAATAATTGTTTATAAGACAGGGGAAAACAAAATTATAGCAATTGTTCAAAATTCATTCCTCAACTTCGGTATATTTTTGAGCCCTACTGATGGTTTCCCTTATCACCCGTTCTAACATTTGCGCAGTTATTGTTGCAAAAGCTTGGCGAATTTTGATTTCTAACTCCTGGAGATTTCTTGAAGATGATGAATATACTCATGCTTTGACATATTACCACAGGAAGAAATCCATAGGGGTTAGGTCAGGTGAGTTGGCAGGCCATCTTGTGGGTCCATATTTCGAAATGACTCTATTTTGAAACCTGTTTTCTAAATAATTAGAGACATCTCGAAGGTTATGTGGCGGAGCCCCATCTTGTTGGTAATAAATGCTTCTTCTCAAATTCAAGGCTAATTCTCCTAAAAAGCCCTCAATTTCATTTTCCAAAAAAAAAGCACAGGTACCTAATTCTATTTAAAGTTCCCTGAAATAAAATAGGACCTATGATCCTAGTACCCACAATTCCCGCCCATACATTTACCCCGAACACTTCCTGGTGATTTCCTTCTCTAAATTCATGTAAATGTGCCTGAAACCAGTAACGCAAATTATTTCGGTTAAACACGCCATTGTTAGTGATACGACTTTCATCTGTGAACAGGATTCTGGGAACAATGTTTCTATTTTCTAGTAACCAATTGCAATAATGAACTCTCCTACCTGCATCAGCTTCATATAAGTGCTGATGAAGTAGATATTTTATAATTTATATTCATGTTTTCTCAATAATTTTATCAATATTTTTTTGTTGGTGCAAGTAAAAAAACATGGTTACCATTTAAAAAAATTTTGCTTTTCATGTTTTCTCAAAAAATTGTATTTTCAATTCAAAATAGTGATTTTTGCAAGAAGTAAACTTTTATTGAAATGCGACAATAAAAATGAAGGCCTACTGGGTAAATTTTTTGAAAACACAGTCTTGCAGTTGTCAACTTGGCTTTTCACTTTTTCGAAATTATGACGCCATTTTGACAATTACCTACATGTAATGCATCGTTGTAACGAGCATTTCATGTGGAATCTAAATATGCAAATAAATATATATCTATATATATATATATATATATATATATATATATATATATATATATATATATATATATATATATATATATATATATATATATATATATGCACTTAATAAGTGCACAATGTGGCTTTTTGTGTCACAAATGATGCGCCAAAATTTCAAAATTGTATCCCTAAAATCAAATTGGAACGGGACTAATCTAGTTGTCACCCGGCATGATGTTTTGGTGTTTTGTGGAAAATCACGTCAGTATTAGTAAAGTAGATATTACTTCTTCAAACATATTTAAAAGCAATAACATAAGGGATCTATAATGTATGCAAACCTACAACTATTAATTAATTATTTAATTAATTGTTACATTCAAAAACAACATTAGAAGAACACGACTATCAAATCAGAGTTCGTGAATTTGTACATTATAATACAAAAAAAAAACTTTTATAAATATGTTGAAAGCACAAATTAAAAATTCGTATGAGTTCATTATAAGATAAGAAATTTTAGAAACTTTTATTTTTATGCCGAAGCTTAATACTTCAATGGTAATTTGTACCAGTGGGTGTTCGCACTTCAGCACAGCTTGTTTCGAATAAATCATGTTTAGCAAAGACTTTCATGGCCTGCATTTTATTTATATGCGTATAATCCATTCGAAAATTGGTTCAACGTCGTCATATTTATCATTATTAGTTTTGTTCGCTCTTCAACGAGAGAGATAACTTCTGTCAATACTTGAATTGTAGAATGGAAATTAATTCAGTATTCAGTACAGTTCTCAGTTGCTGGAAAGTGAAGAATCTGCCTTAATAATTCCATTCTACATGCACCGATTTCTTTATGGGATGTGTTTAAAGTTATGTGACATGAATATTTATTGCGAAACCAATTGTTTGAACGAGCACTTTTATGATTATCTATCACGCAGAAGTTACCGTACGTGAATCGAATCATAAACTGCAAACATATTTTCTTCTCAAATCTGGTCTATAGTTGAATAGCTTATTAAAAGTTGATCACTTTTTAGTAATTTAATATCGAAATAATATTCTTTGGCAAGTTAAGAATGTACATACAGAGTGATTCAACTTTAACCAGTATAACTTTGAGAACCGATAGAACTCGTCAAAATAATAAGGGCGTTTCGTATAAAAAATGCCCTAAAATGTACCGTTAATGAAATACACGGTACTAAACTTTCAATTTTTTTATGAGAATAATAAAATTGTTAAAATATTCACCATGAGGATAATATAGGTCGGCACATTCTCACATCAACAAAGTTTGACGGAAGTCGAAGGGATTGGTTGTTTGTGTCCGCGTTTTTCTCAACCGTATAACCATGTGCTTGCAGCTTCGGCTTTGTTTTGGGGAGTTGTCTAATTTATGTGATGTTTTTTCACTATCATAAACTATGTTAATAATAAAACTTAGAAAATTAATGTGAATACAAAATACCACTTTTAAACAAAATATTAAAACAGATCATATCATTTGTTTACAAACTAAGGGCAATACAAATACAAACAAAAACTGTAACTGCAAAGCTTAAATAAATGCATTAAAGGAGTTGTTAAAAATGTAACCCATTCAGCGGCAGATTGCCCAGTAGACAATGTAGGCTGCAGCCTAGGTCCCTGCATTTAAGGGGGCCCAGTCATCATATATTATAGCATAGATAAAATATATCATTATTTTATTTTTCTATGGATTATAGACCCCGGAACGGGATCTTATTCACTGCACTTTTTTGTGTTGTTTGACTTGACCTAAACAACAATATTTATCTTCAAATATAGGCATAAAATACTGCTGGCCTGAAATTGTAGAACGAATTTTAAACATCTTAACATTCTGTGTTGTTTTTTTTCTTTCACCAGTTCCACCTCGGAAAATCTCGCGTAGTACGTAGGCAGTCGACAGTCATACCAGAACAGACTGCAACCTGCAATCGCTTCACTATACTAGATTATAGTATATTCACAGAGTTCTGAGAGCGCTTCAAAACAAATACATGCGTTGTTCACGTGCGGTAAGTTCACAAGAAACATTCATGCGTAAAACTATTTTACATTCTACATCAGTTTCTGTAGAGATTTAAAACACAACACAAAATAACAACAATACAGTTTTAATTAATTGAAGTTTGTTCGGGAGTTAAGTGTACAAGTTCAAGATAGTAACTCCGAAATTAATAGTAGAGGCGGCATTCTAGGGCCATAACAATGAAATAGAAATTGCAGACTCCTGTATCACATTTTTTCCATTCAATTTCAATCTATGGGACCATAAAAATCAATGGGAGATAAATCGGGGGAACAAGCTGACCATTCTATGGCTCTTCTGCCTGACCATCTCTCTGGAAACATTGCTCTTAACCACTACCTTATGGTAAAATTTAATGTATCAGGGCGCCATCTTGTTGGAAAATCAGTTCTACTTCTTTAATTTGCGGAGTACCATCTGCATCTTACTACTTACTTTGATGTCTCTTATATATACTCTATTTTTTACAGTACCCCATAGAAACAACTCCATAGGCGTTAAGTTTGGCTTCTAGCAGGCCATAAAATTGTACTGTTTAATCCTATCAATTCATTAAAAGCATGGTCTAAATATTGTTTGAAGGCATTCGTCTTATGTGATGGACCACGGTCTTGTTGCCAAACAATATTTGGCTCATTAAGTGCATTTATTAAATTACAAATTTCTCCTCGTAAAAGCTAGATATTTTATCCCAGTTAAAGAACCTTCATAAAATACTGAACCAATTATATTATTTTTAAAGATACCGCACCAGACGTTTATTGAAATCCTGCCTTACCTTTGAATGGAAATAAACTCGCGGATTTTCTGATGCCCAATAATGAGAATTTCTTCTGTTAAAAACACTACTTGTTGTAAAGGAAGATTTATCAGTCCACAGTATAGAGTCTATAATAATATAGTAAAAAGAAATAAAAATAGTATTAGTTGTAATAGTAATAGTAATACAAAGTTAATAATAATAACACAACCGTATTGGGTAAATAGATACGAACCCAAAAAATTTTCGTATTGACGGTGGCTATCCAATATTAACTGGCAATATTCGCGTCTTCTGTAGTTGTCATTTTCATATAATTTTTGGACTGGACGATAGCAGTATGGTTTATATTTATGTATTTTTAATACTCTTTGAACTGATTTCCATGATATTTCCAAATGTCTTGAAGCATCTTGAATTGAATGTTTTGGATTTTCTTGGAAATATAATAAAACCATTAGCTGCATATTTTCATTTAAAACAGGGCGCGGTTTGTCCCTCTTTTCTTTTATTTTTAATGTGCCGGTCAGTCTCAATTTATTACAGATATTTTTAAAATAAATTTTGTGGTGTACGTGTCTCCCAGAAAATCTTCGTCGTATTTGCAACTAGCACGCATCGCGTTCTTTTCACAGGAAACATAACACTCAATAATGTAAATTTTTTTCAAATACCGTAAGAATAATACACCATTTTTTTTCTTAACAATGTTGAAACACAACTATAACTGTCAAACCGTATTACAATAATTGTTTTTATTTTTCCATGGCGGTAATTTAGATTTTCTCCATTATGCAACAATCACTAATTCAAAGGACAGTATTGTGCAAACTGTTTGAACAAACGTATGATATATGTATGTCACTGTAAGTAGAAAAGATCGAGGATTTCAAAAAATGAGAAATATAAAAAAAATAAAAGTTTGATTTATATCGCCAAAACGAGAAGTTCAATTGTTTTCCTGAACTGTGGTGAAATCGCAAGAAAATTTGCGATAGCTTTGGTTGTCACTATTTTTTTTCTAGGTAAAGATGCAAAAAAGTTAGGTGGGGTGGAATGTTATATACATAATCCTGTACGTCCACAGTCATTTCTCAAGAATTTATTTGTCAATAAGGAACCTTGAGTGTACCTGGATATGCAATAGTTAATTCAGTAAACATTGTACTCTATCTACGCCAGTTCATTTTTCAATTGACTGATGAACATGTGAGAAATAAATTTGAAAGAGTTTTGCAAAACAATCCCAGGTTTCATACTGTGTGGTATTGTGAACCTCTGATTATCATTGCGTGAGCGTCAACAAAGTTTCCCCTTGGAGCAAAAGTCAACGTGTTTCAGTGAATTTTTAAATTTTTTGTAGTTTTAAAGGAAAAGACAGTTTTCAAATAAACACAGTGTATATATCGAAGTCAACAAATATATCACATTTTATAGGGATATTTAACTCGCTGCAACGTTGGCCCTATAAATGCTATAAACTTCAGTGTGGCCTCTATGGTAAGCCAAAGAAATGATTTTTTTTTTGTGTAACTCTACTTACCAGTCCTTAAGTTTTCATACTTTTATTTCCGTCTGAAGTGAGACAAAAAAATTGCCATGGCAACTCTGAAGATATAGAATTTAATGAAGGAGTGCCAGGTATCATGCTAATAATATGTTTTGTTGTATACAGCATATGCAAACAAAATAATGACGTGTTAACAATAGTCTTTCACAAAGAAAAATTCACCGAAAATGAAATTTCTTGAAAAAATGGCGAATTTGGGATTAAAAAAGCTCATGTGGCTCTCCCTCTTTCAAAAATTTGAAAATTTTACGGCAGCAATGATTACTTGCTGAATTCACATGTAATGACCCAAATATAAGAATATAAACAATATTTTTAAAGGTAAATATTTAAATTTTATGGTATTACAAGCTTCTTTTTTTAAGCGATTCTTATAGATAAGGGAGCAATATTATACAGTATGGTCCATATGTATGGAGTAAATTTATTTTAAGCGTAATTATGAACTTTTAGGAAAAATCCTGAAGTTGTTCGATTTTTAATTTAAAATTGCAATATTTTTGCATGAAAATAATACGCCCGCGTGCGGCACCTCATTCGAAAGGGATTTTGATTCTCTATTCAGCGGTATAAAGTTTTTTTAAATTTGGAGAATTAATTACTGAGTAAATAAATTTTGAATATGTAAAATTTTTTGAATCTTGAAGAAAAATTGAAACTGATCTGTTGTTGTTTTTAAAGTTTTTAGTACAAAATTGTACCCACCTCAACCCTTTATATAAATAAAATGAGGTGCAGAATCTCACATAATATTAAGAATGTATTTCCAATTTAGTTGAATATATTTTCAATTTATTTTATAAATAAATTAAATGTTCAAAATGACTGCCAGTCGCCTCTTGACAATGAGCAAGGCGATCTTTGAATTCTTGGATGACATTTTGTATGATCTCAGGGTTTATTTTGTAAATTTCTTCGGTTGTCCTATTTTTTTTAATCTGCAAATCGATTAACACACACTTTTGATTTTAAATAGCTCCATAAAAAATAATTAAGAGAGGTCAAATCAGGAGACCGAGTTGGCCATTCAATAGTTCCACGCCTTCCAATCCACCTATAGGGAAAACTTCGTTTAAATAATTTCTCCTCGACGCGACGTGAATAATGCGGTGGAGCTCCATCTTGTTGGTACCAAATAGAACTGTCTATTTCATTTGAATAATTAATATCAGAAAAAAAGTGTTTTTAATATAGACACTAAAAAGATCGTCAAGAAATCTAGATAAACATTACTTCTAACTGTGCTTTCTAAAAAATAAGGGCCAATAATTTGATAATTAATGATACCAGCTCAAACGTTCATTTTTTGAGGAAATTGTATGTGAGCCTCCATCATCAAATGAGGATTTTCTCTGCTCCAATATCGACAGTTCTGGCGGTTTACCGTTTTGTTTAATTGAAATGTGGTTTCATCAAAAAAACCAATTTTGTTTATAAACTGCACATCTGTTAACATTCTGTTCATCATTAATTCACGGAATTCTTGCCTTCGATCAGGATCATCCTCATTTAACTCCTGAACCAGCGTAACTTTATAAGGATAGTATTTTTCTTTCTTTAAAACTGGGAAAATCTCTGATTTACTTACATCATTTCCGGCAGCAAGTTGTCCAGTTGGTTTATGCGAATTTTCCTCAATCTCTACCAGTGCATCTAATTGTTTTTCCTCATCAAATCGAGGAATTTTACATGGTTTTTGAATATTTCTTACACATCCAGTTTCTCTATTTTTCTGACCCTGGACTGTGATAATTGCTGACCAAGGTATTTATTATTAAATATTTCAGAAACCTCCTTTTGAGTTTTTGTTTTATTACCATATCCAATCATAATTAGAATATCTATTTTCTGAGTTTCGGACAAATGAGCCATAATAAAGTTGAATAAATAAAGAAATCTTATTAAATATATCGATGTGTGTAAATAAAGTGACAGTAATTGGAAACAAAAATATTCCATGGCCCACTTGATACTTTTTTTAAGGCACAGTTAATGGTATTATTTCTTTAGGTTTTTTGACTAAGATTTTAGTGTCTACTTTAAAAAACTTTCTGGTGGATACAATTTTGTCTTAAAAACTTTAAAAACAGCAGCAATTTCAATTTTTCTTCAAAACCAACAATTTAGCAAAAAATACCTCAACTGAGTTAACAAGACATTCACAAAAAACTCAAAATTAATTTTCTTAGTAATTAATGCCCCGAATTTAAAAAAGCTTTACACTGCCGAATAGAGAATTAAAATCCCTTTCGAATTTAAAATTTTCGATGTGGTAATCATAATTCAGAGGGGGTGAACTCAGGGGTATTATTTACATGCAAAAAAATGGAAATTTCAAATTAAAAATCGACCTGATTCAGGATTTTTCCTAAAAGTTCATAATTAAGCTTAAAATGAATTTATTGCATACATATGGAGCGCACTGTATATATATTCAATTCTTTTAATGATTGTTAAACCCCAAACACTGTACTTAGATAAAGATTTGACATTTTATGTGATAAAATTCATCGTTTAAAAAAGCATTTGTTTATTTCTTAGAAATTTTGAGTGGAATATTGTTTTGTGACACGAATATTTCAACGACAATGATATCTATTGATTTTTTAATTGTTGACCTTACAACCCATTACGTTAATTTATTATTAAATCGTTAAAACCCTAGAACGTAACTGGTAGTTGTACAACTTAAATATTAATAGAATAGATTGTAGATAAATTATAACAGTATATTGTCATTTTTCTGTCGGAGATTTTTTAATACGGGTTTTTTCGTTGCTTTTATAAATAACAAAGAGCAATTGCAAACGCACGTTGGAAAATCGATAGGTACGTCTATATAATGTTGAACATGCTGTATGGGATTATAACAACTGTTTTTCGTATAAAAAGGCAGCCGAGAAAATGAAATTTGTTTTATTCGGATCTCAATAGCAATTACCGGTAGATATACTGTCATCTCTTGGTGACCGTAATGAATTTGTAACTTACACTATCCCGGTTGACAAACCCCACCCTAAATCAAGCGTACCGATACACAACTCGTTACCAATTTACTATCAGAATGTTAGAGGTGTGAACACCAAAACTAAGGAAATATTTAATGCCGTGAACTCTTGTCACTATGACGTTATTGCTTTCACAGAAACTTTTCTGCATTCAGCTGTTCATAGAGAAGAATTATTTAATGTCAATTACTCTGTATTTAGATCAGATCGAAATTTTTCTTTAACGAATACCACTAGGGGTCGAGGAGTACTTTTAACTGTAATTTCAGCCAACTAGATAGATACAAAGTCTATGTTTGGGATTTATTTCATATCGATATTGTTGGAATTAAACTAATAACTGATAATCATTTGTTGTATATATTTTCACTTTATATTCCGCCTCGCACAACAGTTGAAACTTACCACTCCCTTTTTGACATATTTAGCTCTCTTGAATACATTTATAATGCAGATGTGGTAGTCCTTGGTGATTTTAATATACCAGAATATTCTGAAACTTTAATACACTTACAACGGATGGGTACAGTGTTACCATTATTGCAGTTTCTTAACTTATTAGATCTCACTCAGTGTAATAATATAAGAAACTGCAATAATAGGTTATTAGATCTGGTTATCTCTAATAAAAAATGTATTGTGGAAAAGGCATTCGACATCTTAGTTTCGGAAGATTTATATCATCCTGCACTGGTAGTTATCTATAAATCAAAAAATTCTTGGAAAAATAATAAACAAAAAATAAATACTGTACATTACAATTTTCGCAAAGCAATTGTAACTTTTTGACACATTTCTCTAATGTCGATCTAGCTACTAAAAGTTTCTATAGCAAAATTTATCAGATACTGGATGTATATGTACCGAAAACTAGGCAACGTTACAGAAGTTACCCACCCTGGTTTACAAGTGAAATAATACTAATACATAATATTAAACTAAAGCATAGTGCCTGGAAACGGTATAAAAAGCATACAGATGAAAATGCACTGACTGAATTAAAAAAATCTTAGAACGTTAATCAAAGAAAACATTGATATAGTGATATATATATAGTGATCCAAACAAATTTTGGCAATTTTTAAATAATAAAAAAATACATTCACATTCACCTGATACCATGATTGTACTGGGCTATGAAAATATTGTTAATAAATTTGCCAAACATTTCCAGGATTCGTATACACAACTCGACAAAAATTATGAAGAAGAAATAACTGATTTAACTTCTGATAACTTTCATATAAGCGGTTTTTTGAAACTGATGTGTATGCAAGTTTAAAAAAAATTAAAACCAAAATTTACCACTGGATTAGACAATATTTCTGCCTTTTTTATTAGAGACTGTGCCTGTATATTGCATATCCTCTAACAATCATCTTTAATTTATCTATGAAAACTGCCCTTTCTCCAAAAACTTGGAAAAGCTCTAGAGTTGTCCCTGTTTTCAAAAAAGTAGATCGAAAATACAAAATTACAGGTCTATTACTATAGTTAATAATTTTTCTAAAGTTTATGAAATTCTGGTGTATAAATTTATTTTCTTTTACATGAAACATCGCATTGCACCTTATCAGCATGGATTTATGAAAGGGATATCAACTGTTACCAATATGTTTTGTATCACGCAGTATTTAGCACATTCTTTAGATGCCGGGCTTCAGACAGATGTCATTTATATAAATTTCTCAAAAGCATTCGACAGCTTGGATCACAGTATCTTATTAATAAAATTGCAGAGTTATGGATTCTCGCAAAATATGTTAAACTTTATTATATCGTACTTATCTGACAAGAAACAATTTGTGCAATGCTGTGGAGTCCAGTCTGCTGAAATACATGCCACTTCTGGAGTTCCTCAAGGCCCGAATTTAGGACCCTTACTTTTTAATATCTTTATAAATGACATATCTAATTTAAATTGTAAATATTTATTATATACGGGTGATTTAAAGATTTATTCTATTATTAAAAATATTGAAAATTGTTTACTCTGCACAAAGATTTGGAAAATCTTAATATTTGGTGCATTAAAAATAAATTACCCTTAAGCATCACAAAGTGCAATGTTATGACATTTTCTAATAAAGTGCAAGCACGAAATTTTGACTATATTCTTAATAGTATCGTAATTGCAAGGCCTACTGTCTTTCGAGACTTTTGGCTCGAGTAGAAGTTGATAAGACTGTTTCTTTAAAGCAAATTGGGTTTGAATTGGAAATCAGCCACCAAACAGTAAACCGAATTTTACACAAATACCACTATAAATCTTTTAAATACCAATTGCACCAGCACTTGTACGAAAACGATTACGGACGTAGGATGGAATAATGCAATTGGATTTTGCAGAATAACGTGCAGCCAAACAATGATTTTTTGGGAATGATTTTATTTTCGGACGAGTCTAGGTTTACAAGTTTGGGATTATTTAACCAATAAGACAAAATATTGGTCATAATGAAATCAAAATTTATTACGGGAGGGTAACTTTCAAGTGCGGTTCGGTTTCAGTGTTTGGCCTGGTAGTAGAATCATTGGTCCGATAATATTTGAAGGACCCCTGAATGGTGCCAGATACTTGGGATTTCTGCAAAATTAAATTGAGGACAGTTTAGCTGAATAATTACATTTTCATTTACGACAGGGAATGTATATCCAACAAGATGGCGCTCCTCCCCATAATTTAAGGATAGTAACTTTTTACCTTCAACGGAGATTCGGAGAAAACGTAATTTCGACGAATGGTCCTGTGAGGTGGCCTCCAAGGTCACCTGATTTAACACCCCTTGTTTTCTTTGTTTGGAGTCCAGCAATTAGCAAACCGTTCTTCGAGAAACAGCTATGCGAGTTCAGAAGTGCATTGACGTTAATGGATCGCATTTTGAACAACTGTTGTAATGTTTTGTATTCATTTTTTTGTATTCCAAAGCCACCTTATGTATAACAACAAAATTGTATTTTCTTATTTTCTTTTAGCTGTAATTTTGTTTGTATTTATCGCACATTTTGATACGATATATGAATAAATTCCTTATTAATAGTAATAATAAATGGTACCACGGTACCAATATGATTCCATTATTTGAAAAAATTGCGTTTTTCCCCAAAAACCATTTTGATGAACTTTATTTGCTCATAAATCACGTAATTTAGTATTTTTGACGGGATTTCGATTTTTCTAGCATTACACAGGTCATTTAGAAGAAATTGGAACCGTCATGGCACACTTAAATGGAAAACTAAAAATTATATTATAAAAAATATTAACGTTTGTAATGTCACTTATTGGGTATCGTTGGATTCAAAAAATTATGCAGAATCAAAGTGTCTATATAAAATACTTATCTTTGAAAGAACAATCTAAGTTGTTTTACGGTTATACTATATAAATAAAAGCATAATTTCATTAGATGTAGCCTCCGTAATAGTAAAACTACTTAGATTAACTGAGATCTCAGAACGAACGCACCTAATGTTGCAGTTTAATACATAAAGGTAGAACTGAGTGCTTCATCTAGTAGACGATGACAAAAGGTGAAATTTATATTTATATTGTTTAGTGTGTAACATATATATCTTTCGTAAGATAATATATATTATTATAGGAACATATATATTTGCAAATCTTTATAAATAGTTTAAAAGAATACTGTCCCGTGTTTGCTATTCTCACAAACATCTATACTCGTAGTTTCGTTGATTAAAAGTCCAGGTAACACTTAATCACTACTTTATTAACTAATTAATAATTAACGATATATTAATGACTGTCTTAACTATAATCACAACTAAACACTTCATAAGTCTCTTATTTCTTCTTTACTCGTTTACTTTCAATTTAAGACTGACTCTCGGCCCACCGTGCGTCTTATTTATACATCCATTCTCGCGGTCCAGAACATTCCCGGTCCTTCTCGTACAATTCTAATAATATCTTTCCAGTCCACACAGTCCAGTGGCGTAACAATACATATATTTAATGATGAAAAATATATATTTTAGTAAATATTATATATACCTATTTCTAACAATAAATATGTATTAAATGGCGCCTCATAATACGAGAGTCAAAACTAACATAACAAGGAACTACAAAACTACCCACGTCCAATTTTAATTACCCTCTGAATATTTTCTAGGTTAAACTACTTTATTTTTTATTAATAGAGAAAAATTTTATCTATCGGATTCGGAGTTTAATTGTATTGAGTTTTCAGATGTTTTTCTGTTATCTTTTGAAGAAAGATGAATATATGTATAGGCATTATATCTTAATTTTAAAGTTGTTCTCCGGTAAGTTTTGTATTAGTGGATAATTATTGTCTTTTGATTCTGGTAAAAGCTATTATATACGATTGTTCTGTGAACTATAAACTAAAAATTGATATTAGGACAATAATCTTTTTTATATGTTTTGCGCTGTTTACCATGCATGTTGAATAACGACAAAGCACAAACAAGTCATGTTTCATGTGCATTTTGTATACGTCATGTAAACAATGTAATCGAAGGTTTATAACGTTTTCATAAGAGCGTGACTTAAATTCCGTTGCATTGCGGTTGGTCAGGATAGTAGAATATTTATAACTATAGAGTGACATAATATGAATAACATATAAAGTGCATTCAAAAGGTATGTTTTAGAATATTTGATTCGTTCGTCATTTAAAGTCAAAGTTAATATTAAAAATATGAAATATTAGCAAAACTTATGTAATATTAGGTTTACACTAAATGACAATAAAATACTAGGTATAATTTTCTATCTTTATAAAAGATCGATCAAAGATAAATGCAAATCAGTTTTTTTTTTTGGACAACTACCTACCCAGACTATTTCCCACGACAAATATTAATTTTTAAGAAACAACACACTAATACGTATAGAAAAACTATTGGAAGAGTGTTATTTTTAATGAAAAATTATCCACGCACTAATTTTACATCATAGATCGAAGGCTTAAGTCAATATTTTAACAGAGTTGTGCATTTTATAGGCAAAAGCATGAAACTTGACAAGTGTATTATTTATAGCTAATTAGTAATTTTAAGCGTTGCGTTGTAGGCATCGACAGATTGCACCACTTTAAACTGCCATATTGAAAATGGCTGCCAAAATTCGTTCTCAATCTGTATTTTTTGAATGAATAACCAACTTCAATTTTTTTGCAATTCTAAAGACAAAATTTTTTGTCCTTACACATTTTTCTTTAAACCTTAAGAATTTCGCACGGTTTTCAAAAAATCTAAAAATCTTAAAATGACTCGTATTTTGACCTACAGTTTTCTCAGGAGTCACTGATGAAAACCAAAATGTCAGATTCACATTGTCACTTTTGTGCCTCTACGTTTTGCGAATTGTCCGATTTTTTGTATTAGCAATTTTTATTTTATTTTAAAGGTTGGCTATTAACAGGTTTACTTGCATGAAAGAAAAATAAATTAAATTCGTATTTTCGCCTATTAATAATAAATTTTAGAAATACAGACGTACATAAATAAACTATGATAATAAAATATGTGTGATAACAGGAGAAACATAATAATTTTATATCTCCACATTCAGAATGTATTTAGAATGGGAAAGTTAAAGTTTTGGTCACAACTAGTACATAAACAAAGAGGACTGCAAGGTAAATCAACATTGATGTATTTACACAACTTCGAACATGAGTTTTTGCACTTGCACCTGATTATCTCTCGAGGTTCTACACCAGCAGGAGGTTGCATGATCCATTTTGGTAGCCAAGGTGAAGATTCTGAAGCTCGAATCCAGCCAAACTTCTGCCAATCAGGCAGTTATAGAGCTGTTTGAAAGGTCTGTCCCCAGAAATAACCTACCTGATAGGCTACTCTCAGGACATGCTGTTTAAAGGACATCAAACAAATTAAGATGCTTAATTAGTGTAGGGTACTTACGTAAAATTAATAAAATAGTGGCGTTCGTTAGTTGATTGCCTATTTATAGAATTTAAAATTTGGTCAATGAATATTTTTGGAAATTTATGTTCAAAATAAAAATTGCTGACATCTGAGATACAATCTATTCCAGGATAGCACTGGGATCACTCGTGAATCTGACATTTCGATTTTGATTAGCGATTTCTAAGCAAACTGAAGGTCTAAATACAACTTAAGGGACATCAATGGAACGCTGATTCTCTTTTCTTTTACTTCAGGTTTAAAAGAGATATTGTGTCATAAAAATATATTGAACAAAGAAATTCATTTTTAGAACAAGGTAGAGAAAAATTGTTAATGAATGACTAAAAAAAACTGGATAATTTATTCAAAAGTTGTATGTTGAAAACGGATTTTGGCCGCCATTTTACAATATTCTGCCGATGCCTACAACTCTTAAAATTACTAATTAGACATAAATTTAATATACGTAAGTTTCATGCTTTTACTTATAAAATGCACAATTTTGTACTTAATCCTTCGCAATACCAGCTCGGCACGAAATATGGCAATCACGCAAAAAATCCAAAATCTTACTTTCACTATCTATTGCACTTATGAAAGTTGCAATCGTCCCTCAATATGATTTAAAAATTACCTGGTGTTTCTGCGTGTACGTGTATAAACAAAAATCTTAACACCAGGGCTGATCTAAGGAACGTTAAATCGGGGATAATTTCTGTCACAAATTAATTCACTATAATAATCACCATCCTGTATAGATTGGAAACTATTATACTCACTGCTGTTGTTAATGTAAATCTTCAATCATTCTCTGCGACCTCACATAAATAAAGGGTTATACATAACGGTGTGCGTAAATTTAATTACATAAAGCAGTTTTGATATACAGAGTGGGGAAGAAGAACTGAATAACTATAACTTTGTAAATATTACCTATACCAAAAAATGGCCTGAGTAGAAGTTGTTTAACTAATTACAACAAATATATGTAACGTTGATTTTTTTGCAGGTTTAATTTTGCTATAAAAATTTGTTGGCTGAATAGAAATCCAATAAAATCCGTCAATTTATAGTCATGTGCGAAAATAACCAATCATAGTAACATTTAACCAAAAGCAACCCATGGATAGTTGTCGCTTATGACATCATAATGTTATGTCATAAACAGAGGTCGGATTTACCAATCGGATTTTAGGGATGACTTTTAAAGATGATATAATATATTGTAAACCCCTACTGAAATATTCCCAAACTACAAAAGGAAAGTTATGCAACATATTAAGTGAATTTTATTTAATTTTACGATGTTAATGAGTAATTAAGTTTTGACGGGGAATCCACTATATTAAATAAAAACATAATGCATAATAGATTCTTTTAAATTGCAGTATACTAGTAATTTGCATTACTGCGTGGAGGGGAGAAAACATAACACGATCAAACAGTATCTTACATAACGTGGATTAATTCGGACGTAGGTACTAAAAACGCGCAGTTAAAATGTCACAACGTACTGAACCGACGAAAGCTACAGTAAATTCTTGGATTCGCAATATTGCCAATTTATAATTTGATGATAGACAATTGTATTGTACTACATGTGACAAATCAATTTCGTAGTCATGCAACACAAATATTAATAGACATATTTTCTCAAAAAATCATAAACGGAGCGTAGGTGGTTTTACTTGCAGTGACATGCAACGTAATTTTAATTTAGATTTAGTGGAATTTATGATATGATGTAACATACCGTGGTCAAAACTAGATAATCCACTTTTAAGACAATTTTTGGAAATATGTATTAGTGGCAAATATAGCAACGTTAACGTCCCCTCGGAGTCTATATTAAGAAAAAAATATTTATCAACGGAGTGTGAAAATATTAGATAGACCAATGAATAGCAAGATTTTGAAAATTTGGACCAATAAGAACAAACTTCCAGCGAAAATTGCATTCAAGTGAAAATTTTACATAAAATTACAGCTAAAATTGCACTGGGCTTGACAGCTTAAAACGTCAGTTGAATCATATTAAAAATCGAGGATTTTTTTTCTTTTTTATTTTCCTATGAAGAGAGCAGGCTTATACATAGAAGCGAGAGGAACATAATTAATTACCTACTTTTTAAATACTTTGGGTTTTTCTATAAAAAATAATAATTTTTTTAACGTAAGTAGGTTAATCCCATATGAGTAATTATTAATGATAAAGCAAACAGAAAAATTCTCATAAAATTCCTTTTATTAATGTGACCGGTTCCGTGAACAAGTAATTACTTCACATCATCAAAATTCCTGTGTCTGATTATGTGAAGTAATTACTTGTTCACGAAATCAGTCACATTAATAAAAGGAATTTTATGAGAATTTTTCTGTTTGCTTTATCATGAATAATTTTATAATTCGATTTTTTAAATAAATCTGTTTAAAAATGGTGACACTGGAATAAAAGTATACCCAGCCGTGATTGTAATAATTTGAATTGTTAATTCAGTTAATATTAAAAAATATTTCTTGTTCTATGTTTTGTTCTGGAAATGGTCTAATAAACATATTTCGTGCATTAAAAATAATCTGAAAATTCAGCAATCAAAGCGTGTTGCCTTTAAAAACCGCATTCGTTCATTTTGATGTGATTTGACTGAAAAAGTAGCCTCGACTGCGTCTCGGGCACTTTTTGTCATATCACATCAAAATGAACTTGAGCAGTTTCTAGGCAACACGTTTTCATACGCTGAATTTTCGATAATTTTTAATGCACTTACTAATATTACTACAGAAAATTTCTTCTGAGCTTAATAGGAAGTACATCTGGCTTAGCGTGGACGAAACCACCAATGCTTGCGGGTTTAAGATAGCGAATATTTTAATGGGCGCATTGGAGGAAAATTGTTCAATGAGCAGACACTTGATCGCCTCTAAAGTTTTAGAAGCTACAAAATCTCACACTATAGCAGAGGTGATTTCAAGTCTACAAGAGTTTTGGGGTGACAAATGTGCAGAAAATAACAAGTTCTTGTTATTTCTTACCGACATAGTGAATTATATGAAAGCTGCTGGAAGAATTTTGAAGAAAATATATCAGAATATATTTATGTAACATGTTTAGCACATGGGCTTCATAGGATTGCTGAAACTATTAGGGGGTGGTACCCTAATGTTGATAATTTGATATTTAGTGTAAAGAAAGTAGCAAGTCGTGTACGGTTATTTCATGAAATTCTACCAAATACTCCATTGCCTTTAGAGCCTATTATAACACCATGGGGAACTTGGCTAGAGTCAGCTTCGTCCTATTACTATCATTTTGAAAATGTGAAATTCCTAATACAGTTAAATCCTAATGACGCGGTTCCTATTTCACATGCGCAACAGGCATTTAAGGATCCAACTGAGACCATACACGGAAGTTTTTCTGTGAATTTTTCTAGCCATAGGGGACCTTCAATATCAGTCAATATCAGAATTTACTACAGATGATACAATAAATGTTGTGTTCGATCTTCGACAATATATTTTTCAATTACAGGGAGAAATTGTACTTTTAATTAACAATATGGATTAAACATAATAGTTGCAAAAAAATTTCTCACCGAATTAACCACGGGCAATGATAAATTCTTATATTTTTTTTCAAATAATAACCCTTACTTGGATCCTATAACAGTTACCTTCTGCAGATGCTACGTGTGTACCTGTTCCAACCAATGTAGATTATTTCTCTATCAATATCAACAATTATGCCGGTTTACTGTTTCATTAATTGTCTGGTTGATACTTAAAGTGTTTCTTCTGATGTTAACAAAATCATGGGACTTTTTCGCCGCCTGTCGCAGATCTTGGTTTTTCCATCTTGGGTGAATTTTGAACTTTTCCGTTTTCTCCAAACTTTTCCCCTACTCTACAGATGATTATATAATAGAAACTCTGCTGGGATAAAGTTCGTTAAGCAAAGTTGTAGCGCTCTTATAGTGTCCTTCTTATGTCGCCATATCACATATCACATATCACAATTAAAATTTCGATTCATTCTCTTTCATTTCATTGAAATGATTTTCGTATGTTCGTTTTTTTGTCGCCGCTCTTTATAATAGGCAGCCCATAAAATATATCTTGACTTTTATTTTTATTTAATAGGTATATCATTTGCAAGATTTTCTAGAGTAATAATAAACTTTAAATCAATTTCTCACAAACATTTTCCAATACAGTAAAAATTTAATGATCCCGTAGCAATAAAACTGTTTATTTTAAAAATAATAAAAAATACGCGTTACTGTTTAAAAAAAGAAAGCAACAAAATCAAAGGTTGAAAAATCAAGGTCATATAAATATGCGCTGTAATTAGTCAAATAACTTTGTTGAGTAATTGTTTGATATAGGCAATATTTAAAAAGTTACAGCCATTACATATTTATTTTCTTCCTCACCCTGTATATGTATTTCTTATGTCTAAGAATAAATTTATGACATTAAGTGAATATTACTAATTGTACACTTTATTACTATTCAGGTTTACTAATGACAACATATGCTACTATTCCTATGTCACGTAATATTTTCTAGCATTTGCGAAATTATAGCATCATTGAAACATTTCGTAAGAAGTTATTAATTAAAATAATCAAATCACAACAGTTTCAGCATTTTCTATGCTGCAATGTTTTTAATTATATTATGTTAAGGCTTGGTTAATTTATAAACTTCATATTGTTCGTCAGAAAAACAACGAAATAGCTGTGAACATAGATGTTTCAAAGTAAATGTACGTGCACATTCAAAACGGAGACTTCATAGCGGAAAAAGTGGGAAAACAGGAATATCTTGTTGCGTATGGGCAAATCAGAAGCGAGTCGTCGCAACTCAGGAGTCCCGAATGAGCGTTCCGTTGGAAAACAAATC
This sequence comes from Rhamnusium bicolor, assembly GCA_029963845.1. NCBI lineage: Eukaryota > Metazoa > Arthropoda > Insecta > Coleoptera > Cerambycidae > Rhamnusium > Rhamnusium bicolor. The sequence continues at coordinate 5,503,631 of JANEYF010002810.1, read as the reverse complement.
AGTTTGTCTTTAAGAGTGAAAGACTGCAGTTCATTGAGCTGAAAATGGTGGACAGGGAAAAAATTAATAAACGAAATATTTATGCGAACCCCTACATGGGACCAAATAAGTTAGTTACACCATAATTTGTGATATAATTTTGAAAACTGTGGCAGGAAATGGCAGTTTTTGTAAAATTCTCTTTTTGCAAAAACGTCGTTTTTTTATGAAGGAATTTTCCAATAATAACAGTAATATTGTTGTGTCCATATCAGGACTGTTCGTCGACTTACCAGAAAAACAACTGGGATATCCGATTTGTAGAACGAAATCAATATGCACACAAATTTATAACACTCGGTTTCGCTACGATACGCTCCGGAAGCACTCGTTCACCTCCGCTTCGTATGTGCACGTGTACTAATTGCTTCTCCTTACCGCAGAGCAGCTAAAAATAAAGTATACTATATAATGCACATAGAAAAGGGACATTCGTCATACATGTGCAAAAACCCATATTATTATATGTTCGAATAGCCAGTCCATTCCAATAATAACCAATTGATTTGTTAATTCCATAGAGGTCTTAGTTTCTCTATGGTTGATTCGTATTTAAAGTTGAAGGCATGTGACGGGCAGCTGAAGTACAAGCTCACCAATCAAGCCTAATGTAAATGTATATTTTCGAAGTAAACACAGTCTGCATTTTGCTCAAATTTAACGGATATGTGCAAAATATAAGCTGTACCAAATTCGTACCCACCATTGGTGGGTACGAAAATGGGATATCCTCAGGGTCAAAATAATGCGATATAACTAAAAGGAGGTTCGTTTAGCAATGACAGATTTCTGAAGTTAGAAAAAAAAAAGGTTTTTTTCCCAAATATCTCCAAAACAACTTTTTTTACCAGCTGAATGAAACTTGGTGAGAGAGTATACTCTGTTATAAACGTCACTTTCACATGCATAGGGTGATCGTTTTAAATACCTCACTCGATTTCATTGCTTGATTTTTCACATAGGAAAAAAATTTAAAACTATACTTATGTATTTTCTCTGAGGAATCCAAATTTGAAGAAAAATACAATTAAACCAGAAATAAAAATGTTATGGCCAAAACACGGAAAAATATTAATAATAATATCCAGTATATTAATGCAGACATGGGCATCTGATATTCCACTGATTAGTGATTATAAATGCGTGTCATATTCATATTTTGCACTTTCGGTTTAATGGGAAATTACTTCAACTTTCAGCTTAAAGAAAAATTCTTTCTGAATTCAGCACTATATATATATGATATATTATCATTATCCTTCATATTTAATAAGATATTGGGGTTTAAATTTAAAATAACACGAATAATATATCTATTAAAACAAAGTCGTCTATGAGAACAAATAAAAACATTTAAAAATTTATTAATTTCAAAAATTATAGTAATTCCATACATTTTATTTACAACAAATGTTCGAAAACATTATCATTTTGCTGCAAACAGAGGCAAAGGCGTAAAATTCTCGCTGCATCTGCCTAAAATAATGGGGTTGATAGTGGCGGGTGTAGAAATTTAGGTTATGGCACATCTTATTGTTAGTATTGAATCATGGGACCCCAAGCATAAAACTATCAAAACTAAATGAAGTTTTGCAGAGGAAATATTGCGTTTGAAATTTGCGAAAGAAAGTTGCAACATTTGTGTGCCTTCCCAGGTTATTTTTTTTAGACAATTTATAAAATATTTGTAAACTTTTTTTCAGAATAGAGTGGAAAATTTATCGACAGATTTCAAAATTCATCAAAAATATTGCTTATTTATAAAGTTACACCATTTTGAAATTTGCACAGTGGAAAATTAATATAAAATAAAATTTGGAAAAGGTGTAATTTTATAAAAAAGTTATATTTTTTGATGAAACTAGAAACCTGTTGATATGATTTCCACCTGATTCTGAAATATTTTGCAAATATGTTTCAAGTTGTTTAAAAAATAACCCGGGGGCACACAATGTTTGCAACTTTGTTTCACAAATTTCATTAACATTTTTTTTTCTTCATTTAGTCTTGATAGTTAATGTATCGCTTGGATCTTATGCTCAAAAATTTTAAGATATGCCCAACCTAAATTTCACCAACCGCCTTCTAGATCATTAACGTGATTTTTGTAATAAGGGTTCTAGACTAAGGATTAAAGATGCATATTCCAGTTTAGACCTGACAAACGCAAATAATTAAATTTTTAATTCGGAAAAACTCTACTATTTCTAATTAGATAGCCAAGAGTTTTGATTGACCCATTTATTAGCTTTTTTATATACGGTATAAAAGAGAGTTCTTTGTCAAAAATTATGCCAAGGTCCACAAAAGTTGGAGGTCTTAGAAGGACTAAGTTGTCCACTCGATAATCAAACAGAATAGGATTAATTTTAGTTATACAAGTCAACTTTACATCTAAACACATTTGTGTTTAGCTTATTTTGACACACCAGTTAGATATATTTGAGAGACTATTTTGCAGAAAGGCGCAGTCATCTAAGGGAAAAATTATTTTAAAGATTTTAAGACTGTTCGTATAGAGCAAACAACAAACGTCCGTAACATTTACAATATCATTAATGCATATGTTAAGCAAGAGGGATAGAAAAATGGACCCTTGAGGAAGATCAGGAGTTGCAGTATATTCTACGAACTGGAATCCACTCTATAGTGGATTCCGGTTGGTAGGCGACATATTGCTTCCTATTAGACTGATAGGAATAAAATAATGATAACAAAATAGGTGGAAAAACCTATTTTTGACAATTTATTTAGCACTTAACAAGATTTACATGAAACAACTACTCAGCAGACAAAAACCCCGACCTGCATTGAATTAAACCTGCAAGTATTGTTTGATAGCTAAGATCATTTGTCAATTCCTCACTAGACATAGAGCGGTTTCGAACTTGTTATGATCTCGTCAGTATGCCATAAATAACGGAAATGACAAATAATAATAACAAACCAGGTTAATCTAAAGCAGACTAAGCAAGACAGACATAGTGAGTGATAAGTGTATCCCTCTGTCAGACACCACTGATGTCTTAGTGACTGATAGCTACCTGTAAAGCAGGTACAAGAGCTGCGACCTCTAAGCCTGGTGGGTTAAACTATATACTGAATAAGATTTACAAAAAACATCTACTCAGCGGACAAAAACCCCGATCTGTTTGATAGCTAAAATTATTTGTCAGTTCCTCATTATTTAGTAGTATAGTATGATCAAGTTGGTCGAAAGCCTTTGAGAAATCTGTATATATTACGTCAACATGCTTACGTTGGTCGATCGCTACGGAGTTATATTGCATTATGCAAATTAAATTTGATGTGGTGGACCGGTATTTCATAAAACCATGTTGGACAACCGATATCTGATTGCTGACACTAGAATAAATTGAATCATGATGTAAGATTTCAAGAATTTTACAAAAATTACATAAAATAGATATAGGCCTAAAGTTGGTAATGTCATGTTTTTCGCCTTTGCCTGGGCATGCTTTTGAATATTTCTAGATATCAGGGAGACAACAATTTTTAATGCATAAGTTAAATAATACCGTGGGCGGATTTGCAAAAATACGAGCACAATTTTTAACCAAGAACGACGGAACACCATCAGACCAGTCGTCATTTTAGATTTAAGTTATTTCAAAGCATTAAATACATAGTTTTCATCAAAACTCATGATATTAACTGTCAAATTACTTGCCTCGATAGGAATATATTCAAAATTATCCGAGGGTAGTAGAAAAGAATTACTGAAAAAATCAGCGAAAGCTTCAATAATATCAGTAGGTTTATTAAGGTGTGATGATAAGACATTTGGGTGGAGATATTTGTACACTTCATTTTACTGTTAATAAATGACCAAAATTTACCCAGCTCCTTTGCGATATTATTTTCAGCCTACTTTACGTAACTCGCGTAGGCAACATCTATATCCGTTTTAATTGTACTCCTTAAACGTTTAAATTCATTATGAACGAAGAACAAACCTGTCATCATTTTGTTTATATATTCACCAATACGTCGCCTTAAGCTTAATATTTTTTATAATGTTACCATTAAACCATGGCGGATATGTTCTTTTATGAGATGATGTAAATTTTGGTACACATATGTATATATTTAATTTCATTTTGATATTAACTGAGAATTCTCAGTACCCACCTTACAGATCTGCACAACCTATTTTATATTTCAGTATCTCATCACATGAATGGAAGGGGAAAATTTTATTTTTGACATTTGGTCAATCAGTGTCAGCAAACTATTCGAAGGTTAGGTTAACTTAATTTCATGTATATTTTCTTTTCTTATGCAGAAATTTGTGCTAATTCATCTCTAATTTGGTATTTTAATGTTTAGTGTTGGTTGTGTTATGTTTTTTACCGTCAACAACAGAACACGAATAGATAAATAGGAGGCGGAATATCTCAACTTGTAATTTGATGTTTTTTAAAGTTACTGAAATATTAGTTAATCTCATCTCAGTTAATCTTATATTGATATGTGATGTTAAGTGGAAAGAATGCAACTGATGAACCTCTAAACTAATACATTATGTACAGGGTGATTATCATGTATAAAGTAACATCCCTAACTTTGTTATTTTTATTCAAACAAAAAAAGATTTAAAAAAAAACAGGATTTTTTTATGAATTTTTCGAATGTGTAGTTAGAATTTAAACAAAATTGAAAAATGTACGACGTGTTACATTATACGTGAACATAAGCATCCTGTACAAAATACTAACATATTTATTGTTAGTATAAAATAAAGTGTAGAAAAATTTATTGGATGTCCGTTGCTGAAATTAACTAATCTTTTAAAATAACATACTATTTAGCCATGCCGTTTTGTATATTAAATGGCTAACTTTTTGAAGCGCCTTGTATAAATATAATTACTGTTATAGTTTCATATTAGATGCATGTGTGTAAAACTTAATTAATATTCTTTTAGCTGGTAAAAATGTTGGAAATCCATGACCCCACTTGATCTCAAAATGGCTAAAACAATTTTAAATAAATTGTCCTTAGATGTAATTCTTATATACCAAGGTCGAAAATGCAAACATTTTATTATAATCTTACAAATTATTTTAAAATTTTAACCATTCAATTTTCTATTGTATCCGAATTTATAGGAAGGTGATATATCACATTTGTTTATGATATTTGCAATAACAATCAATGCAACTTTTTAAAAAGAACTTCTGGAATATAATTAAAATTGTACACACATGGTTTTAAATACTGAGGAGTAAAATTCAAAAAAAAAAAAGTTATATAAGGTGGTTTGGAAAATTTCATTTTATTAATATATAGGGTCCGCCATGAGACGAAACACGGTCTCAGGGGAGGATGGGTCAACAATAACAGTAGAACACTCTCAAATCGTTTATCTAAGTCACAAGGGGTGTTTAATCTATGCATGCAAACTATAAAAACAAATAGAGTATAAGTTTGAAAAAATATGATGTTTACATGGCTAATACAATACGTATTACCCATAAAAACACTAGGTCCTTAAAATAGATTATTAATATCAAATGATATATACTGACGAATTGAAAAATGCTTTTTTTTTTAAATTGTAATACTCAACTCCTAAATATTTTTTTTTTTGTGTTGGCTATCCATGGCCCACTATAATTAAAATAAAATGCTAAAAATCAAAAAACGCTATTAGGGATTTTCTTAAATAAATGGCTTTTAGGAAATATGAATCGGGCATGCTTAGAAAGCCTACATACTGAATTTCATATTGATAGCTTTTATTACGACTCATCAGTTTTTGTAAAAAAAAAATCAGAAATTATCGGGTTGTGTCATTACATCTAATCAATATGAAATAATACTACGGTTTATACAGGGTAATCAAAAAGTACCCTCTGGTACCAAGGTAAAATTATCATTAACCCCACCTCATAATTCCTAGTACTGAGAGTACTTTCTGACCACCCTATATAAACTGTAGTATTATTGAGTTTTTTAAACTGAAAAAAAAAGTTCCAAATTTTTTTATTATTTTTTTCACAAACATTTATAAATCATGGTAAGAGCTATCAGAGTGAAATTCGGTATTTAGGCTTTCTAGGCGTGTCTGACTCATATTTCCCAAAAATCATGTCGTTCAAAAAATCCCGAAGAGCGTTTCTTGATTTTTAGGGTTTTAATTTTTATTATAGTAGGTCGTGAATACACGACATAAAAAATTGTCATTGGGGAAGGTAGATTTCGTCGAGTACTACAATTTGAAAAATAAAATTTTCAATTCGGCCGAATACTAAATTCATAAAAAAGGGAGAAAATACGTCTAGGCCTAAAGGCGGTAATTTATAGAGAGTGACGGTGACGGTACTCTGTGATTTGAATGCCGTGATAATTTAAATAGACCAAGGGTCAGTGGAAACCGAGGTCCGTAAAGGAATAGATTGCCTCTTAACTTTTGACCAATAGAATTAATGGCGGGAACACGTCATCTGTATGCCTGATTTGAAATAGCGTACATGTATGCCTTGGTTTAGAACTTTAAAGTTTTTGAATTATGTTAATTTTATATGCTTATGTTTATTATTTAATTTAACATGTTTTAATAATTAAAAGAACACTATAAATGACTCATAATAAAAATAACTGAGGAATAGAAATACTAATTATTGAATAAACTTGTGTACATTTATTTTCTTGGCGTTATATGTTTTGTGTGTGATCAAAAAAAAACCTAGTAATCTCATTAAATTTTATGTTGTCGATTATAAATTATCACCAAATTTAACCATTTTCGTTAACAAATCCTCACAGGTTACAACATGTTTTTTAAAATATGGTTTTTAAAATATGTTTGTCTGTTATTTGATGATTATTTACTATTCCTACTTGATCTCCAGAAAAGCCAAAGCGATTTTAATGAAATTTTGCATATAGTTTTGAGCAAAGACGAAAATACAAAATTATATTAATACAAGGTGATTTAAGAATGCCAGCCAACCAGTTCGAAGAAGGTGAAAACTAAATAAACCTATCCTATTTCACCAATTAAATATTTTGGAAATATTACCATTTACCGTTTAACAAACTTTATTTATTATTTCATACTTTACATAGGAAACCATAAGAGGGCTAATCGAACCAGTGTTTGTAAGGTAATTTTTCAAAATTTATTTCTTCAATACGGTTTAGTCAAATTACACCAAATTTGGAGGATCAGTAGTTGAAAGTGTACTAGAGGGTACATGTATATCTATTTTAATTAATTTTCACTTTATGTAGGGAAAATTTATACTGTAAATATAAGTGAAATTTGAACGTGATTAGCTCCTGAATTATGATATCAATCGGTAAAATACGAAGTAAAATTCATACATGTCTTCTAGAATGAATCTTCATAATTATGCTCAGCAAGTTTCAAACTTTTATTCCGTGCCATTTGGCTAAAATGAATTTTCTAAAATAGTATCTTTGTCACTACAAATGGAGCAAGAAAGTGTTACCTCTATCGGGAATCGCACCTCAATGAAGTAGGTGAATAAAACGTCCAGTGAAGGTATAGTCAAGAGCAAAATTATTCAGCGGCGCATGTATAAAAACTTTCTAGAGAGTAACACAGCTATCCGAAGCTTTTTCCCGACTAGGCCCCTTAAACTAATGTATGTTATTTGCTTTACTTATCTCATTGTATAATGATATAAGTATATATGTATATTCTGATGAGCGTTATGGATCGCGAGGCGCGGTACACACCCGCTGTGGCCGCTGTTGTGACCTAGACTCAGTGATGTTTCTATTTTGTTTTTGTTTTTCAGCTTTTTCCTGACAACAAAGCAATTGCCGTAATAGACAGAATGTTTAAGATAATTAGATAGACATCATGTTTTTGTTATCTTGATTTATTTCATGTACACAGGAAAAATAGACCAAAAAACCTGTTTAATGTTCAATTTTTATTATTGTTTGATTATTATTGGGATCTATGTGGTTGGGAGAGGTATAAGGGGGTGGGGTAGTGTGACAGGAGAGTTATTGCGTGGGTGTGTGTTGTCCGTATGTCTGTCTTGTTATGCTTGTTCGTCGTAAAGCGGTAGTCTTTCGTAAATGTATTTGTATGTGTGTTTTACGTTATTGTGTCGTCTGCGACGTGTCATGTCTCTAGCCAGTACAGAGGTCTGTGTGTTGTTTTTTAAAAATGTAGTCACAGTCTCGTAGATATACGGTTGTATGAGTTCTAGTCCGTGCTGTTCGTGTAATTGTCTCATGTTCGTATATCTGTTTGCGTTTGTCAGTAATCTTAGTACATATTACCAAAATAACTTGTATACCAATATATAAAATAGCTAAATAGTTTAGAAATCAATCTAGTTTAATTATTAACCATGATATATTACTTCTAATTGACTAGTAACAAATTTTAATAAGTAGTATATTTAGCAGTTAAATAAATTATTTTAGTTATATTCCGAGTAAACACCAAATGCTGGTTGTTTACCGGGCCTTTACTGGAGATGCTAGCTGAACAAAAGTCCAGTAAAGGCCCATACTTTGGTGGTTACTGATATTTTATTATTTATTATTTCTTTCTTTCTATGCGGAAATGATTATTGAAACTTCATGTTTAAAATATTTTATTAACAGTAAGGTATTTTACATTAAGGCAAATAAAAAACATATATATAAAGAATTCAATCTCTTTAATACATTGACTGCCATAACTCGATCTATAAGATCGAGTGTTGTATTTGTACCGTGCCACCATCCTGGTCTATCAGACCGATTCACGTAATCGAGATCCTGACGCCAGCTACGCGGTCTGGCATACTTTTACCTACATGAACAGATCGAGGCGAGGCGAGGTGGCGTAGTAAGTGGTCTGCAACACACCAGTTTTTGTAAAAAAAAAAAAAATAATTCGAAAATTCTATCTTTACGTTCTCTAGTTTTAACACGTTAACCTCTTGTAGTTGGGCTGGATATTTTTTTTCAAAGTTTCAGGCAACAAATTAAGTGATGGAATACCTAGCTAAAACATAATAAAAATAGCCAAAAAATAATTTTTCAGTACGTAAATTTTATATTGCCTACCAGTTTTTTTTTTTAGTTTTTTTGGCAATACATTCATCAATTTTGATTTCATTCCATCTTCAACATCATCAATTGTAGCATGTTTATTGCAAAGTCTTTTATTATCGGGGTTAAATTTTCCTTTTCTTTAACATTTTTTAATCCACTCTTTCCTAATTAAAATGTCAGTGGAAACGAGAAAAGTGATATTTTTTTCTCCATTCTTCTTTGCCCTCTCAGCATTACTCTTACAAATAGCAACATTGCATATAGTTCCGGTCATCTTAAAACGATTATTTATTATTAACTGGATATTTCTTCTCCTCAAAAAAAAAACTTCATCTTATTATAGATGCCTTCTCAAAATAAATGTAATTTAAACTAAATATTGTCTTTCATATAATAATCCATTTATATAACATAACTGATAATAACTATAAGCAAAATATTAAAATAATAGCAAGTAACCACACAAAACGATTATAAAATGAACACAACAAACGTATGATTCACAACACGGCATACACTATGACGCGTTACATTCTCCTTCCGTCTCCCCCCCCCATGAGGTAACCTATTCCTTTACGGACCTCGAGTGGAAATACAAAACTATAGAAATGGAAGTTTAGAAGTCCGCAAATGACATTTTAATAAATGTACAGTATCCGTGGTAAAATAACGAACTATCATACTCTGAGTGTTAAAAAAAATTAGAATGGTTGTTTTGGACCATAGACGAACTGTTTTAGCCACTTAAAACTTCCCGGGCCGATAACTTTTTTGTTTCAAGATATCGTAACATGCTTGGTATCAGGCTTCTGTATCCCTAAGGAAGAGACTTTGTACGGTGGAAGGGGCTACAGATGAGAGATTATGAATATGTTGAGATTAATTTCTTTTCCGAAAAGAAAAAGAAAAAGAAAAACAGTTGACTTAAATCTAGAGTTCTGGTCGATATAAAGGAAGTAAATTATATTTAACTCACTAAATATTCTGATTTATTGGATATTTCTGAATAAATAATCATAAAATAAACGCGTGGGTTGTACATATTTTGGTGCGTGTATATTTTAAATTCTGGAAATTTCTGAGGTTTATTTTAACTAATATTAATACAAGAGTTTTAAAATTATAATTGCTGATGACAATTACTAACACTGAAGTGAAAATTAACATGAAGCAGGCAAATTACTTTACCCAGAAACAAATTTAAAAATATTGTTTTACAAATTCTGCATTACTAATATGAGGTTGTTTGTATATTTATTTTCCTATAATTATTATATCGGATCTCGATATTTAAAAGAATATCATTTGTATTGTGGCAATCAGTTGAACATCTACATTTACTAGATGTTATATTACCGAGAAATAGAAATAATGTCAACTATTAAAATTTATGTATTTTCTGGAAACATTGCTATTATCAGTTAATAATAATTATTGATTATTATTTAATAACTTTAGTTACTCCCTTAATGGAGGCGATCTCGAGCGTATTGTCAATTACTAATAATGAATTATTAATTATTAATAGGGTTTCCGAACGTTATCAGTAGTCACATGTACAGTTTCATCATGGGAAAATGTTCTTCTTTAGAATAATTTGGTTATTTTTGGAGTTATCGAAAAGTTGTAGACTGTAACTAATTTTATCCGCAAAATCCAAATTTTGAGTCAAAAAAACAATTGCGCATCACGTTGAAGAAATATGACACCTTTGTTTTTTAAATGATATATTCTAAAATATTTAAATTTTCCTTATTTTTCTGTTTACTATAATACCATCCACGTCATGTTATCTCAAAAAGATTTTGAGTTATTTGAATTTTGATATTAAAATATCGTTAATGATTTTGTTACACGTAGTTGCCAGTTGCCTTTGAAAACAAAATAGCTACATTTCCGAAATATGGATGCAGTTTGCTAGTCAAAATATTATATCTCAAAAATCAGTACCCATCATGGTTAATTCCTCTTCTTTTTTTTTTTAAGGCAACTACATTTAACATAATCATTAACGATATTTTAATAGCAAAATACAAATATCTGGAAAACTATTTGAGATAACATGACACATGTTCATATTTTCGAAATCAGAAAAATTAGGGAAATCGATATACTTTAAAATATACAGGATGTTCCATTAAAAAAAAAGCAAAGTAAAATATCATATTTATTAAACGCAATGCTCAATTGGTTTTTTGATTCAAAATTTGGATTCTGTGAAGAAAATTAGTCGCGAAAGATCTGTACACCTTTTTGATAACTTCAAAAATAACCAAGTTATTACAAAAAAGGACATTTTCGCGTGATGACCCTGAATGAAAATCACAAGAAGTCATTGAAAATGAATATATCCCAAAACTGTGGATTACAGAAATAACTTTCCACTTTCGGACCACGAACAACATTTAACTAGTAAACGAAAAATTGCCGTTAAAAAAAATTAACAGTTTTTTTTTTATTAATCTAAAAACACCAAATAAACTGACGAGCATTAGCCAACTCTTAGGAAGGAAAAAGGGTATCAGTTTATAAAGCAGTGAAATCGAACAAATGAAATGATTTAGACGATAGTGTTATAAAATGTCTTTCTGGAGAACTTTATTGCATTCGATAATATTACTTGATGAATAAGATATTAAATTCATTAACCTAATTAACCTAATAAATGTATAAAAATCTAGCGCGTGCCTATTGTACGTCAGTAACAGTGATAAAACATGTATATCCCTTAAGGCTCGATATAACCATCTGGTAGAGTGGTTATTAGTTACCAAACAGATTTATATTAATTATTACGTCTCTACTTTTGCAAAAAACTGATCACAGCGAAGTATATTCTCCTATGGAATTACTACTATTCTATAAAAATATATAAATTTTATTTTACTGGTTTAACAATTTTATTCTGAATTTATCTTTTCGGTAACTTTACCAGGAGGTGGATATACCGGCTCTTAAGGCCTGGTATATCCCTGTTCTGGTATAGTGGATGTTAGTTACCAAACAGATTTATATTAATTATTACATCTCAACTTTTGCAAAAAACTAATCGTAGCGAAGTATATTCTCGTATGGAATAACTGCTCTGCAAAAATGGATAAATAATAATTATTTTTTATTGGTTTGATAATTTTATTCTTAAATTTATCTGTTCGGTAATTTTACCAGGAGGTGGATATACCAGCCCTAAATATAAGAAACTACCGATGGATGCTTTTCAATACAACAAACTTATAATAGAAGATATCTTAAGTTAACAAAATTAGTATATCCCAAAACTACTCAACACTACCGCCAAACCTCAGAACTAATGAACAATTTTTTTTGCAAAACATATTTTGAAAAATTGAACCGTAACATCCTAGAGATTTACGTGCTACAAGGCGAAGTCAGTGGGAATTTCTACAACCAATGATTCATGCAAATTTGTGTGACATAGTGACCATTATTAGTGATAAGTAGGGCTGTCAAAAATGTTCCGTGGGACAGTGGCGTACGCGAAATTAACTAATACGAGAAACAATAAACTGTTACAATTTATAACAATGTATGTAAAACTTACCCTCTTAACTAGCTTGATGAATTAGCTTGCTTATCACAAACTGGAGAAGATGTGTAGCCATTTTGCAGCATCAGGTATGTTTCTATGGTTGTCTCCATGAGTGATGTTCGCTTTGATGAAAATATGTTCTTATATTTTGAAAACGACCGTTCGACATCTACTGATCTAATACATGCATACGTAAAATAGTCTTTGAACGCACTTAACGGATCTGGGGCTGCACCATCACATATTTGTCTTAATTTGGTAAAACCGGTGTCTATATTTAACACACTTGCGAACTTTTCTTTAACACGCTCATTTGTTGCGTCATCTATAGCTTGTTGCAGCAGATTTACTTCGTCCACTATTTGCAGTGACTCCGCTAACGACAACGCACTGTTTTCTAATTTTTTATGCTTTCATGTAATAGTTTATTTCCAGATAGTTGGAGACAATGTTTACTTAATTTACAATATATACAACTATGGGCGTTGTACTATATCTGGAGCTGTTTAACTTAGTGTAGTCTCGATTCCACTGGTTGCGGTCGGTGTGAAGTCGATTGTTCATAATTGGAGAATCACGGAGTGCAAATCACTCTCATAACCTTTTCGGGACAAAGAGTTTATCTTATTTGATTGGCTTATCCTATTACTGCTTGTATAATTCCAATTATTTTCATATGGAATATGCTGATATTGATTTTAAGACATCCTCTTCTAAGCCGCAATCCATTTTTAAATCACCGGTATAGTACACTCCAGGTCTGCTGCTTCCTGAAGCGCCTAATCTTCAAAGTAATTTTAAAATGCAGGTATTGATGGAATTTGGCCAGTGACCATACGGGGGGGTGTTATTGTCGTAGCCTTCCACAGTGTACGAGCATATTTCTTACCCCTTCCATGCGGATTGTAATCTTAATGATGTCTACAATGCCGCCACTATAAAAAGACTCACAGGAATAATGAAGGCTATAGCTTCCATGTCAACTTTGGCAGCTTTCGTGTGTGCTATAGGAGGAACTTTGATAAAACTGAAATCAGTTTAATCATTTTGATGTCTTTCTTTACTGACGTCACCCTCAATCATTCTGGATCTCTCTATGTTTGAAACGCATGGATCGTGTTTATTTAGATCTGCCTCAAAAGTAGTACAGTTTACCAAATGTTGACTCAATAACTCCTGAATACTAGAGTGGACTAACCAACTACCTACCAAATATAATTCAGATTGTTAGTTTGATTTAGCGGATTGCTGTTTTTTAAATATTTTATAAATAACGAACTATTATTCTGCATGACGCTTTATAACCATTGTGAATGTATACTTGAAATTGTGTTCACCTCTTTGAATATACTCATTAAGTGATGGGTTCTATATCATAGTTTTTTACGTATTTATACAGACACAAATAGTATAAACCTTTTTCCAGAAATGTATTAGCCATTGCAAAATATTTTGGATTTTGTTTTTTTAATGGTAGATAAGTTTTTGCAATACATTGATTGCTGAAAGAGACATTTCTGTATTGTGTCAGTATATTTTATAGCTATTTTATTCGATTCGATGTTTCCTAGTCAACGTGGTGTTGTAGCGGGCAACTAATGAGGTACAAACTATCCGACAGTAGATTGAATCTCCGGCAGAAGACGTGTTAGGAATTTTACGTCGGTCGTAGTGAGAATTGGACTCGGAATTTAGTTTAATTCATACACAAGCTACGAAAAATCTTCAGAATTCAATTTATTGTACTAAATTGACTTTTACATTTCCTAACCTGAGGCTAAAATGGGTGTGACGGTCATTTTGTATTCCATTACATGGAATATCCTCTATTATTTTAACGCCTACGTGCCTCATGATTATTGTTTTTAAATATGTACAACAACAAGAAAGTAGTTTATGAGATACCCAATCAATGTCTTACCTAAAACTGATGCCCAATTATCTTCATAATCAACATTATCATCTCAGTGGCGTGCTGAATAATTCGGGACGGTTCACAGCATTCTTGGGGGTCGCAAATCGTAATAATAGTGTATCCAAATGAAACATGAATAAAAATTTAACATTGAGGTAATCAAAACATAATAAAACCGCTGCAAAATCTTGCAGTAGAAAAATAAACAAAACGAAAACAAACGACTAAATAATGAACACAACTCACAATCAGTATGAAATAGGCTGAAGCCCCTTAAAACTTATAGTAGAATCATAGTAACGTTAGTTTTATTGTCATACATTTGAACTTATCCAAAACTACGGCTATATTTTTGATGTACGACTAATGGTCGATGTTATAATTAAGGACCGCATCTCAGGTAGTCATTCCAGTTACGGGCTTACGTACAATTCTCGTATAACTAATAATTGAGAATAAATATTATGAAATGCAATTAACTGATTAATAACCTTTTCTCATTTATTTTATTGTATATTATTAATTCCTTGCAAAATAAAGCACATTTATATTCTCGCGTAATTAATTGAAACAGTAAAGAAACAATCCACTTTATTTTAAATATGAGTGCCATCATGTCAAAATATAAGCTGTATTGTCACATTTTAAGTGTAGAAGATTAGTACTTAATTATTGAAAATGTCTAAAATTAATTTTCCTTAATTAAACCCATTTAAGTTACCTAAAACTAGATAGCAATGCACTAAATTAAATGTAGGTTTTGTACCAAGTTTGGTAGTAGCTCAGTGGGCTAAAGCGTTAAGTGACAAACGTAGCTGTTTTACTGCCTATCGACTCCCGGGTTCAAATGCCGGTTTCGATTCTGGCAAAGTCGAAGGGTTTGGTTGTGTGTGTCCACGTTTTTTTTTCAACTGTGTAACCCCTATCCGAGCAGCTTCGGTTTTGGTTTAGGGGTTGTCTAATTTATGTGGTGTGTTTTATGTACGATTGTAAAGGGTTTGTTATAAATTGAAAACGCCTATAATATGTCGCAGTTAAAATAAACAAACAAACATACATACGTATTACTTCCACCACCTACGTATATCTCAAATGAAGAGACGTGTGATCTTGCGTTGAGATCCCAACAATCAGCAGTTTGCAATTGCATCTCGATAGATAGAGTCCGATAAATACAAAATAAATTGCAACTAGAGTTTAATGGAACAGAACGTTTTTACAAATGCTGTAAAAAAAGTTATCTTGTGTACACGAAAATCGAACATTTTAAAACATTCAGTATTTTAAACAGACTACAGTTACGTCTGTAAACTTTGTTGATTGAATCTGCGTCCGCAGCAATACATTTATAATATATTCAAATATAGAGATACGTACGTTTCAGCAGGCTAAGACGTCTGTCCGATAAGGCATCTGACCAAATTGTTTCAACTTTATTGATCAGCTTATTTGTCACTTGATTCAGCGACGTCGTAATATGTATGCAATTATATTTTTGACATGAGCTGTATGAATCACATTACATTTGAACATTGACAAGTACTCAGTGGCGGCTGGTGAAATTTAGGGTATGTCCTATCTCAGTATTGGAATATATAAAAATATTGTTCTCCAGTACACACTGGGTACTTCACAAAAGTAAGGTTGACCCTCAATTTATTTACTTCATACAACTTCTAATTGTGACGTACGCGCAAAGATCCAAACAACAAAGTATAGCCGTGCAACGGTCGGTTTCAGACTACAAAAGAATTTTTAATGACAGGCGCCGGAATCTAACTCCTAATCATTTAGAATTATTGGAAATGTACTTTTATTCTAGTGCCAAAAAAGAATTGTTTTAACGCAATAACACTGTTGCATTATAATTGTTGTTAAATTTTTAACGTTCATCTAATTTTGGACCTTATAAAAATCACCCGTCAAATGTATAAGGTAAGATATTGTCAATTTTGCATTTTGTATAATTTTGCACACGAAAACATTGATGTGTTCGCATAGGAGCTAATATTTCTTAAACTTCTTGTTCAAGTCTTGTTTTTTATTGTTCTTGTCTTGTTATTACTGCAAGAACAAGAAGTTGGTGTGCAAGAAAAATACAATACAAGATTGACATAAGGCAAAAACAACAATAACTTTCCAAGAAGCAAGATTTCTTGTTTTATGTAGATTGTAGATCCATAAATCGTAAACGTTCCAAAACGCCGATTTTAACGTTTCTGGAACTCGGATGTATAAAACGAAGTGATACTGTTTTAGTACAGATAATAATTTTAGGCGCTATATTATTGTTTAACGTTTAGATACAATGTAATATGAGCGATAAATGAGTTATTTTCAATAGATGATAGCTCCATGATTAGGCAATAGTCTAGTTCCTGCCAACTAAAAAGTGAACAAGCAAATTTTGTTGGTAGATTTCAATCTGTTCAATAAATTCAAGGACAGTAAATTGTTCCACATCTAATATAATAACTCTTAAAAAGCAGCGCTTTTCAAACAAAACGTAAATATCTGTAATATCAAAACCAAGTTTTTTCGCTATTTTAGTTGTAATTTTTATTACAATAAAACCATGGGGAAGCCGAAGCAGATATGAAGCTAAAAATTGACAATTCAAAAAAAAAAATGAACAGTTTTCCGAAAAACGTTGAGATGTTTTTGTCGATTACTACCTATGTGTTTCATTTGAACGCACCGATGAAATACAAAAACTAAATTCTTAGTGCCGGCGGAATTACTGAGCCGAGAACTCTGAGAATTCCTCAGCTAGCAAGAACAAGAAATAAATAAAAGCCTTGCTAGCAAGACAAGAATTAAGCCAGCAAGAAATTTGCAAGACAAGAAGTTGTTTTATATCGTGTCTTGGCTTAGTAAAACAAAATAGGAAGTTGCCAAATCTTGCTTTGTATATCACTAACGCGAGCTAATTCGGCCACTGATATTCGGGAAATGACCAACTGATATGTGGTCCTTAGTCATAACTGCGGAAGCGGCGTTTGTATAATTTTTTGTAAATAGTATAATGAAAATATTTGTGTGAGAATATCGTTCAAAAATATTAATAAACATTTGAAATCAAAAGTATTAATAATAATATTCAACATGTAGCCAGTTTTTGCCATATTTTTTCCTGACACATTTGGTAAATCACACTCGACTATTTTTTATGTATAACGTCTCAACGATACACAACTAATTTGTTGTGTATCGTTGAAACGTTAAAGACAATTTATGAGTTTTATGTTGGATATATTTCAACCTATATCATGTACTGGATTTTGTTTATTTATTACTTATTATGAACAAGAAAACCTCAATTTAATTATTCCTGAGGATACTAATAATAGCGAAACATCGACTAAATTAAAAAAGTGGTTTTTCTGTTTTAATTGACCTATTCTCACTAAGTTGTAATATTAATATACAGATTGAGCCAACCCACTAGATACACGACTAGCGTTATGTGCAGTTTACAGTCACCTGTCTGTTGCTAACGCCAGAAGGTGCTTTTACAGCAGGTAAGGATATTGCCTTTCTTAAGAAGGAGGTATTTTTGAGCATCTAATTATAAAATACAATTTCATAATATATAATATATTTTAGGAAAAGTAGACACTTTTGAAATTACAATGTAAGTTGTTACTATTATATCACACAATTTTCGAATATAGTATTAGATTTAAAAATCCGTCTCTGGAATGACATCCAAACTCCCTAAGTCTAGTTACAACCAATAATGTTGCCTGTCGCTGCTTGGGTCACTGCAATTCGCTTCAATGGATACAGTTTAGTGTACCTTAATCAGACGATAGTCCCTTTTCCATGTTTTACTATAACGTATAATTAATTAATAATTGAACTAATTTTTTATCTAGTTAATAGCAGGCATAAAATATATCTATGCATTTATATGTGATTACCAGCTGGCAAATGTGAAAAAGCACTGTTAATACTAATGAATATAATTAATCAATTTATAAACCAAATATACGAATATAATCTTTGTACATACGTATTAAAAAAAATAAAACGAAACAAAGTAAAGGTTAAATTGTTGTAGAATCATTTATAAATAAAGCTGGCCGAGGTCACCTGGCCGACAGAGCCGTCATATGACTCATATGTTTACATCATATCATAATACCTGAATAAGTACAATAAATGGAAATAAATTTTAACAATAATGTTACATTTTATAAAAATTGGTATAAAACTCACCCTTTTAAGCAGATTTATGAAGTAGTTTGGTTGTCGTCATCACAAAGTGGGGAAGATCTATAGTATAATAGCATCAGGTATGTTTCTACAGCTGTCTCCGTCAGCGATGTTCGCTTTGGTGAAAAAATATGTTTGTATTTTGAAAATGACCGTTCGACATCTACGGATGTAATACAGGCATAAAACAATCTGTGAACTCACTTAACGAAGTTGTAGATGCACCATCACAAATTTGTCTTAATTTGCTAAAATCAGGATCTCTCCGTAATACACTCTCGAATTTTTCACTAACGCGATTATTTTTTGCGTCATTTGCTGTGTATTTACGTCGTCCACTATTTGCAGCGATTTCACTAACGACAACGAACTATTTTGCAATTTTTTTATTGCGTCGTGTAATACTCTATAATTGTTATTAATAGTTTTTAAAACTGTTTCAAGGGAAACGTCTTGAAAGCTTGTCTGGCTTTCCCTAATAGTTGCATCCTCGTTAGGGTTGAACTGTAGTATCACAGCTTTTATTTGTTGAAAATATTCAGCATAATAAAAAGCCGCTTTCAACCACGTTCCCCAACGTGTAAGAATCGGCTCTGGTGGTTCAGGGATACCAGAACACTGTCTGTGAAATGCTCGAAGCCGTTTAGGAGATTTGAGAAATACTTTTTTTGTATTTGCTATTAATGCATCTACCTCTGGAAAACATTTTCGAATCGTTTCTGCCACAAGATGTAACGCATGCACTTTACACGTAACATGTAAAAACCTACAATTGTCTCTTTGAAGAGAGCGGCCTACCACGCGCATTGTCGCGGCACCATCAGTCACAAACATCAATACTTGACTTGTTGAAAGTTCAAATTTTTCGAATGTCTCCAACACCACACGCGTAATTATTTCGCCAGTACACGCAGTTAGTCTTTTACTAGCTAGTAAAAGTAGAAATGTTGGTTTAAGAGGGTCCAGTACATGTACACGTATAATATTTAAAATAGAATTTTTTTTACAATCTGTCGTCTCGTCAATACATAACCAGAGCCGTGTATTTCTTAATCCACATTTAATCCTATTTACAATGTCTTCAAGAACAGCTGGAATATATCTACGTTACGATGTACGACTTAGTAAGTTCACCTGGGGATTGTATTTATTCCAAAACTCCCGAAATGGTTATTTATCCAGTATGTGTAGCGGAATATTACAGGCTATTAACATTAACAATAAATCAAACATAAACTGAGTTGTCAAAGGCATGCCATTTTTTTTATTTTGATGTTGCACGGTATTGATATGACGACGACAATCTGTTTTGTGCCAGCACATTAAGTCTTGATTGCAAACTTTACAAATTATTTTGCATCCGTCATAGAATAAATCCGGAAATTCACCGATAAATTTATTCACTGTGTCCGCGTACGGTCGTTTTTTACACTTTGGCGCGTTTGACACTATGTATAATTTATAGGTACAACCTCACGCATTAACCTTTCAAATAAGACTGCCGCATAAATCACTTCTAAATCGGCACGTGTGACGCCAGCGCAAGACCGTGGCTGTACTCCAGGCACCTCGGCCAGCTTTACAGTTTAGTGTACCTTAATCAGACGATAGTCCGTTTTCCATGTTTTACTATAACGTATAATTAATTAATAATTGAACTAATTTTTTATCGAGTTAATAGCAGGCATAAAATGTATCTATGCATTTATATCTGTTTACCAGCTGGGAAATGTGAAAAAGCTCTGTTAATACCAATGAATATAATTAATCAATTTATAAACCAAATATATGAATATAATTTTGTACATACGTATTAAAAAAAGGGAAAACGAAACAAAGTAAAGGTTAAATTGTTGTAGAATCGTTTATAAATTCATTATTAATAGCATGTTAAATATATTTTATTTATACAGCTTAAGCTTAATATAAAATGTTATTATTACTTTGCTTAAATTAGTTTAATAGTATATTCTTAAAATGTTGTTTATGGTGATTGATTAATAATTACCACCAACATTACGTTCAATTATACTTATTTCAAACTAATTGTAATAATAATTATTGATAAATTATACTCCTAATAATTGCATTAGCGCTCTTAAATTATATTATTTTATATTGGGAATCTAAATGTTCATTATGCCATAATGATAAGAAGACAAATAGGTACACGAAAAATATATTCATAAAAAATATGTTTACAGATAAAACTATAAATTATATGGACCAAAACAACCGCTTTTAAAACTTACAATTTGTTTTGTGTAATTGGCACTTGAAGCTATTAACTTTAGCTGAAGGGAATATAAATACCGGGGGCTGGAGATTACTATCTCGTTATAAATATGGTCATATGTAAAAAGAGGACTTCTGCATAATAAATTTTAGAGGCTGATGCAAAAAAAGAAGCCTAAGAGTGAGTTCGTTCATAATATATTGTCGTAACGCGTGGATAACACAGGACCGTATCTTTCATATGTTACATCTTTTAATTGTGATACATATTTGGATTTTTATTTACCACAGTTTCAGAATAGGTACCATAATTAACTCACACGAATTTTTTTATTACGTAACAGGAATAACCAATAAATTACGTATCAGAAGCTGTTAAATGCACGTATCTAACTGGAGTACAATTGGAGCGGATATTGCCAAATGATTGACCAAATTTAGATTTTTGTATTTTAGGTTACAGTATTTTAATACGGCTGCCAATTAAAATTTTTTCTTGGAAATTCAACTTTCTCAAGAGTGTCCGTTTCGAATTATACAGATCGAGCTACTAACGGTATGTGCAGTTTACAGTCGCCCGTCTATTGCCAGCATGATGGGGCGATCTCAGGGCGAATGCCAGGAATGGCTTTTAAACTAGGTTGAGATGTTGCCTTACTCAAGAAGGAAGTCTTTTTGATCATCTAATTTGATTTACTTATTTATTTATTTACGTATTTACTTATTATTTTTTTAGAGTTGGTATCATTTTTCTTTATTAATTATGAGAATATTAATTTGTTTCTAGAATTACTTTTTGTTTCGAAAAAAAAATCAATATTTGATTGTGCGCTGTTATACTTTTCATAATTTTAGTGGTTACTATTTGTGGTGTCTAAGAAAAAATACTGAAATTGTGAAACATTTTAGTAAATACGTTAATACGTAAAAATTTCTTTGAATGAACGAGCAACACTCTCAACCGCAGTTTTAGCGATACTGAAATCTGCCTCACTGTTGCCGCGGCTAGTTTTCAAAGCGTACTGAATCTGTAAAAACTGGCGGGAAATTCAAATATCAAGAGTTTAAATCATTAAAAATAGCTTTCGCTGCAGTTTAGAATAGTTGATGTTGATAGCGGTGCAATAATACAAATCATTTTGTTCTGAAAAATATAAAATAATACTATTTTATTCCAACAACAGAAAATATAATGTTTTACAGTTTGTAACAATAGATACGATAGGCACTTAATTATAAACTCTAAAAAAAGAAAATGGCCGCAAAGGTTCAAGCCTTTTATAACCTCGCGGAATATTAAATTTCGGGGATTCTCGTCTTTACTTTCAAATGATTTCAAGAAATTCCCCACTCTGCAAGAACATACTACAGATCTACGGTTCCTACCAAGGATTCAATTATTCAAATTAGTTTAAACTACCTGTTAGTACTAAAGGGCAGCGGTTGGAATCTTAAATTTAAAAATAGTTCCCTGCGGAATATCAGACAGGTGTGACTCGATAATCCCTCCATTGTTCTGCGGGTTCGAATCCCGCCACCGGCATTAACAATATCGGTGATAATGGTTGTCTATCTACGTTTTTTCATAAGTGTAACACTTGCCCATGCAACTTCGGCGTTGGATTCTGGAGTTGCCTAATTTCTGTGGTGTTTATTTTTATATTCCTGTTCCTATTTAATGAGTCGAATTCGTTTAGGTCTGTGTGAACTATCGAAAATACATGCATACTTAACGTCATTCTTAATAAACTTTCATTCATAATAGGTATTTTTGAAATTTTTTATATATTTATTTTTTGCTGATTTGGTTACTTTTTGATGTTTCATACTGAAATTGGTGCTTTTTCCAAAATGTAGTGCTGATGTTCTGAATTCAATACAATTGTACTGAAACTTCAGCACTGATCTGCCTGCTTTGTCCCATAATCGTATGCTCCTCCCAGCAAGCGCCCTGACGTAATTGTTATCTTTCGTTCGGACTTGATATTCAGACGGGCAACTGTAAACTGCGCATACCGCTAGTCATGTATCTAGTGGTCTGGCTTGATTTGTATAGGGCAATAAGAAAAAAACAAGCAAAAAAGTATATTGCAATTTTCTTATATTCGACACCAACAAAAATCAAAGATTTTTTCCGCAACATCGACTGCTAAGGTCATTAGCTGTATATTTATCTACGTAGCGCTATCTGTAGTTATAAGCTGATAAAAAATCAAATAAATAAACCGGTAAATAAACAAATAATACATAAAGTAAGTCATTAATGATTAGTGATAATAAGATAGGGAAAACTAGTGACTTTACAATTTATATATGAACTTTGTGACCTTCAAGATCTCCATCAACCTCACCACAGGCCCTTCTGTTACTCAAACACCTTGTAATTGTATATGAATAGAAATGAAAAGTCAAGAAAATGCCACAAAGACATTATACGCATGCATATTGAGACCAGCCCTAGTGGTGCAGCGCATCGACGATGAATCTACGCAAACTAAAAGTCCTGAAAAATAAATTTCTTTTCCCTATCACAAAATCCTCAATAACTCATTCAAAAAATTAAATGACTACATTCGAAATACTATCTAGAGTTGGTTCTGAAATTTAATCGAAAATCGAGAATTAAAAATAATGGTTTATTTTCGATTAATCGATTATAATCGATTATCGATTATCGATTATCCAATGATCTATCATCGGATTATCGTCGGTTACCGATTATAGTTGGTTAATCGATTATTGTGAGAACAATAATCAAGTGAACAATTATTTGACCGATTAATCGATTATTTTTCCCGGTTCTAATTATTATTTATTATGGTAATTCAGTTCCGCATAATATAGTTCAAAAAAATTACTAACGTTTAACGTAATTATTCAAAATGTCACCCAATAACAATCTGACATTGGCCAGTACGTGTGTAAACGCATTGTATTGAATATTCAATCATTTTCGGGCTGATATGTTCCATATCGATACGAATTCGATGCATTCGGAGCCCCCTTAAATTGGATACCATTTTTTTATTAAAAAAGAGAGGGGTAGCAATTAAAAAAAAGAAATGATGACGTCACAGCTCAAAAACAAAATACGAAAAAAACAATTTTTTTACGCCAGACAGTGCCTTTTTAAGAAATAAGACTTATATTCTTCAGCGTTTTCCAAATATTCATTTAGTAAAAATATTATTAATTTTTTATCAATCTTCTTCAGGAACATTAAAATTGATTTTCCCGTGTTAAAAGTTATACATTAATTAAGTGCAGGTGTAACTAATTAGTTCGCCAAACAATAAGACATGTCTCTAGTTAATTTTATATTTTTGTATTTAGACATCAAATCCTCTATGATACACCACCTGCAATTAATTTATGTATACAAGATACATCATATCGAAACATCGGTTTTTTTAAAAGTTGTTTTCTTTAAAAGAAAACTTAATCCCATAAAATTGATAAAAGTTACATATACAGATCGTAAATAAACTTAGGAATATTATAAATGTTGTGCGGAACTAAATCACCAGGTTTTATTAACAGTAAGAATAATATTCAACTTAATGTCCAACGACTAAAATGACGTGCATGGAACAGCAACCACAATACACGATCGCAGACTGGCATCATATAACTTGTTGCACTCGTATGGTGGCACCGGAGACTTGGAGATGAAAGCAAAAACCAGAAACCGGTCTACGAATGGTATGGATGATGGCCTCAAGAGGGATTTACATTTATTTCGACTTTGATACTTATAGGTTTTATTTCTAGTATTTATTACCATTTTGTGAATTAACTTTTACTCTCTCTGTTGGAATACTTTAATATTATAATTTTTATTATTCCTTTATTAGTAGATAACGCTTGTCGAGCGTTTTTCAATATAAATTACATTGCGATTGACTGGTAGATGGGGTTGATTCCGACTCATTTGTACTCTGCTTTCATGTAGATACCAGTGATTTGGAAATTTTTCTTGTAGTCGTTGTTTATACACCTACTTCGTACTAACGAAGGCAAAAACCAGAAACCAGTCCACGAATGGTATGCACAACAACCTCAAGAGGGATTTCCATTTATATGGCAAAAATCCGTTATTAATGGACAATCGCGATGAAAGCTTAATCGCTTCTCTTAATGATATAAATTTATAAATCATTAAGTGTGTGTTGGAATTTTTATTTAATCTTCAATTAAATAAATTTGTGAGGATTTTGACTTTCATATAAGGTATTATTTCTAGTATTTATTAATATTTTGTAAATTAACTTTTACCCTCTCTGTTGGAATACTTTGGTAGTATATTTTTTGTACCTTTATTAGTATATTATTTTCGTTATCCTAAGCTTTAATTAATTCAATAAGAATTGAGTGGAAAGTTTATATGCTGACCCTTCAGCCCTTGAGAAATTTTTTGATTTCATAGGGTATACAGTACGTTCGGTAAATTTACGATTTGGGTTCTACATTTGAATTAAAATATGTGATGTCACCCCACCATTCTACAATGTCTGCTGGTTAGGTGAAACTCCCAACGTCTGCTGGAATACGAATGTTGTCCATTTACCCCTCTACTTTATGCACACAGTCTGATATTTGGAAGGTACTTGCATTCAAAGCGTAATTTGTATTGTATGTACAATACTCATCAGTTTAAAGTCACCACCTTACTCTTTGCTCTCTTTCTGGCACGCCTCACTACAGATAGTGCTAAAAAAGGGGAACATGGTGACTTTAAGCACATGAGTATGTACAGTTTCGTCGTTTTTGAATGACCGGAGGGCGCCCTCCAGTCATTTAAAGGCGACGAAGCTATACATACATATTAAAATTAAGAAAGTTTTGTGACCTTTGCCTATATAAGCGATCGGCAGCTTTAATAGTCGGGAGCTTAGGTCGTGGATTATTTGATCTGAATTTATTATGTAAGTAAGCAGCGGGCGCCAGCCAATGTAAAATTGACAAGGGAAAATTGGGAAGTGCAAAACAACACTAAAAGTAAATTTCAAAGATCTGTAAAAAGTTTAATTCTTTAGATTAAAACAATTAACTTTTGATTAATTATACGTAACTAGAGTATTGAGGATTGATATTTGAAAGTGTCCCAAATATATATACATACTATATCAAAAACCAAAAGTAACAATATATTTACACGTAAATTACTAATACTTAAACTAGAATCGGTAGGTATGTAACTTTGTTTTCTTGCCTACTTGATAAAACAGCTGTCCTTCAAGCTTATACAGAAATTGTATAATATGGCAATAGCGTTTTGCCACAAAATGGTACAGATATGCCTCTGCTTAAAACAATTTAACACAACAACAGAAGGTGACAAATTTTACTTATAAAATGTTTTATAGCAATAAAAGATTGAGGTCTCAGTTTCCTATGGCTGCTCTCCTCTGATTTTAAGGGTGTCTGACAGGTATAACAAATATAAAAATTACTCACATCACTTCCACGTTCAAGCCAAATCCAACCAATAATGGTTACATAATTACCCAAGAAGGACAAATTCAAACCTCAGTACCTCTTTCTATATCTTCGGTGCTGGTAGGTTATTTATTGCAACCAACAAAATAAATTCCAGATTTTTCTCCTTTATGATCAATAAATATGCCTTTTTTCCATGTGATTAAATAACAATGTAAACCAAAGCCAATATTAACTACAAACCAAAGCCAATATTAACTACCATCGGTGTTTCTCAGCGGTGTGACTTCACGTAAAAGTGCAACAAAGTTACCATAAAAGTAACAGTAAAAATAAAAAGTAAAAGGAAATGAAAAAGCTAAAAGCTAAAAGCTAGAAGCTAAAAGGCCTGAATTAAACGCATTTTTAAATTACATGATCTAATAAATATACTGTTATATTTACCTATAGTTGTTAATCGGCCTATTTAGGTGTATCAAAAATGTGTACAACCTTACACCTGACCTAACAGTTAATGTCTTGATTTATATCAGTTTCGGAAAAAAACTTTGTTTTTATCATTCTCTTCTTTTTATACTAAATATTTCTACTGGTGATATTTCTTTATTATTCACGAAATTAAATCAAATGCCATGTAATTTTTTAAATGCACTATTTCATTTTTACTTGCATAAATTGTTATTATTTCTTTATTATTTTTTATTACTTATTCATTAATAATTAACCAGACTTCAAAGTCTTGGATTTTTTATTCCACTGAATGGAATTTTATAAAAAGCGAAGGGATATAGATTGTCGAATTTAAATATACAGGGTTAACCAGAATGAGATTTCCACCAATTATTTTAATTAACCGTTAAAGAGTGTTATATTAATTGCACAAAATGATGATACCATATGAATCATTAATATAAATAAATGTTCATAGAAAGTGAACCGTTACAGTTTCTTGCAGAATATATGAATTTTCTTTCGTTTTTATGCAAATGATATTTTACATCAATAGAATCTACATTCAGTAACAGGATGTTTGAAATTTAATGAATACTGTCAGTATTTACTAAACTTCAAAAATAAGATTTATTAATATTATATTGGATATAAACATTTGTAAAGTTAATTTCTGGGAAAGTGGTTCTAAAAATTCTTATTATTATAACAGAAAAATTATAAATCTAAGGTTTGTGATATAAAATGAATTCTAATAAATAACGAATTAAATTAATTTTAGAAATGAATCAAGTTAAACTGCGTTACTGCTATTTCAGCGAACTTGTTTTTCGTTTATCATAAATTTATTTAATATGTATATTATTATAAGTATATTGGAAACTATATTATTTTTGAAATTATAAAAAAAAAAAAAAAGGCGCGAATAGATTTATTAAATGAACGTTGAACCAGGAGTTTATTAGGTTGATTTTCTTCCAACTGGTGTAATTTGTAACTCATTTAGAACAGATTTATAAGTATATGTAAAATAAATTGTAAGTTTGTCTGCATTAGTAGAGTGTTTCAATATGCTTATCATGACTTCTGAGGGGATTTTGTCGTTACAAGCTGAATTTTATATAAAATGCTTTATATACTGATGTTTCAAAATCCTGAGGCCGTCAAAAATCGTCATGTGCAAAAGGGCACTAAAGTTAAAAAACAAACTAAGCATGGTGCCAAAGAAGGACAAATTACGATTTTTTTATGTATTTTTCAAAAAAGATTTTTATAGAACAAATATATTTTTACGATTTTCAAATATTATGTTATAGGTACACTGACGACCAAAACTAACGCACTACTACCCAAATTTTGTCACGGACTTTGATTTATTTCTAAACTGTTTGTCCGATTTTAATGTTTTTGTTTAATTCTGGCCATGATTTCATCTGATTTTTAAGTAAAAAATATTTTCTCTTTAAAGATAGGGCATAAAAATTAAGCTATGGTTTTATCAAAAATTCAAAACACCCTGTGGAAATCACCAGCAGCAAAATTAAAATCCAATTTAGACTCGATTATAGCAATATTTTCTTAACATTTTTGTTTTGGTATACTGTTTTATCTTTGCTATTAAGGGGGGATATACCGAATGGAAAAAACATCCAACATTTCTGTTTCTTGGACGCCATTTTTTTGCTACTTAACCGAATCAAATAAACCGGGCATTAAGTAGGTAATATGGAAGGATACAAAACCTACAGTTCAAAATGGCAGACATGAAATAAACCAAAATGGTGGACACCTTTAAAAATTGGGATTTTTCTATCCTCATGTTTTATGGATTTTTTTTTTTTTAGGAAAACATCTACTTCAAAATCATGATAAATATTGGGTGGTGCGTTAATTTTGATCTTCAATGTACATTGGCAATATCTTAGTTTGAAATGCTTCAAAATCTAATTCAATTTAGAAAATTTTTGAATATCTATCGTATTATCTTCGAAACGGAAGCTCAAATCAAAACTTCATGAAGTTTACTTTATCATTTTTAAACCAAATAGTGTAGGATTTATTATTTTATGACTAATGATTAGTAAATTATACAACTAAACGCAATGCGATGTAAATTTCATGTAATCCGTTTGTAATCGCGTATTAGGCTACAACAAAACATTTTGAATTTCACTTGTCTTCATGTTACAGATGGGATTATATTATGCACATTTTTGTTCCAAGTTCTGATTAGAAGTAATAAAGCAAGTTGAAAAAAGGATATAGTTGATAGGGAAAGATTAACATTACTTATTGTCTATAATTTATTTATTTGTGGCATCCTATAATATTAACTTGCCCCTTTTTTTGGGTATTGCTCTAACGACTATAATAAAACTATAAGTTTTATTTAAAATAAGAAGTAAAAACTTTTTTATATTAATATAGTCGTTAGAATAGTCCTAAAATCATTTTAAATATCATATCGTGTTTGGTTTTTTGAATATTTATAATAAATTAAAAATAAATGCCCGCTTCTCTCCACTCTACAAAATCCGAACCCAGTCGGTTTATTTCTACTTTAGCGCCATGATCGCTTAAAATATTTAGAGCTGTATCAAATTAAAATATATGTGATATATTTTCCTAATCAACCTTTTAAATCTTCTTCTATTTATTTTATTTTATTTTTTGTCATTGGTATTTGTATTAATCTTCGGACAGTATTTTGCTATACAACATAATATATGTAAATACCACAGAAATTAGACATTGCTCTGTTAATTTTTTTCTTATAAATCCGTTTAACAGATTTGGTATTTGTTTCGAATTATTTATATTTCTCACTTATCTGTATTTGTTACTCTTCTATTGATTTCACATATAAATAAATATTCGTTTATTATTTAATAAAGAAAATATTTATAAATCTTCCAGAAATTCATAGTCCAATTAAGATAAGAATATATTGACTAAAATGATACACTTATTGTGTTTTTGATCGTAAATTTGCTATAATCTATTTATACTTTATACAACTTGTTGGATATATCAACAGCAAATATTTTAGTAAAATCTATTTTTAAATATTTTTATTTAAAGAACGAAAGAATTAAGTGAACGGCTAACTAAAATTAATTATATACTCATGGTTAAAAATAATAAATTCCTTACGCGATTTAACTATGATACATACATAGTAATAAGTGTTAGTATATTTGTTATATAAAATTCCCTGCAACTCAAATTAAATTGTTTCAAAACATCATGTGATGCCAGAGATTTTTATGTTATATGTAGACGCCGGACAATTTCCATGCGTGCAGGGCTGTAACATGGGGCAAGAGACAATAATAATTATTTGTACGGAAGAATTAAAATACATTCTTACCTAGAGCGTCTTAACATACCTATTGTACTGTGTTATGTTCAAGGCATTAATATAGGATTGATATTATCAAAATTTGTTCTGCGTGGAAGCATGAAGATTGCAACGATTTAGCCGATACATCGCTTTGTATAGGGAAAACGAGCGTTTTACATCGGCAGATGTCAATGGTGCATATTTAAGACGGTTCATCCACAGCAAATTTCGATACACGCGTTACCTACATTTTAAAACCAGCATTTTTAATTAACACATGTAACATGCCCATCTCATAATACTTATTAAGTAGTTAAGTAAAGTGAGTTTACCTTGTTCCGGACTACGTGGCAGAAGATGCGTGCGCCGGACTGAAGCAAGTGGGAAGTACGTGAGCGATGTAAAACGCATTGAAGATTCATGGAGAACAAGCGGCTGGACCGAAAGCTAGAAAGGTGGTGTTCACTCAAGGACTATAAACTAAGAGGATAGACGAGTTCACATGATTTCTACGTAGCGGTCGCAGTCCGTGACGTCACCATCAGTGCACTTTCAGACGCACCTCATTCAAAATGTACGGCGAACATCGCCTTTTTTAAATTAGGCTGTTTAACTCTTTTTTATTTTTAAACTAAAAAGTGTATTAGATTTTTCAAATGAGCATTTAACCAGTAATGAAAATTAAAACAGAATTTTAGTTTTAGTCAGATGACTATTATGGACGTCTTATTTATTAAAAGAAACTTATATTTGAGAAATTATTTGGTCTGTTAGTTTCATAAAAATAAGTCCAAATGTGTCCCATAATAAAATAAGTTGAGTTTTGTAAATAAACATTTGCATTAAATGAGTTCATAAGGGAGCTACAACCTTTAAAGGGAGTAAGTGCAGCATAGTTATTTGCCAATAACTCCGAAACATCTTAAGTTGTAAAAATTAAATTTGGATCATTTATTTCATATTGTTTTATATTTTGGAAATTTTTATCATGATTTGTTGGTGTAGTTGGGGGGTGGGAGTGAATTTTTCATATAATTTTTCTCTTATTTTTTTTTAATATATAAAACGGAAAAAGCACAAGTGTTAAAAACTGTATAAAAAAGGTGCTCTTACTAAATTTCTATAAGAGCCATCTTTTTGGAGTTATCTGTATTTTAATATTGCAATACAAGATAGGTATGCAATAGTGAAAGGTCTACAAAGATAATTCTACAATATTTTCAATTACTGTTTTTTAGAGCAATTTAAAATATCGCTTCAGGCAATGAGGTATGTAATTTAACAAATGTTTATGAATAACCAATTTATTTTTTTATTCTTGATCATCTTCTGAACCTTAAAATAATATTAATTAGAAAATTATTATGAAATAAAAATTTTTTGTCTTTAAATTACATGCGTTAATGCGTAAAGCGACATTTTAACTTGCTCCACAAAACAATAGTTGAAAATATTGTGGAATTATGTTTGTAGAGATATGTATAGTTATCTTCTATTATTGCACAGCACACCTAACCTGTATTGAAGTATTAAAATTCAAATAACTCCAAAACGATGGCTCCTATCATAATTTAGTAAGAGCACCTTTTCTTGTAAAGTTTTTAACACTGTTGCCTTTTTCCGTTTTAAATGTTAAAAAAAATTCAAAAATAATAGCGAAAATTTCCCCCCCCCCCCCCCACCTGTAACTACAGTAACAAATCATGATATTTAGATAAAAATTTGACTAGATATGTAACATTATGAAATTAATAAATGGGTCCAAATTTAATTTTTGCAACTTGAGACGTTTCGAATTTATTAGCTAACGACTATGTTGTACTTACCCATTTTAAGGATTTGTAGCTCCTTTATGAACTGTTTTAAGGCAAATGTTTGCATAAAAAACTCAACTTATTTTTTCTAGTTCTATCACGCCCTTAAAGGAAGGTACTTAATTATGGGAATTCGAATTATAATTCTTAATTTACGAAAGTCATAAATAATTTTCTTATTTCTTTTTCTTTATTTTATTTGCTAATTTGTTCACAACTCTAGGGCCCAGTTTTAGGGAGAAAACTTACCAAAACTGTTAAAATTCTTCCGAAAAACTGATTAGAGTGCAAAAATGTTCAAATACTAATCACAAATTGAGTTTGTGTAAAGACGAAAAAACAAAAAATAAAGATTAAGACGCAAAATATTGATTGTACGATGTTCTTAAAAGTTTATTATCACTCTAAAACGTTTAAAAATGAAAAAATGGTAATTTAAAACTGAAAAGAAAACACATAATATCACAACTTAAACACACAGGCTTTCATTAATAACAGCAATTATGCACTAATGGATACGTCACAACCGTTCACTGCTCCGTCCGTACACAGGCCAACGTTGTTCTTATGATACTAATCTATCCTCTTTTCATTTATAGTCCTTGGTGTTCACTGGGTTTTCCAGGATGTGAGAATGAAATTTCAATGTTGAGAAAAAAATCATAATAATAGAGAACTAAATATTATCTCAACGTTATTTGTGGCATTCTCTACATTTTTTTTTTGGGACACTACATGAATAATTCTTCGTTATCTAAAAAATATAGTTAGTTACCCAGTATGTTACTAATAGAGAACTACGATAAAGTGTATCGTGTAGAGAAAGAATTAAATGGTTTTATCTAAAAGAACAAGCTAGTTAGGCGATTACAAATTAAGTAGTGTTTGTTCCCAGTATAAATTTTTGTAGCGAGACGTTGTTGACTGGCTGACAAAAGCTACTGTTTTCTGTATAGCTAGAACTGCGGGGAGTCTGCGAGTAGCGATATTGCGTTGATACCCGGCATTTGCCACTGAATACAATATAGTACATAAAGTAAGGTTAGATCAGTTGAGGTTAATTTTGCATGCTACCTTTTAATTTTCCATCGAATCTTGCGTGATGTTATATTTTAACACCTGTTTATATTCAATATTGGAATCACTCACATGTTGTTTAGAGAGCCGATGATTTTTAATTGACTTAACCTTGAACCTTACCTTTTACTAGGAGTTTCATGCATTTTACACACTTTGTGTTCTTATCTTTAACGGCAACGCTAAGACGACGACGTCCGATAAGCCGCTCTGTGAATTCTGCACTTTGGGGATAATATTTACAGATTTCTCTACAGGTACATTCTAGTTTCGTAAAAATACTTGAATTAAAATTTGGAATCGCTCATACATAGTGCATAACTGCGCTTGAACGTCTGCTACTTCTTGAATTGCCGCCTGGTTTCGTCTTATATCGTCGGGAACTTAATTTCATTATAAATTGTTTTACGCTTTTAAAATGTTTAAAATAGTAGTGTGCAGCTTGTAACCATTTGCACCATCGCGTATGTACTACTACTTGGCAAGCATTACAAGACACAGATAGGCGTCAATATTTATTGCACACAATTTAGAAAACACTGAACTACAGAATACAACAATTTTTATGAGTTACTTTTTACAATAGTGTGTAAACACTAATACAAACGTTATGCGAATGATGATTCCTATTCTAAACAACCATAACCCTTTGCGTATCTTTATCTCACTGCCACGATATGTTTGTCAAGAATTACTTGTGGTGGCAAAGATAAATCAAAGAGACACTTTTTAAATTGTTGTTGACTCGAACTGGCCTTTGTACTTGCAATCGGTTGACTGCAGGATATGGCGACATACTTCGTCGGTTACACGATGCAAGGCATGGACCAGATGAGTTACATGAATCATATTAGGATATGTGTGTCGTAAATGTCTGGTAGTTTTACATATATATGCTGCTGCGTCTAATATAAGCAGTGAAACATTTTTACTTTTAGCACCAATATTACACAAAGCATTTACCTCTATTTTCTCAACTGTGTGCGCATTGGTTTGTAACACCCGTTTACTACATATTAACAGTGGGGGTGTACTCTGATTAGCACTATAAATACGCATATTAACATTAATGAGATACTTTTTTGCGCATATACGAACTTGAGGGCAGTGGCCATGTGGGTATGTTCTTACAAAAGTTTTTTCATTCAAGAAGCTGTAAGAGTTCCCACGGTAAATGTAGTGAACAAATTTTATCCTCGCACCGTCTACTCGCTGCCACGTTTGCAGGTAAACTGAATAGAGAATAAACATGACCTAGATCTCGCTGTCGTTGCGCTTACTTTACTTTCTTATGGGAGCTCAGACAGGCCGATTGGGAAGCCAGTCCTGGACTCACGGAAATTGTCCGCTGTCTAAAATAAGGAATTATAAAAGGTACCTAGTTCTGTGTGTGTGATGTATTTTGTTGCTATTATTATTAAACTAAATTAAGGATAAGAAATAAAAATAAATAATATATGATTGTTTATTAAACATTTTTACTACAAAAATCTAGAAACCCTCTATACTTTAAGTGTTTACAATTCAAATTTAAATTGTCGACGAGTGCCCATCTGAAAAGTCATGGTATATGTGAGAAAAAAAACAAGACTTTATATCAGCCCCAATTATATAATTCAAATTTAGGATAAACGTATTTATTTTATATTTTAATGCTAATTTTAATTGTATGAACGTACAGTTTGAATGTATTTACAATGCCTTTAACATGTTGTCTTTTTGTTTCAGGTAAGTTAACCAGAAAATAAATAGAGTGGTAAGTGTATGTATAGATTAAAACAACTTATTTTATTTTATCAATAAATTTATTTCGTAGAGATAGGAATAAAATTGAATATAAATGTACATTTCCATTCAGAGAATGGCGTTAAGTGCAGATTACTATGTAATATACTTATGTTTTTAAAGATGTCTTTGTCTGACTTTTGATTTGAAAATTTGATTTTACAAAATCACATACCGAACAACGCAAACTGAAGGTTTTTTATGGGTTACCAATAAAAGGGTTCTATGATTAATAATGAATATAATTGGTTAAATTACATACGTATCTTATACAGACAGAGTTAAAAAATGAATTCATGAACTCATTTACAATAAGAAAGAGGCTGATGTGTTTTTTGAAATTTGGCGACTAATCAGCAGAAACCAAAGCTTCATATTAATATTAATTTTTTCTGCATTAATTCACCATAATTTCGAAAATAAACACTTTATTAATATACAGGGTATCCCAAAATTATGTAGCCTTATAAATATCTGGTTATTAATACATGTTAATGGAGTTACACCCTTTCAAAGATGGGGAAAAATATTGGTTGTGGTGTAACTCAGAAATCATAAAAGATACGCGTATAGCAAAATTTAGAGATTACTTTTTGTTTAGGATCTTAACGGTGTCCTACATTTACTTTTCAAGAAAGTGGTCAGGGTAAGTGCACATGGAACTTAGGTTGCATGTAATAATAAGTATTTTTGAATTCGTTAGCTCTATTGGAAATTTTATTTTTAATTATGACTTTTCAATCATTATTACAGAAAAATCATATACCTTTCATATTTCGATAAGAGTCACCGTTTTCGCGAAAATTAACTAGAAATTTATTCGATTAACGCATCAATGCACTGCTGTCTTACCATTTCCAAAACATTCGCAGTATTAAAAATGTCTGTAAGTTCGTTAAATGTAAAATTGGTTTTTATTATTTGACATTATTAACATTAAGTTGATTTTTGTTAGTATATTCACCATGAGAGATATTAATTTGAATGATCGAGGCCTACTGTACTAAATAATGTTAATTATACTAGAAGAAGCCTACAATGCAATCAGACTTTTGAAGTTAATTCTTGATTAAAATATGACAGGTATATAATTTTTCTGCCAGGAAAGGATGGGTATGGAATATTAGTATAGATAAAGAGATTATTTAAAAAGTAACTAGAAAGCTTTAAAAACAAAATGAAAACAAAAAATATACTCTCAAAATAGTAACAAAAACAAATATGTTTCTCAATAAATGAACTAAAAATAAATTCTAATAGTAAAGTTATTACTATAATAAAAACAGAAAGACATATTTTTGTCAAAATGGAAAAAAAATAATAACATTAATAAATTCTTCACTTCGTATGACTTCACCTTACCTCACCTCATATTTCTTCTTCCCCTGAATCCTCGTCCTTCTCACCCTCTTCTTCATTTTGAGATATTTATATGAAATTTGGCAATTCTTAAACAATCATCCACAATTGTAATTACATTCCTAATTCTTTTTTCCCAATCTTCCTTGTTAATTTTCGACACTTCATTTTGAATTAATTCTACGACTTTTTTATCGAATTTCGGGAAAATATTTCCTTTTCTGGCGTTTTTCTTCAATTTACACCAAATTAATTCAATTGGGTTGAAAATACAGAAATATGGCGGTAATCTCAACACTTTGTGGCGATATCTCTCCCCCACATTATCTATAATATATTTCTCATAACTTTTCATTTGCAGGACTTCCAACAGTTGTGCTTTATTATAATTGTCTTCATAATAGAGGTCATATTCCATTATAAAAAATTTGTAACTCCAGCTTAGTAGAATTCTTCTTAGAGGAATTTTATACAGTTGTCTCGAACGGCACTTCGCATTGTCAAGAACAATAATGCTATTCGGTTTTAATTTGGGAATTAGTGTATTTTCAAACCATTCCTCATATATTTCTCCCTCCATGTTCTTGTGGTAATCGACATTACAGTCTCATGTTTTTTCTGCAATGTTTCAATGTATTATCAAACCATCCATCAACTGATTCATAGTGTAATATAATCAACCGAGTTCCTTTATTAGGGGCAATGAGATTGGTTGACATTTCCCATCAGTCCATCCTTTTTTTTACGGTGTCATGAGTATCATACCAAGTTTCATCTAGATAATAAATTGGTCAGTTTTCCCTTCTGAGTTCTTTTATCTCTTCTAGATATGAATTTTGCCAATCCACTATGCGTCTACTTTCCATAATCGCCATGCGTTTATTAATAGTTTGATATTTAAATCCAATTTTTCTCAGCCAAGTTCCTAAAGTTCTTTTGATATATTTTAGATGATAATCTATTTCTTTTAATTTTCTGTCTACCATGTCAATAGCTGGGATTTCATTTTTCTGAAAACTAAAGTTCTTAAAAGTTTCGCTAACGATGGGTCCAGAGTTTTCGATTGACCGGCGTCAGATCTTTGTTTTCATGGGAGGGCACCTTCCTTCACCAGTTTATGTATTGTGGGACGGGGAGCGTTAGTCAGAGATGCTGTTTCACCTAGTACAATTGAAACATACAAATTATGGTCATTTGCTCATCGCTTCAAAAAGTTATTGTAAACATTAAGGCAAATTTGTTTCGCTTGCTCGTTCAAATGTAACCGATTTTTTTCTTACTGAAAACATTAATGAACTTTGATTTTCTTTATCACTGTAATCACTATCACTGTTATTTTCACAAACACAATAAGATGCAGACGTAGAGGCCTCCCATGGTCGAAATATTTTTACATCAAATACCTTCTTAAATTATTTTCAAAAACAAACCAGCAAATAAACAGATATAAAATAATTATTACTTATATTACACTATTAGACAACTCACTGCAATATGATAACTTTCTTAAATTATTTTCAAAA
Source organism: Rhamnusium bicolor (assembly GCA_029963845.1). Lineage (NCBI taxonomy): Eukaryota > Metazoa > Arthropoda > Insecta > Coleoptera > Cerambycidae > Rhamnusium > Rhamnusium bicolor. The sequence goes on along the minus strand of JANEYF010002810.1, from coordinate 5,465,830 downwards.
ACACACCAGCAAATACACACATAATAAATAATTATCATTTATTTTATAATATTATACCTACAATATATCAGACTGCTATAACGATTCGATAACAAAATTAAGTGCGGCTCTGAAGTATCATCGAATGTAAATGAACCTCCGCCTCGGTCGCGTGCCAGCAAAAACACCAATCATCGTTCTCGCTTTAACGTAAGGGGTGTAAAAGACGGAAGATGTCATGTATTATACATTTCCCGCCCACATGTCTCATCTTGCTCCCCACGTCCCGTCACAATATAGGTTTCGCTGACTATACTTATCTGTTATGGTTTCTGAGTTACAGCAGAAACAGTTTTTCCTCCACCTTTAAAAGAGTGTATTATTGACCAAATATATATAAGAGTTTTCATTTTATACTAAGCCCATCTATTTACTGTAAAAATAATAATATCAGTTTAAGATATTCGCCAATTTAATTTAGGTACTTTTTTTTAAGAAATTTATACCATTTTTTATTTATACCTCGCAAATATATTACAATTTTTTTCTATGCTGTTGTTATGATCTCTTATGAACAATACAATTTGTTCACATGGAAATTAATAGAACAACTTCTTGTGTAAAAAACGTAGACCATGCTGTTCTTTGACTAATAAATAAACTTTTACCATGAAATTTTATCATCCCTAACAACGTACTGGAGAAAAGATTAAGTACTTTTTATGAAACATTCAGAACCAGTCAGGAAGAACAAGACCTAATACACTAATACAGTGAATGGGGTAATGAATGACACCTACTCAAAGATATATGACATTCTTCCAGTAATAGGGAAGTCCACTAATTGATTCTGTTAATGTCAGAAACAATTGCCAATACATGATGTTCTTCTAAGAACCAGTCTTAGTATCGCACGCATGATAAATCAATAACGTGTCTATACCATGTTATTACATGAGGACACATTCCTTATTTGAATTTTTGATCTTAACATCAACAATTAAATGCATGAATTTGAAAGTCAATAGTGTACAGGGTGGGGAAATTTCGATGTTTGTATAAGGTAATTCGGTATCTGTAAGATATGCAAAAAAATGGCAGACACATTCTCTCTTTTTTTTGAGAAAAATTCACTGGTGAAAACAAAAATTTGCTATCGTCTTTTGTTTTCGAGTTATAAACAAAAGTTCGAATTTTCGACTTTTAGACACATGTCAATATCTTGGTTGTTTGTAAGGTTATGAAAAATACAACTTTTACATTCGTCAGGCACATTTTTCTGTATAATACAGTGGCGCCAAGAGAAAATTTAAAAAAAGGTGCAATTTCGAGTTATGGCATAGAGTTGTATTTTTTTTAAATAGGAATCATAGTTGGCTATGGTTTAGTTAGAAAGAAAATTTTTTTTCTCCTTCAAACTATATATCATATGTGGCGTCGCTTTTGATGTGTGAGTATTTATTAGCGAAAATAATCTTTTAGTAGATTAGTTTCTGCATTCTGCATTCTGCATTTTTTTATGTTTATTCTAAATGGGCGTGTGTCATCTATGACAGTGTTTATCCGTTTGTCAGTAAATTGCATATTAATAATTTTGTTTCCGTCATAATTACACCCCATTTAATCGTAAAACTGAAGATGTCTTACGAAAATTACGAGAAATATGATATGCTAGAATGCTTTATTCAAAGTAATAACAATTCTGATATTGCATTCGAAATTAATTTCAGTCGCTATCTAGAAAGAACACAACCTAATAAAAGTATTTTTAAGAGGTTAACCCTTTATCGGTTTTTGAAACCATATGGTTACATTGATTTTTGAAACCTTTATGGGGCAAGGTACTTAGGACACGTAGCAAAATTATCATATTTGTTATGCTGATTTGGAGGGTTCTCCGTAGTTCAGTAATAACCTTCATATCTCTATAATTATATTCAATTAGCAATTGACAAATGTATATCCAAATGGTTACATTGCCCGATAACGGAATTATAATTTTTTAATAAAAAGACCTATATTTTAAGGACATTTTTATTTTTCAGGAGATACACTAAATGGTTTAACATTTTTTATTCCCGTGAAATGCTTTAAAACAGTTTTTGCTCTCAGTTAGGCATAGCCTAGAATCACATTTTTCGCATTTGAGACGAGTTGTACCCTTGACGCAGTGCCTACATCTTCCTTTTGAAGTATGAACTGGCCTATGAGCATAACAATCCATCCTTGATGCATCATCTGGCCTTTCGGTAACTGGGTGCTTTATTCTTTGTAAACCACTATCAGCAGAACTTGGTCGACCCTTCCTAGTCTCCTTACCACATCGACAGAGTGCTTGCGCAATTTCCAATCTAAATTGTTTCAGGGGTGTATGCTTTTGTTTCAAAGCTACACAATCCATTCTGTAAAGCAGCCAGGCATTTACCACACATATATCGATAAGATATGCAAAAATAGGAAAATACCAGCGTTTGGCTTTGTGGGGGGTTTTGTAGAGACCCATTAGAGCATTAGCAGTATCTACGCCACCCATGTGCTTATTGTAGTTTTTAATTATGGAGGGACACTCCACATCCACCTTTTTCTTAGCACTTTTGCTGAACCTTTTCACAGTGTCTGTCGGTTTTATTCCATACAAGGTGCTTCCAAATAACACAACCTTATTATCCTTATCTATTTTATAGTCATATTTTCCCCTTCCTTGTTTTTTTGAGTACTTTATCAGTTTCGATCGGACATCCTGCAATTCTATTACCACGTAATGTTCCTAGACTATAAATATTCATTTTATCCTTGAGATAAATAAAGAGTGGCAGGCCCGCAAAATAATTATCAAAAAAACAGTCCAATTTCGTTTATGGAGCCCTTGAGTTCATCAAAAGTGGTTGCATCCTGATAGAGAATGAAGTCTAAAATATAACCAGAAACACCTGCAATGAGAAAAAATTTGTAGCCCCATTTATGCGGTTTATGTTTGATATATTGGCGTAAATTTCCCGCATGGGTACCCTTATAGGCTACCATTGTCTCGTCGTTGAGTATTCGTTTTCGGTGTTTTCTAAAATTTCTTCGTACTTTCTCAATAACGGGACGAATTTTGAAATATCTATCTTTAGTATTTTCCGTTATGTTGTCATTGTTGTTGAAATGAATGTAACGCCGCAAAAGTTTGAAACGCTTTACCGACATAAGACTAGCTATCTGCTCAATGCGTGTGCCATTAGCCCAATAATCCTCGATAGAAGGGAGATCGATTATACCCATTAGCAACAATATAGAAAAAAAATCCGTAATTTCTTTAGCATCTGTGGTAATAGGTGTACCTCTTACTTGAGTGCTATACAAATTAGTTTCTTCAACAGTATCACTCATTATGTCAAGCGAAAAAAGTTTTGCAAAATACTTAAGTGGGACAAGCAGGTCCTCATTTGTATCTGGCACGAATGATGTATTTCTTTTATTTTCAGGCAAGTCTTCTTTCGTCCAATTGAAGGTAATTTCAGGTATCTTCTTTTTCTTTTTACGGACAGGTTCAGCAGATTCATCTTCAGATGAATCAACATCATTCATCTCAGACTCACTTAAATGTTTTCCTGACTCCACGTCAGCTAAAATTATTCAATAATATAACAAACCGATAAAAATGTTACCTGTTACTAGTTGCCTATTTCGATAAATGTTCTCTTGAAGTTGTTTCAATGTTATTTCTTCTACATCGTCTGACGTATCAGAAGTATCCGAAATTTGAGGAGGGGATGGTATGTTGCACCTTTTTTTCCATAAAAAGAACAAGGATTTACTGCCCTGAATTCATCCATGATTATAGTTCCTAAAAAACCATTCATTACAGCGCCTAAGAAATGCATCCTGTAACGGGCAATGTGACCAAGTGGTTACACATATTTTTACATACTTCTAATTTGCTTTTACCAGAATGTGCATACAAATAAGTCATATAATCTATTAATCGTTGCTTCTAGAATCCTCTACCCACACTATAACTGCTAAAACATTGTTTTACTTACTTAAATCAACACATTCACAAAAAGGCGCCAAAATAACCTCAAATGTCAACCGTATGATGCCAACAACACATAGAATATTAAATCACCAGAGGACGGGTGTGCAATTCAAATGTTATTCCCACCTTTTCACAAGGCTGATGACATGCGGTAACATTGCCTGGGAAGCTAGAAATAGCAAGAGACGAGCATAATAGGCTTTTCAAGTCAATGTAACCGTATGGTTACAATGTCCAGTAAAGGATATAAAAATATTTTTTAAAAGTCCGATAAAGGGTTAAAAGAACTCATTAATTGTGGGTCCTTCAACAAGCTCAGACCAAGAAATTACAACCTTTAAGATGCTGAAAAAACTTCTATAACTGTAATTGGAATGGCGGTTGCAAATCTCACAATTTCAGGTCGTCAAATTGAAGCTGATTCTGGAATTTCAAGACGTCGAGTTTTGGGAATTTTGAAGACACAAAGGTCTTATACAATAAGGAAACAACATCACCTACAACCAACTGATCCTCAACGACGATTGGAGTTTTGCATATGGTATCGTCAAGAAAGTCAACAAGATCCATTCTTCTCTAGAAATGTAGTTTAGATAGATGAAGCCTACATTAGCAGAGCAGGAATTTTCAACAGGTATAACGAGCACTATTGGTCTGATATGAACCCTCACTGTACCGCTGACGTGCGATCTCAGGGACGCTTTGGTTTTAGTGTTTGGTGTGCTCTACGTGTCAATCGTGTTTTAACATATCACATATATCAAGAAAATCTTAATGGCCAACGGTACTACGAAATATTAAACCAGAAAATTATTGAGAAATTTATAGACAATCTACTCCTAATTGAGACAGGAAATCAGTTCTTCCATAGTATAAGGACCGTTTCCGAATTATTAAATAACAATTTTGGAAATAATTGGATAGGAAGTAACGGACTAGTGATGTGGCCATCACGATCACCTGACTTAACGCCACTGGATTTTTTCTTTTGGGGCCACATTAAAGACAAATTATACAAGAAAACCAGTACCGACATAAGTGAACTCAGACAAAATTTTGTAGACTGCGTGAATTCCCTTTCAAATCTTCATATTTATAATGCAGTTCAGAGTGTTACGAAGAGGTGTAATTTATATATGTAACATAACGGACATCGGTTTGAACATTTAGTTTAATTTGAATTTTTATTTTGTAATTGTAATGTATTATAAAATTAGATATAAATATCTGAATTTTTGGCCTTGGCTTGTTGAAGAACCCACAATTAATGAGATTTTCTTTTAACCTCTTAAGACATCTTCACTTTTACGATTAAATGGGGTGTAATTATTGCGGAAACAGAATTATTAATATGCAATTTACTGACAAACGGATGAACACTGTCATAGATGATACAGGTCTACTTGGAATAAACATAAAAAAAACTCAAAAAGGACTCTACTAAAAGATTATTTTCGCTATTAAATACTTACACATCAAAAGCGACCCCACATATGATATATAGTTTAAAAGAGAAAAAATTTCATTTTTAACTAAACCATAGCCTAGTACGATTCCCATTTAAAAAAATTCAACTTTATGTCATAACTCGAAATTGCACCTTTTTTTAAATTTTCTCGACGCCACTGTATTATACAAAAAAAAGTGCCTCAAGAATGTAAAAGCTGTTTTTTCATAACTTTACAAACAACCAAGATATTGACATGTGTCTAAAAGGCGAAAAATCGAACTTTTGTTTATAACTCGAAAACAAAAGACGATAGCAAATTTTTGTTTTCGCCAATGAATTTGTCTCAAAAAAAGAGAGAATGTGTCTGCAATTTTTTTGTATCTCTTACAGTTACCGATTTACCCTATACAAACATCGAAATTTGCCCACCTTATACTTCATTTTTTAAAAGGAACAGCATTTACATAAACACACTTACTAAACTTAGTGCAGATTTAAAAAAGTATGGAAACCACTAATTTAATAATTTCCTTGGCTGCAATCATTAACATCATGTCAGCGACGCATTAAAATTATCGCTGCGTGAAGCAACGTCATTACCCATAACATAATTTTAGAATATTATAATCTAGTAGTCATTAGTGTTTGTCAGTAACAGTTAGATAACGATATATGACCATTTAACAATCGTTCTATGAAAATTTGACATACATTTTTTTATGTGATGCTGTCCACATACGTATATCTTCTCTAACAACTGGACAAGTTGAGATTGGCTCATTCCATAGTATTTACGTTCATAAAATTACAATCTGGTGGATTTATTCTTGTGGAGGTAGTATGAAGTTTAGTTTATATATTTTTTACACATATGTAGATGTATTGAAAATATATAAACACATCAGCTGCAACTTAATTGTTCATTTTTACGGTTATTATTATTTCCTTTCTAGTGCTTGTCTTACTGCATATTATTTATTTATCTAGTTACTTACGCATAATATTCTATTTTTGTTATTACTTTTTAATGCTGCTCATTTTTTTTCTTTTATATTATATTAGGTAAAATTCTCTATGAGAAACAAGCAGAACAACACACAATACGCACTGTATAGTTATAGTGCTTAGATAGTTCTTATTCCTCAGGGGTGTTTAAAAGTATTTTGTACTATAAAAATGTGTTTAATTATTATTGCAATAAATTGAAATTGAAATTGAAGTAGTCAATAAATGCTGTAAAGCTGAACATAGCTCTGCATTGCACCTTTTTTAATCACATTTTAATGTCGACCTATCTCCTGTACCAAGGCCAATCACCGACGCGACGAGATAAGCTCATCAGTGCTATTGTAAGCATTAGCAATCCTAACCTGTAAATTTTGCCGAACCTTCACTTTGTCGTGGAGATAAGGCTCTTTTTACGTGCTCACATCGTAGATACATAGAATCTATAGTTTTACATCCGTTTCCAAACATGGTGACGCGATCTAGTTCACTTATCCACTACACCTCATTGACTAGGTCTTGCCCGGTTTTGAACCCAGGAAGTTTAGGTGCAAGCACGTACTACTACCCCTCAGACCACCGAGCCGATACACATTACGCATAAACATATAAAAGAATAATGGGAATATTTATTCAGTTATAGTAACTTTTCATTCCTATAAATACTAAAATATAAAAACATGAATTTATAAAACAATATAATTTTTTAGAATTGTTATTTGTTCTTATGTGTTTGGTAGTGCAGCACAACAGCACCTCCGAGGAGCCTCCTTGGAAGACACTATTATCATAGATGAAAATAGGGAGTTTGGATGTCATCCCAGAGGCGGATTTTTAAATTTAATATTTGCTTAAAAAAAATGTTTTCTTAAACCGCCTCTCTAGTCATAGAAGTAATCCCCAGAAAATCTTAGGATGAGTAAGGAGATACGAGGTCCTACAGTTTATTGTAGAGTCCGACCACATCCAAGGCATCGACAATGCCCTCTCCCATCTTATTCCTAAACAAATTACAAATAAAATTTCTAAGTTGCTTTAGGATGGAATTGAACCATCGACCTTCGGTGCCGAGTAAATAGCTATAAGTGCTTTATCCACTCGGCTAACATGCCCCTAAATACTATATTCCGAAAAACTCGTGATATATTCATAATAAATTAAATTATAATTTTTGACAGTTTACTGACACATTAATTAAATTATTAATTAGCTTTTGCATGTAAAACCGGCACCAATGAGCGGTCGTCAACCGACACTACCTGTTGTATGACTATTTAGTTTACATCGTTACTTGATGCAGTTTGTAATTTGTTCAGTTCGAAAACACTTCAGCTGGTGATCTGTTGTGTATACGGCGAGTATAAAGACATTTTTTATTATTTCGATATTTTCTGTATAGTGCGCTGTAGGATGTAAAAAATGGCGAGGCGTCTTCAGAAAGTGATATGTTGTGTGTTATTATGTATATTGTGGGACTATCACATGAATTATGAATGCTAAGTTGATATCATTTTTACGATTACAGCTTCTGCTGACATTGCAAAGCATAGTTTATAAATATATGTGACTGCGGTTACCAACGCAGATTTAGCTCATTGTTTGAACCATACATTGCTTGTTAATTTAAATACTAATAATAAAGTTGGTTATTTTTCGAAATTATTCGCTTTTTAAAAACGAAGTATTTAACATCAAATACGTAAATGGCGCAGTCGGTAGGATGAGCAAAGGTATTTTACGGAAAAATATCGTGAATCTCAATTCTTTATTGCTCAAAAGTTTAGAAAAGTGAAAGTTCGAGTTCCAGCCCAGCAGTGACGAATCTCCAGACGGACAGACAACGCAAACCATCGAGGTAAGTCGAGTTTAATCCTTCTGTTTCTTTCCAAGTTTCTAAAAATCATTTTAGATTCTCTCCGGAAAAAAGTAGCTATTAGGCCGTTCATTGTGAACAACTACAAGGTTTTATTTAACAAAAATAATTATCCTGTAGAGTATCAATCTAGATACACGTAATTTTAAGAGAAACATATTTTTCATTTGTTTTCGACTGAAAAAAAAAAATACTATTCAGTTAAAAATATTTATTTGAAGAAAAAATTTTTCTTCAATTTTTGTAATTCAATTAATACGTTCTCATAGTCTAGTGATTATTATAAGACTTGCTTATAATAATTGATACGTGGTCAGATTCCAGTATCCATCATAACGACAGGAATAAAAACAACTTTAGCTTAGTGGCAATTGATAGACTTTCTACAATTGTTAGTGTGTGGTCAGATTCCAGCACTCATCCTAAGAACAGATATTTTTAGTGACAAATATAAGATTTGCTTATATTTGTAGGTAAGTGGTCAGATTCCATTACCCTTCGTAACATATAGGTATTTTATTCATACTCGCATATCAATAATTCTAGCTTAGTGGCAATTGATAGACTTTCTACAATTGTTAGTGTGTGGTCAGATTCCAACACTCATCATAAGAACAGGCATTTAGTGACAAATATAAGATTTGCTTATATTTGTAGGTAAGTGGTCAGATTCCATTACCCTTCGTAACATATAGGTATTTTTGTTCATACTTGCATAAAAAAAAATGGACTCATCTTTATACAGAATTTACTCAGACAATATTCCTCTTTTTAATGGAGATAAACATCTCTTAACACCATTCATAAGAGCTTGTGAGGACCTAGTGTCCACATTTCAAAATTTAAGAGAGCTTAATAACCCAATTAATAAATGTGTAGTAAATACGATAGTTTCACGCCTCAGAGGGCACGCTTCAGAAATTATTGGCCCCAGACATGAATTAAACACCTGGCCCTTGATTAAACAAATACTGACGCAAACTTTCTCAGACGGACGTAGCGAGGACACCCTACTTAATGACCTTATGTCCACCACCCTGAATAAAAATGAAAATCTAATCGAATTTGGCTTAAGGTTACAGACTCTTAGAAGTCTACTAGTTGCAAAATTAAACGAAATTGGTGAGAATATCGAGACCAAAAGAATAAAAATCGAATACTATGAAAAAAATTGCTTTAAAAACATACATTAATAATTTATCCGGAAATACACAAATAATTGTTAAATGTAAAAACCCAAATAGCATCGAACAAGCCATAGGCTATGTCAGAGAAGAAGAAGCTGATTTAGAATTTAGAAATCGTATGCAGAAAAAAACAAGTAAATCCACAATTTTTAAAACCAAATTTTCCAAATTTACAAAATCAAAATTATAAAATGCCAATTGGAAATTTCCAAAATAATTATCAGAAACCAGTATTTCCCAGCCAACCGATAAATATTCAGCCGAGATTTATTCCCCAACATTTCCCAACAAACTCGCAAACATTTAGACAAAACACAAATAATAGTAATGTATTCAGACAAAATCAATTTAGACAATACCAACCAACACCAATGTCCACGCAAAGCCGACAATCTTCTACACAAAGACAACAAAATAACTTCTCCCAACAAAGACCTTTGAATGCACAACAAATTCAAAGTAAATTTCCGTGGTTTCAACCTAAACCAACCCCCAAATATATAGCTGAAGAATTAAATAATATTTCCTCAGAAGATCCTTTCTATTTTAATGACGAAATGAAAGAACGATTTAATGAGTATCCTCCAGACATGTATCCTGAATTATACACGGACAATTTCTTAAATTTTATGCAAAATCCGGACAGCGAACAGATAAATAATGACGATGAAAATTTTCACAGTACTTCGAATACAGAGGACCAGATATAGCCCTTAACGCATATGTAAACGCGTTGCCGTATATTCAAATAAATAACCCCAATATTAAATTACTAATAGATACAGGTTGTAATGTCTCAATGTTAAGACCTAGTATTGCCGAACTATATTTCCCAGAATATATATACAAAGCCCCTTCGGTATTAAAAACACCAATGGGAAACCGCGAAGTAGTATGCAAAGCATTAATTCCTGCATTTGAGGAATTTCAAACTAAAGGTAACATAGAATTCACTTTGTTCCCATTTTCTGACTATTTTGACGGCATCATTGGACTAGACGAGTTACGAAATCTCAAGTTAACAATGGATTTTACAAACCAGGTACTATTTAACGATACAGTACAAATACCATTTCATTACAGAGATCAAAATTCACAAAACAAATATAAAATAGAAATTCCACCTCGCGAATGCCTAGAACGACCATTCCCAGTAAATATACCTTATGGAGAAATACTAATACCCGAAACTAATATTAATGGATTTTATATCCCTGAAATCCTTACGGTTGCAGAAAATTACCATGCTAGATTTGAAATACAAAATGTTACAGACAAAACTATATGTCTAGAATTTAACCGACCTTTTGAAGCCCAACAGCTACAAGGTGACCAATTTGACTTTTATCACATTGAAAACTTTATGCCCAATTATCAGACAGATACAAAAAATATAGACATGCTAAATAATATCAGAATAGACCACATGAATGAAGAAGAGAAAAATGCCATTTTAAAATTAATTTCAAACTTCCCCGACATTTTTCATAATGACGACTCTAAACTAACATTTACAAATACAGTAAAACACCAAATAAAAACAACAGACGAATTACCGATTCACACTAAAACCTATAGGTTCCCTTTTTGTCACAAAGAAGAAGTAAATAGACAAATAAATAAAATGCTTAATGACGGAGTAATTAGACATAGTCAATCCCCCCTGGTCAAGTCCGATATGGATTGTATCAAAAAAAGCGGACGCCTCCGGCAAGGAAAAATGGCGTATAGTTGTCGATTATAGGAAGATAAACGACAAGACTATTGACGATCGCTACCCGATACCTAACATCGAAGACATCTTAGACAAACTCGGGAAGTGTAATTACTTTACCACATTAGACTTAGCGAGCGGTTTCCATCAAATAGAAATGGACCCTCAGTCCGTACAAAAAACCGCATTCAACGTAGAGCACGGGCACTACGAGTACCTTCGTATGCCTTTTGGGCTAAAAAACGCCCCAGCCACTTTCCAAAGGGTCATGGACCACGTGTTAAAAGATTTACAAAACCGCATATGCCTAGTCTATATGGACGATATCATTATCTTTTCCACCAGCCTTCAAGAACACATATCAAATCTAAAACAAGTTTTTCAAAAACTAAGAGACGCGAAATTAAAAATCCAACTAGACAAGTCAGAGTTTTTAAGACAAAATGTCGAGTTTTTAGGGCACGTAATTACGCCGGAAGGAATTAGGCCTAACCCGAATAAAATAAAAGCCATTTCAAAATTTCCATTACCAAACACAGCAAAGGAAATAAAATCTTTTTTTAGGACTATTAGGATTTTACCGCAAGTTTATAAAAGACTTCGCAAAAAATTACAAAGCCGCTAACGAAGTGTTTAAAGAAAGGTACTAAAATAATACATGACAATGAGTTTAAAAATGCATTCGAACTTTGTAAGACAATTTTGACCAATGAACCCCTGTTACAATACCCGGACTTCGAAAAGCCCTTTATTTTAACTAGTGACGCTTCAAACTACGCCATAGGAGCCGTTTTATCCCAGGGCCCGATAGGAAAAGATAGACCAATTGCTTACGCAAGTCGCACGCTTAATGACGCCGAACAAAATTATAGCACAATAGAGAAGGAACTACTAAGTATTGTAAATTTTACAAAATACTTCCGTCCGTATTTATTCGGACGTAAGTTCACCATCATCACGGACCATAAACCACTCCAATGGGTAAATAACCTTAAAGAACCTAACTCTAGATTAATGCGCTGGCGCTTAAAACTCATGGAATATGATTACGAAATTATGTATAAAAAAGGCAGCGAAAATAAAGTTGCAGACGCCCTATCGCGTATAGAAATACACCCGATCGAAACACAATCAATGATAGGTAACGCGGACACTAGCGAAAACAGAATAACCGATGATTTTCCCGACATAGCTTTGGACGATTTAATAACGTTAGAAAATTCACCTATTGAACAATTAGACACAAATCCAGAGACAACAAACAAAAAAAATAAACATAATTTCAGACGTCATAATAAAACAGAAAAACCCTTCAAATGAAACAGTACATTCCTCCCAATCGAACCCCACACTAAATATACCCATAACCGAACAACCGATAAATGGATTTAGGAACCAGATCATACTAAACGTAACAAGAGACTTAATAAAACCAAAAATTAAGCTTGAAAAACCTTTTAATGTTAAAGATCGAATAAAAGTGACATTGCCCATTCAAAATTTCGAAGAACACCTAGTAGAAACGTTTAAAAATTATATTAAACCAAATAAAACTTATGGCCTACTAATACAATCAAATTTTGTACACAATGTCATAATCAATTTACAAAAATACTTTAACGATAAAGCATACAAACTTATTCAAACAAACAAAATAGTAAAAGAAATAGTCGACAAAGACGAACAATTAGAAACCATCCAAAATCACCATGAGACAAAAACCACACACAGAGGTATAACCGAAACAAAAACAGCGCTAACAAGAACTTATTATTGGCCCCAAATGACTAACCACATAACGAATTATATAAATAATTGTATAACTTGTCAATCAGTTAAGTACGAAAGACGACCCCCTAAATTTGAATTAAAACCGACCCCAATAGGCGAACACCCGTTCGAACATATTTATATTGACACTTTCTCAATAAGCGGACAAAAGTTCCTAATGGTAATTGACTCTTTCTCGAAGTTTGCACAAGCATACCCTATTCATCTTGTAACAACTGATATCTTAGATCAATTAATGATATTCTTTTCACATTACGGTATTCCCAAAAAACTAACCTGTGATCCAGGTACCGAATTCAAAAATAACCTATTTTCAGAGTTTTGCAAAAAACATAACATAGTATTACATCACGTCACAACCCGACATCCAAATAGTAATGCCCCAATTGAAAGACTACACTCCACACTCATAGAAGAATTACGAGCTTTAGAACTAGAAAGCCCAAGACAAAATATAAAACAATTAATGACCCTTGCAATATTAACATATAATAATACCATACATTCCTCTACACGCTACACACCTTTTCAAATCATAAAAGCAAACTTAGAGTTCGACACACCTTTTAACCTCTCGGAAAATAAAATAATGTCAGATTATATTGAAAACCAACAAAGAAATATGAAAGTTATGAACGAGTTTATAAATAAACAAAATAAAAAGGTAAAAGACTTAACCAGACAAAACCAAGACAGAACCGAATTCCCTGTATTTAAACCAGAAACTGAAGCTTTCTTACTTCAAAATATACGCAGAAAAATAGCCCCAAAATACAAAAAAATAATAATTGATAAAGACTTAGATAATAAAATAAAAACCAAAGATAATCGTATATATCATAAACAAGAAATTAAACCAATACGACTAAGATCTAAGGAAACATTATCTGTTTCAGATGTGGAAAATACTAGTATTCACTCTGCAAATGATGCCAGTACATCTACAAATTAAAATGACACCCTTAACTAACCCCCTAATGCCCTTCTTAATCAGTAAAGCCAAGGTAACGAATCATAAACACTCTTTTATAAAATATATTGACTTAAATCTTTTTATCGACCCTCTGAAAGCTATCGAAACAAACGAAAGATCGATAGTACCAATGATCGACAAAAAGGATGAACTATATCCCTCAATAAACGAAATTCATAATCACTTAAACTATTTGAGAGACAAGGCCCAAAGAAAGTTAAACCAAATAAAACCCTCTTTCAACTTACGTACAAAACGAGGACTACTTAACATTGTAGGAAAAGGCTCCAAATGGGCCTTTGGTTTATTAGACTCAGACGACGCGGAAAGATACGACAATGCAATTAACACCTTAGACAAAAATCAAAAAAAGTTACACCATGATCTTGAAAACTATATTACAATAACAAAAAGTTTTATGAATGAGAGTAAAGAGACACTAAACAAGGTAATAAGTAATCAGGTTGTAATCAACAAAAAGATGAGAACATTGGAAAGCAATTTGAATAAATATACATTGTTCCTAAATATTCAAAATTATCTAGACGTAATGATAATTGATTGCCAGAATATAATTGAAATATTGGATACACTCGAAAACTCAATATTATTCGCCAGACTAGGGATAATACATAATAACCTATTGCCCCTAAATGAAATAAAACAAATGAAAAATGTTATACAGGAAATCTATAAAAATGGATTACCTACATTTAAGTTCGAACAATCTTATTTAGAAATTATAAAAGTAGAAATTCATTACATACTAGACAAATTATGTTTCGTCTTCCACATACCTATAACGGACGAGAATCTCTATGATTATTATCACTTATTCCCGATCCCCGTTAACAATAAAATCATTGTACCCCCAAAACCATACATCCTGATAAACTCGACAAACCATTACTACTCCAGAGATCCATGCCCGATGGTTGAGGACCTGTGCGTGTACTTTGTACAACAACCACCTTTCCAGGATGATTGTATCCCACATGTACTTAGGGGAAATCAACTTAATAACTGCCCCACTATCCAGGTGCATAAAATCACATCCACCATAGTCGAACCAGTGGACGACGCCCACATTATAATAATACCTGCAAACAAAACAAAGGTACAGAAATTATGCCCCGAAAGTGAATTTGCTGAAATAAACGAACCACATCTAATCTACCTACCACAAAGCTGTTCGGTTCATATAAATAATTACAACTTCGAAAATAATGCCATTTCCATCCAAGGAAAACCCATCGAACTCCTACCTATTAGAACAAAAAAAATGTTATCACACAACGAGTTGCCCATGGTACTACAGGAAGTACATACCGATAAATTAGACGATATTTATCGCGTTGCCAAAACCACTCACCTTCAGGACTTAGAAGAAATTCAAAATCTTGGAACTAATGATATCTTACTTTATATTTGTATAACTTTAATTATTATCATATTATTATATATATTATACAGGTACTTATCAAAAAATAAAGATAAGATTACCCAGTTATTTGTAACGCATAATTCGAAAAATGATATCAAACACGAAAACAAACCTACCCCTTTGTTTTCATCTTAGGGATGGACGAATTATGAATGCTAAGTTGATATCATTTTTACGATTACAGCTTCTGCTGACATTGCAAAGCATAGTTTATAAATATATGTGACTGCGGTTACCAACGCAGATTTAGCTCATTGTTTGAACCATACATTACTTGTAAATTTAAATACTAATAATAAAGTTGGTTGTTTTTCGAAATTATTCGCTTTTTAAAAACGAAGTATTTAACATCAAATACGTAAATCATGTAATCATGTAATCCAGTCCAATTATTAATAAATCCGCTGTGACGAAACGAGTGTCGTCGAAAAAACACCAAACGTTGAATTGCGGAGACAAAAAAAGGCACTAAAACGGGGAGAAGCTGTTATGTAAAGAAATTCCAAGATTGTAGAAACTATTAAACTCGTTTCTAATAATGCTAAATAATCGTAGAACAAAACGACGGACAGTCTTCTTTTCTTTCTTTGTTTAAGGTGAACATAAATCATTAATAATAACTGCAGAAACTTGTAAAGTTTTGCAACCGTCAACACTCATAGGAAATTTTTGACACTATTTTGAGGAAGCTGCCGGTAAAATTCCAAGCCTGTGACATGATCTTTTGAATTTGAGTTAAACTAGTTAAAGTGCACAATTTGATGAGAGTGTGAACTAACGCCAACATTTCTTATATTTGTTTCAGATCATATTATTTAAAATTATTTAAAACATTTCTCACTAATTCAGGAATCTTCATGGAACTTGCCCTATCCCAGTCGGATGTTATTTTTAATATTGCGTATATTGCACTCAGGAAAACTTTTCTTCTAATATTTAGCCTACTTTTATATGGTATTTACACAGCCGTATACAAACTGTATACAGAATGGGTTGACAAAAATGTATCTTTTTTAATCTTCAACTAAATAAATTGAGACAATTTCGACTCTAGTACCTATGTAGGTATTATTTCGAATGTTTATTACTATTTTGTAAATGTATATAGAATATTATAAAATTAAAGGGGTAAATTTTACTCATGCCTTATTAAAAAGTAGCCTCCGGCGTTATCAACATTTTAAAGGAACCTTTAGCTTAAAGGGAGTTTTAGTGACAGGAAAATGCATTATCAGCAATTTGAGCAAAATATAAATCGAGATATATGCCATTAAACTTAATTTTTCATTTAAATTATAGGATCGCTATCTGATATTTATATTTCGTTTATTTTGTGATCACTAAAACTCGATTTAAGTTAAAGGTTCCTTTAAAATGTTGATAATACCAGGGGTAAGAAAATTAAGTTCTAGAAACCGCTCGCCCCGGTGAAAATAAAAAAAATTACAATTTTTCATATTCCGTAATAATTGCATTGTTAAAAAATTTGTATAAAAGTTGCGTGGTTAGAAAGATTTAAATAAAAATGTCACCAGACTGCCAAGGACACGCCAAATAAAAAACCAAAATGTCAATAAAATCTCAAATTATCTCTATTTGTCGATTTTGGATAAAAATATGATATTTGGGGGTGTATCTTTAAATGACTGTATTACCATTAAAATGTATTTTATTTCTTTATTTTTAACTAAAGATTACATTCCAATATCCCATTTTTAAAATTTACCATTTAAATAAAAGTGACGTTGTCTTTGTATCTCCTCTAATTTCAAAGCTATTTTATTTTTTTAAAGAGCTTGTTAAAATGTTAAAAAAACGTTATCGTGTTTTTAAAATTTTGAAATACATTCATAAGATAGGATGAGGTGAATTTATGGAGGATACAAATAGAAAAAAAAACTTAATAAATGGAAGACTTTTTTATATCTTTTATTTCTACGAATCAGATGTTGAAAACTTGGTTAAACATATTCTAAACATAAAAATATGATTTATATTAGTTATAATTTTAACAGTTTAACGGTATTAACATAATTTATTTCAAACAAAAAATAAAATATCGATGATTTATAATCCAACATTCAGGTTATTTTTTTTATCGGAAACATATTTGAAGCAGTTAGGTATATAACATGTCTTTCATTGTTGGTTGAATAAAATGGAGGCTATAAAAGTAAAAAATAAATATTTTATTATTTAGTGATTTAAATGCTAATCGACACTAAAAAAATAATACAATGTTGAAATTAAACATAAAATAAAAGATTTATTGGGTGAAATTGTACAAAGTGAAATCAACACATCCAATAACATCTCCATGCAACTGAAATCTAAATAATCACGTTGTCAGTTGTGACCTAAAAAAATCATGGGTTATCGCTTCTGAAAATTGTTTATGTAATTCTTTATCATATTTGTTATGTAAATAAAGAAATAATTTTTTTGTAATAAAATATACGGATTTTTCTCGTGAAATACCGATAATTTGATTTATGGTAATTTTTAGTTCTTTAAATCTAAATTGGAAAAATAGCCAATAATTTAATTTTAATTTTAGAGACAAACAAAGTTGTGAAAAAAATATGTTTGAGAGAGTATCTAAATATTAATTAATAATATTGATATTTATATACACATTTATACATACTTTGATTTTCTAATATCTCCTCAAAAATTTTTTCAGTGTTATATGCGGAATATTAGAGAGTCACTTCACAGTACCATATCTGCATATCTGTTTACTAGATAATTGTTATTTAAATATTTAGAATGATTTTTCAGCTTTTATGATGTCCGGATGAGTGTTTACTGGGAATTGTATGGCATTTTTATCTTCTTGAAAGTTTAACAGCAACGACCCTTTATTAAGTGCTGTAGGGATGCACAGAATTGCAGAACTATAAAGAGCTGAAGATCTGGAAGGAGCTGCAGAGCTACACAGAGTTACACAGAGCTGCAAAGCTGTACAGAGCCTCAGTGCTACACAGAGCTACAGAGCTGTATATAGCTGCATCTTTTCTCCCTGACAGGGGAGAAAAGAAATTTATTCAGTTATAGAAATATTTTGTTTCTTTAAATAATGAAACATAAATTTATGTTGTGAGAACTTATAAATAAAAACCATCATAATATTATAAATTTGTATTTTTTACTGTTCCATAGTAACCTGTCAATAGATGAAATTTTCGTTAATGTTTCCCACCGTTAAGTCAATAGACAGTAGAAGAAACAATTGATTTTCTAATCAGTCGAAATTTTGTTACATATAATAGTAATAATAATTACTAATAAAAGTTGCGAACGACGCCGACAGCTGATTAAAAAAGCAGGTGTTTTTAATATTTGTAGATCTAATCATATAAACCTAAACAAGCATACACATAAACATAAAAAAACTCCACATAAATTAGACAACCCCCAAATCCAAAGCTGAGCTGCACGGGTGGGATTTACATTGATGAGAAAAGGCCAATACACTACCACTCCTTTCGATTATACCAGAGGGTTGAATTCGGGACTTGAACCCGGGAGTCAGCAGGCAGTAATACCAGCTACGTTTGTCATTTAACGCTCCAGTCTGTTGCGCTACTGAGCTCGGTAATTTAATTCCACCATTAAGAAAATTTAAAGTGTTTATTTTGTTTCCACATATTTATTTATTTGTTAACCACATGAGGTTTTTTAGTACCACTAGAAGTTGTACCACAGAAAATTATGACATTTGAGCCATATATGCGAAATAACGCCGTTTTCACGAAACAGAGAGTCATCTCAGACTGAATCTAGTCATACTGTTTAAAATGTCTTCGGAATTGTTTGAAATATCTTTCCCATTTTAATATCCGGTATTAGGAATTTCGATTATAGCGTCAGTAGAATTTGATTAACATTGACACACCCAGTTCTTAATTTTCCTAGACCATCTTCTCTGTGATACGGCAATGATTTCTCAAATGGATACTCCTGTACTCATGGCATATCAAAAATTATTGCAACTATTTGAGTGTGTAAACTGGTCCGTCGTTTCTAGATGAATTTTTATTTGGATATTTTAAAAGTAGGTTATAATTTTTAACAGTCCACTTGCAAGGATATTCTGTGTAATATACAACAGCGAGATATTTTTTATCTCTCTGAGCATCTTATTTTCAAGCCTTTTATAACATTTTTATGCAAAGATTGTAAATGATAAACATGAAATTTTATACTTTCTTTTTTACATTAAAAGAATGTTTTGTAACAAGGTGATATCATCACAATTCGTTGAAATGTAAAGGTTTATTGTTTTGTGAATTCGAGGCGAGAACTTACAATAGTTAGTCTAGAAACATCCAAAAGCCAAGTCTGAAAGTTTAAAATCTTAATCAGTGCGTTAAATCCGTCTCTGTAATCTTATAAGCGGGACGTCTAACTTATGCGACCACATTCCAAATTAGAGTAAAGCAAGTTGATTCTCACCTTTACCCATTGAAAAACCAACATAATTAAAGGCAGACACCAGACATATTTCTATTAAAATCATCACAAATTCTTGGTTGTGTAAAAAGATTGAAGTGCCGTAGGGTTGATGCATTAATGACGTTTTTTATTATTTTTCAACAAGATAAGAGCTTTTAGCTGCTTTTAAGCAATACGCATTTCTATTTCATACAGTCACGACTTTAGCGATAAAACATGGCAAGCGATCCATGAAAATATGAAATGGTTTTTGCCACGGGCCATAAGAATATATTCATATTGCCTATATGTCTCTTTACGGTACATATTTTGCGAAAATAAACATTATTAGAATCTTGACCTCCTCACTTGTGCATATTGAAAATGCGTTTTGTTTAATATGTTCTGATTTTCCTCAAGCAATAATATTTACTTAATGCTCCCAGCATCACATTATTTTAGAATGTATAAAACAAATATTGATGAATTCCTCTTTATGCATTCGTTTGAAATATAATGGTTAGAAGGGCAATATTTGGAACTAAAGCATTTTCAAATAAATTAGCCATTCTTTGAACAAATTATAAAGTAGGTTTGAAAAACGGTATGGTTAAATGCGTAAGTGCGTGTACGATGGGACTAAAACTGTTTCTTCTACCAACGAAATTTTTGATGATGAAGAATTATTTATAACATCAGTGTTGAAAAATGTTGAACACATTTTCCTAGAAATTGAAAATTAACAGATTTATCAACGACGGAATGTTTTGAAATTGTAACAATGTCACGACCACCATTTCATACATTCCTGGCATGTTTGATTAAATATCTTGCAATAAATTCAACATAATTAGGGTGCCAATCAAAATTAAAGTGTTAAATTTTTTGTTCTCACCCCGCCATATTGTTCCTTTTTATGAAGATATAACCTTGTTAAAAACTATTTTTAAACAATTGATACTTGGTCACTTAAGAGGTTTATAAAAAAAATGCTAGTCTTCATTCAAGAAATGAATAAAACAGGAATAATACTAGATGTATTTTGGATTAGGAATATCCATAGCGACATTTCTCAATGACATGTAATAGGAACTGTCTTCTTGATTTGTGAGTGCTGTATTAACTGTAGGACCGTATAAAAGAAATCCTCTCTCAGCTGCATCATTGGCCACTTTGGCACGACTAAACATCATGTCGACTTTCTTTAGTTGTCACTAGCATCCCAAATACTTGGATGCATTTCCAGATATTTAAAAATAGACCTTATATTTTAAATTGTTCCATCAAATTTCAGCCTTCACACAGTTCTTAATTTTATTCTATGAAGAAGAGTTCCAAAACTTTAATTTTAAGATCTGAAATGGTATTTTCTTTTGTACTAGTGTTTCACTTAAATACTGCTGATGGCTAGAGGTATTTCAAAACCTTATGAGCTTTGACCTTCATATGCGCAGAGGCATAACTCCACTTATACCGTGGAATAAGCTCCGGCTTTTGCGCATTTCACGGCTCATAAGATTTTGAAACACCTCTATAACTGTTGTAGAAACCTGCTTGTTGATTTGTTTATATAACACAAGATATTTCAAAAGCAATCGATCATTGGGGGGAGCTAATGAAGCAACTGGAACTGTATGCCGTTTTGTTAAGATAATGAAACGGTTAATTTGTGCTAATTCTTCAATTAACTGTAGAACAAGTCTATTTGAAGAGTACAGGAGAAAAACCAGGTTTGTCACATTTTGGTTCAAAATGAGATAAAATTGCCATCTTGTAGACTATAACGAATTCTATGACTTATAAATGCCCGCCTGATTTTTATCCGGTGAGTCCCGCAGTTATATGCAATAAATAAATGTACCATTTTATTTATAATACACTGGAGATCTTCCGCGATTTGTTGATGGGAAAAAAAATCAGTGTGTTTTTAAATTTATACATTGCTTGAAATATTATTGTAAACGATTTAATTGTTATCATCCTTGCGATATGTCAAGAAATGTCAGTTCAAAATTCAAGAAGTACGGAAAATTCAAGCAAAAATTCTCGTCTGCTGTTTGACCGTTCTTCTTATAATGACCACGTATAATCTGCGCTAGTAACTCGACAGTTACAACAAAATGAGCCATTCAGCTTCACATCATATACAAAATATTTCTTTTTTAGTAATTAGCAATATTTTAGGTATAATTCGTCTTTTAAAGAAAAAATTTACAATTTACAAGTGTTAAACGAGTACTGTGGACCAAAGGCAAACATTTTCTTCGAACATTTATTGCATGAATGATGATGAACCTAAGTCTTTCACCATTATTTTTAATAATTAGCAATATTTTAGGTATAATTCTACTTTTAAAGAAGAAAATTACAATTTACAAGTCTTAGAAGAGTACTGTGGACCAAAGGCAAACATTTGTTTCGAAAATTTATCGAGTGATGACGGACCAAAGTCTTTCACCACTACCTTTTTTTACAATTCATACTTTTTTTTATAAAATAAATTACTAAATAGAGTTTCTTAGACATACAACTTGCTAATGGGACCATTATAAAATGAAATTACATCTCTTCTTATAAAATAATTCTAAATTGCAGCAATTGATATATACAGGCTGTCTCACCAGGAACTACATCGATCGATATAGGAAAAGTACGCACCAGATAATTTTGAAAATTTAGGGAGCTACTAACGGCAATGTGGCCAATTCAACTAAAATAATTACAAGCATCTGGCACTTCCGGTTATACCGGAAGCCGATACGAACTTGCTTATTTTAAATGGAACACCCTATATACTTTAGGGTTTTCGAAAAGAGTATAAAATTCTGAGTCAAAAACATGTATGCCTAAACCCAACCGTTTCAGAGATATTTGACATTTACAAAAATTTTTTGACAGGTGTAGCGGTTTACAATAACCTTTATATCTATCTTCATGTAAAATATACTCATTTGCTTTTTGACACGCAGAAAGACCATAATGTGAGCTACGCTCTACAGTTTAAAGAAATTCCAATAATAGTATACCAAGTGTTCCATTTTTGATGTTGCATTTTGTAAACTTCAAAACGCGAAAACTTGGAACACCCTGTATTTTTTTACATCAAGTTATGTAAAACTAAATTTCTTTTTTTATATAAGCATTGTGGGGGTTTAGGTTACAACTTTTTGAAATATTTGCAATTTTTTTTGAAATTTAAGAATTTTTAGTAAAAATTTTATCAAATTAGCCATGATTAGAAATAGCAGTAATGTCGGTCAGTCTCTTATGTCAAAAATTGCCACCGCCTTTAAATTACACCCATGACGACTTTTTGAATTTGTTTATTACTTATGGAGAATGTGATAAATTAATATCAGGAACTTATAGTAAATTTGTTACTAGATATCCACAAAAACGGAAAATAACACTAATTTTTTTTTATATAAAGCACTTTTATATATATATATATATATATATATATATATATATATATATATATATATATATATATATATATATATATATATATATATATATATATATATATATATATATATATATATATATACATATATATATATATATATACATATATATACATATATATATACACATATATATATATATATATATATATATATATATATATATATATATATATATATATATATATATATATATATATATATATATATATATATATATATATATATATATATATATATATATATATATATATCAGAGAAATAGCTAGACGCGGGTTAATTACGAACAGTAAAAATGATGAAAATAATCGGGTATTCCCGCATAAAGAAAAAATTGCAAGGTGGAAAAATGCGAAATTGCAAATGGCAGAAAGATGCAAACCGTGGACACGTGTTTCTGACTAATTGGTCTTCATCAGCATGGTGTAGCTGAGTTAAAATGATGGACAAAACTCAGAAAAGACACTAAAGGAAAACCACTGACAAGCAGCCAGTCGCAACCTTTGTGGCTTCCACTTGGAAGACTCTGGTATGAGAGCGACATCCAAGTATCGTCACATGGCGACTATAGCCACCTGCGTGGGATTCCGGACCCAGGAAAATGAATACGTACAGAAAAGTAGCTATATATATATATATATATATATATATATATATATATATATATATATATATATATATATATATATATATATATATATATATATATATATATATATATATATATATATATATATGTTGTATATGGAAAATGGAAAATAAAAAAAAAAATTCTCCATATGTTATGTTTGGCACTCTACTCTGTATTGATCATTAGAAGTTTGGTAAACCGAATATAAAAATAATGTTAAAAATTACCCGATTGCTAAGTCTACAACATACTTGGAATATTGGAGATATTGATAAATTGATAAAATTATGTTGCAACAAAAGAAGATTTAAAAAAAATTAATATTAACTATGTTTCAATCCGGTGTGATCTGACTTCCGTAGAATGAAAATATATAGGAAGATATTAAATTAAATTAATGATTGCAGAAACTGTCAAACCCTCAATCGGGGAACACACTATAGATTGAATAAACCAGGTGTTCATTAAAAAATTGAGTATAGCAGATAAGTGATTTGTATTTGTAAAAAGATGGAAAGGTATACTATTTCACGTTTAATTTAAATGAAATACCAAAGGGTGCCGACACTATAGCAATGTATCATCTACCCAATGCGCTTAGGATAAGTATCAATTTCATGCGCTCGATCTTTATTAATGTTAATAAATGCAACTGGACAAATGAGTGATTTAAAGATTATTTTTCTGGTAAAATCTTAACAGGCAATTTAATTTCCCAATAAAAAACAGGAAGTTTTCAAACAGTAATTGGTAAATATTAACTGCAACATATCGAAGTATAATTTCAAGAAATTTTAATGAAATGACAACGATTTGTATCATCATCACTGGCATTACGTTTGTGGTTAATGGTGCGTCCGTGTTCTTGAACTTATTTTTGAACTCTCTTTATTTACCCAAACTGACAGAAAAGCACAATAGATCATTTTTAACCAGATCTCACCCAGCATAATCATTCCCACATATGACCAATATGATAATAAAATACATAACACAAACATTGTAAATTATGTCACAAGTAGGTTTCAAAATCCACGCAGCATATTTACAGATGGATCCAGACACAAAAGTGGGGTGGGCTCTGCTTTTTTCATAGAGAACACTAAGGCATTTTCTATGTTCAAACTACACAGCTTTAATACAATTTTTACAGCGGAAATCATAGCTATCAAACAAGCCTTGAATGGGTTAAAGGAAATCTAATCTTCCCAAATACTATCTGACTCCCTTTTAGTACTCACAGCACTCCAACATTGTAATAAAAATATATACAAAAATAAATTCGTCGCTGAAATCGTAGAGAACATCATTGAATTAGCCGAAATGGGCTGCAATGTAAATTGTATATGAGTCAAAGGATACGTGGGAATTGTTAGAAACGAAATCGCTGATACGTACTCTAATAAAGCTGCACTGGAAGGTGATCCAATAGAACAAGTGCCGGTAACGGATACTATCCCAATACTATACAAAAATCTCGAAATTTATGGGAAGACAATTATATAAATTTCGCAAGTAACGTAAATTATAGGTATTGTAAAATTTGTGGCCAGTTGCAGGCCAAACCCCTGTACAAAGATGTCAGTGTCTCTAGATATGTATTTGTAACCTTTGTTAGAGCCTTATTTGGCCATGGTGCACATATATCACATGTGCACAAAATGAGGTTAACAGATAGACCTATGTGTAATTGTGACAATTCCTGCGTTGGTGATATTAACCATTGGATATTTTCCTGCAAACACAACATCGATGCAACCAATTATTTAATATCCAGTTTGATACACAAAGGAGAATGTAACAGTAACACATACACACATGTATTTTTAACTAGCGATCAGAAAATTAAAAGTATATTACTAATATTACTGCACCAACTAAAACATTTGCCAACTTCCAGCCGCAAGCATTGGTGGTTTCACACACGCTAATCCAGACGTATTTGTCATTCAGTTCAGAATATTTTTTTTTCTGTGAAATATATTTGTTCTTAGTGTCGTTATCGATGGTACCTCAACATTGCTATACTTCCCACTAATACATTTTTGTAAAGATTATCTAAATAATGGATTATTTAGATTCATCCACAGTATATTACACCCAACCATCATTTCCATTGAATCTAAGTTTGCCTATCACAATATCAGCAATACTACCACATTTTTTATGACTGTCTATGGAAGCTCTCTTAATGTTTGCTTTGACGTTGCACGAAAGCACTTCTTTACGACTAGTGCAATATAATCCTTTGCGGCTAAACTCCAACTCCGAGAAATCACTCACCCATACGTTCACTACATGCTTTGAAGGAACTGAACGCGAGACATTTAAAAAAAAGTTAACCTTCGTTGTCTTTAGTTTCGCATTATTTACATACTTGCTTCACACAGACGTTTTATAAACTCTACGTATTTTCTGAGTGGTATTCATTTTCAACATGGTGCAGTGGGCGTAAACGTGATAGCCAAATCACGCGATCCGCCTATAGGTATCATCTATGGATTATTATTGGACACTCAACAATAGCGAGCATTTCCACGTCAAGATATGACGGTCAGTAAGTAACTGTTTTTTATAGCTGCAAACCGTCCAATTGCCTGATAAAAACATTTTTTTGTTTCATTTTTATAAAGAATACAAATTTATTGCATAGTACATAAGAATATTTTATCATTTCATATTGTTTGGGAATGTTTTATTAAGCTTAAGCTTAGTAATGAAAGTACAATACCGAATGATCCGCATATGTGAGACACCCTGTATAAGCATTTTTTATAAAAAAATTGGGTCAAACAATGAAATGCGTGAAATAAAATATTACAGCAAGCGGAATAACGAATATTTTAAGTAGGTTGTCACATGTCGTGTTTTTGACTACCTGAAAGACCCTTCTATAATTGACTAAATCAAATCTGCCACTTACCATGTATGCTCATCATTAAATTAAATATTTGCACTCTAAATGCCCTCAGTGATGAAGTGGATCTGTTATGATTAATGGCATATTATAATATAAATCCTGGAGTCTTCTAAACGATCCTTTCAGAAAAAAGAGATAAATTTGCTCTTTTTCATTTATTATGTTATGCAGTCTGTTTTTTTTCACGGTGAATTTAGAGCCATGAAAATCTTAATTTCTTACAAGGGATGACAATGAAAGTGTTAGAAGGTATTTGTTATTACTGTATTAATGAAGTTAATAAGTACACAAATCGAATGGTCTAGGAAACATCCAAAATATTGGCAGAACGTCGTTATTTTCTAAAGTTTCATATACACTACGTTAAACTAACTGTTGTAATATTTACTTTTTTAGAAAATTCAACACAATTAATAAAACACTAATTACAATGAAAATGACAGTAGTT
Source organism: Rhamnusium bicolor (assembly GCA_029963845.1). Classification (NCBI taxonomy): domain Eukaryota; kingdom Metazoa; phylum Arthropoda; class Insecta; order Coleoptera; family Cerambycidae; genus Rhamnusium; species Rhamnusium bicolor. Next base: position 5,438,490 of record JANEYF010002810.1, on the reverse strand, counting down.
AATATTAAATAAAATAAAATTACATCAATCCCACACGCTCAGTTGTATTCAAATCAAATGACTGAGGTGGTCAAGATAAAATTTTAATATATTGTTAGCTCATTGTATCGCGTACAATTTAAACAGTGCGGAATTATGACGCATCAAAGTGAACTAAGAGTTCAACTCTGTGCCCAAAAGGCCACACAGAAAAATTTATATTTTGCGCATAATTAGTTGATATTCAAGCACAAGTCAACAACAATGTAATCAATTCTAGTACCAATGCGGATACTCATTGTCTATACTGTCATTGTATCACAATCCAAATGTCGCATAATTTTGAAGTGTCCAAATCATTTATAAGATGTATTTAATATTTGAAAACATTGAGTACATGAATATTGCAATTAAATAAAAATAATAATTGTTCGCTAAATGTTTGGTTAAATTCTTGCTACGAATATTTCAATTCGTAATTTGACCGTAATAATTAACGTAACGCGTATTGGTTTGTATTCAAATAAATAGTAACTACAATTAGTTTCATTTGTTTATTTATTATGAAATTTAATTTTTTCATGTATCATATCATTTCGTGTAGATTTAACCTAAAGTTTTGGTTTCCTAGGAAGTGGTGCCGTAATACAGCGGCCGTATTATAGAATGTGCGATACATTGAGAAGTACCGATATCGTATCGATTAAAGGTTACTGGTTGGGTACAATATCTAACAGAAGAGTACCGATACACGAAGTACCGGCATTTATTGAAAGGATTTTTAAAATTTTCTTTATTGCCAACAATATAAAATGTAGAACCTGGCCACCAATATTCAAGTATTAATACAAACAAAAATATAAAAACAAAACAAGACTCAAAACTCTAAACTCTGTTAACAATAATAAACTTATAGATATTACATACAAACACTACTTGGTCTATTTTAGGTAGTACGGCCTCCTAAAACATCCGATCAATTTTACTAAAATACTTGAATGTCCCGTATCGTACCGTACCGTAAACTGTAATACTGGTGCAAAATATCGAGGATCGGAAAGAAAAGTACCAGTACTAGAAAATATCGTACCATATCTATCACGCATCCCTACCGTCCTTATTAGAACAGCGGGAGACGTCACATAGTATATGAAAAAAATGTGGCGAGCATTGCAATGGGAGTAAGTTACAGTATGCATTAATGGTCTCTTGAAAATCACTTCTACTATAATTAAACTGTTTTTGTGATGTCATCCATCGAAATTTTACTACCGCTATAGGACGGTACCACTTTCTAGGATACCAAAGCTTAACTATTTTAGACTCATTATTAGAGTTGGCATATCGGTCCACAAGTCACGGGCGGTGCCAAGTAAAGAAATACCCAAATACGTAAACGAGACTTGTTTACTATTTTAGCAAAGACTAACATTTAATTTTAGTCTATTGTTATGCCTCGTGGTGTGTACAACTCCGTTGTATTGTTGATAATTTTATTTGTTGCATTTTATTCTTGATATTAATTTAATAATAAAGTATGTCAGACCTGCTTAAGGGTAAAAAACAGTCATACGCTAACAAAGTGAATAAATTTATCAGTGAATTCCCGGATTTATTCTACAATGGTGCTATAACAATTTGAAAGGTGTGCGAGACAGACCTAATGTGCTGGGACAAACGTGATTGTTAACGTCCCGTAAATTCTGTGCAACATAAAACAAAAAAAAATGGCGTGCCTTCGACAACACAGTTTATGTTCGATTGACTCTTAATGCTGATAGCCTGTGATGTTTCGTTGCACATACTCGATAAACATTTCAGGAGTTCTGAAATAAATACAATCCCAAGGTGACGTTACCAAGCCGCACAACGTTGCGTAACTATGTACCAGCTGTAAGCAATGACATTGTAAAAAAGATCAAATGTGTACTAAAAATACATGGCTGTGGTTATGTGTTGATGAGACGACAGATGGTAAAAAACATCAATTTTAAACATTACAGTACATGTACTGGATCCTCTTAAACCGACATTTCCACTATTACTACCTAGCAAAAGACTAACTGAGTGTACTGGCCAAACAATTACGCGGTGGTGCTGGAGACGTCAGAAAAATTTGACCTGTCAAAAAGTCAAGTGTTGATGTTTGTGACCGATGGTGCCGCGACAATGCGTTTGGTAGGCCGTTCTCTTCAAGAATATGGTTGTAGGTTGGTACATGTTACATGTAAAGTGCATGCTGTACACCTTGTGGCAGAAACTATTCGAAACTGTTTTCCAGAGGTAGATGTATCAATAGCAAGTACAAAAAAAGTGCTTCTTAAATCTCCTAAACGTCTTCGCACATTGCATAGCAAGTATCCCCGGCATTCCCGAACCACCACTGCCGATTCTTACACGTTAGAAAACATGGGTGAAGGCAGCTTTTTATTATGCTGAATATTTCCAACAAATAAAAGCTGTGACACTACAATTCAATCCAGATGAGGCTGCAGCTATTAAGGAAAGCCAGACAAAATTCGAAAATGTTTCTGTTGAAACAGCTTTAAAAACTATTCACAAGAATTATAAAGCATTACATGACGTCATACAAAACTTACGGATCAGTGCGTTGTCGTTAGAGGAGTTACTGTAAATAGTGGATAAAGTAAATCGACTGCCGCACTCTATACGTATAGCAAAAAATAAGCCCGTTGGAGAAAAGTTCACGTGTGTTAAAGCATGACACCGGTTTTATCAGATTAAGACAAATTTGTGATGGTACTGATGGTGCATCTGCAGATCTGTTAAGTAAGTTCAAAAACCATTTTAAGTATGCTTGTATTACAGCAATAGATGTCGAATGGTCGTTCTCAAAATATAAGCATATTTTTTCACCACATCGAACATTCTCTCTCGGAGACAACCATAGAAACATACATGATGCTGCAAAGTTTTTACGGATCTTTTTCAGTCTGTGATAACCAAGCTAGTTAAGAGGGTAAGTTGTGCATATATTGTTATAAATTGTAACAGTTTATTGCTTTTATTTCTAGTTAATATCTTTTATTACACTTATGATACGTACGCCTATGTCCTGCCGAGCATTTTTGCCAACTCTACTCATTATACTCTTGCAAGTTAAACATTGCTTTTTATAATGTATCAATCAAGTTTAGGTTCTGGCTACAACCAGAAATTAGGAGTCAGTCTAGATAATTTTGTTTTTAAAACGTCCTCTTAGTAAACAGAATTTAATAGCCAAGTAAATAATTCTGAAACAGAAATAAATCACAATGCGGTAGTTATAAAAATGTAAAGAAGTTATCGATATGTTTTATTTATGTTTATTATAATGCTTGTAAACAGTTAAAATGCAGTTATAAATGCATTAACAGCTCCATGACGGATTTTTTTATATAAAACATACAGCGCAATGCACAATGCACATCAAAGAACATTGAGCTTGTACATTTAATTTTTCTCACCAAGGAATAGTAGCTTTAAGATAATTTGGTACCCATTTCACAAAAAATTGCTGATATTCTGACACATCATAATCAAAAAGTTAGTTTTAAGTCAGTCAAAATTTTCGGACATTCTGTATAATAAAGTTTAAATACAAACTAGTAAATTGATGAAATGAGGAGTTTATAAAATATCTGGATTGTATATATTTTATGTGGGTCAAACTGGTGGTTCATTTGAAATTAGTTATAAAGAACACCTACGTTTTTAGACTCGAAAAAAAAAAAACAGATTCACTTTTCCAAATTGTATATTAGAGTTAGATCACAATTGTCGAAATTTAACATATTACATGTAAGAGAAAAAAGCATTAAGTTAAATTTAATTTAATCGTTAAATTTACAAGAATCGACAGACATTTTTAAATCAAACAATAGTCCTTAAAACTACTTACTGAATGACCAGTTGCACTTATACCAGACTACACTTTTTAATATATCATCATTATTAATTATCACAAAGTAGCAGCTTCGGCTTACAATTTAATTTTTCTTTCACATTCTTATTTATGTCAAGGTCGTTTTTTTTAATAATAGTGATATATGTATAACGAATTTATTTCGTCATCTCGTTAATATTTACTGCAATCATTTGATTGTTGTGTCCCAAATTTCCCTATATTTAATTATAGAAAGCTTTTATCTAAATTCTCCTTAAACAGTAAAAATGATAATATATTTTATAAATTTACTGGTATCTCCAACAAAATACTCATAATAATATGTTGTTAAAATTATTATTATTATTATTTTGTATTTAATTTTCGTCGATAATATAAACACACTACACCACACCACATAAATTAGACATTCCCAAATCCAAAGTCTCAGCTAGACGGGCGGGGGTTACACTGTTGAAAAAAACGCTGACACGCCATCACCCCCTTCGACTTTTGTGGCCCCCGAGGCTGGTTATTTGTTGAAAACAAACGAGAAAATGCCTTTTGGTATGTTTTAAATATACGGTGTTTGAAAAGTATGTTTTGCAAATTTTGTAATAATTTTATAAAAGTTTTAATGTTATGTAATCAACTACCGACTAGTACTTATGTTTTTTTTTTTTGTAATTTTGTTAATCTACCAGAAGAAAATATTATTTTGTATTGTTCGTTGTTTTCGAGCTGATAAATAGTTTTTGTATTTTTCTTCGAATGTGAGTTTTGTTTATTCTGTAAGGGGGGCCCAAAAATGTGTTAGTACTGGGTCCACTAAAGTCTAAATCTGCCCCTAGTGTTTTATTAAAGAAGATTTTTATATCATAGACAGTACACACGTCAGTTCTTTTAACAAACAAACTTTAGCTGTATTAACATTAACTTGTGCATTTCGTATTTCCTAAAGGCTTTAACACGTATCAATAAATCAGTTTACTTTCCAGGATCACAGTAATCAAAATCAACAACGTTTTAAGTATTTTTCGAGTCCTGTGTACAAAGCGACGATTCTCGAAAATAAACATATCTATCTTAATATTGTTGATTTTCCAAGTTGATGTTTATAGAGTAAAGCAAGCAATTGGTTTTTGTGCCTCTCCGAGTTAACACCTGGGCTTATGGACCACTAATCTTGAAACCGCGTGCCTTTTCACGCTTCTCCATCAATCCATCACCGAGGTCGTTTTTCACACTCGTTCCGCCGAAGCGGTGGCGGCACAAGAAGGATCGAGACAGAGATACGGGAACGTGAACACCGAGTATCATTTACACGGTGACATATTTTGTTTTCTTTTACAATAGTTGGACACGGCCAGGCATAATGTGCTAAGTCGCTCCTTAAATGCGTTCACACTGCTCAACGCGGATGAAGTTTCCGTGATAAGGTTATTATGGCCGTTCCGCGTTAAGACAGAATTAGGTCCAAGTTAGGTGCTTCTCGCATATCAGATTAAATGGCAGTCTTACCCGAACAAGTTTTTAATTTGTGGAAGTTTATGTCTGTATGAACTTGCATACATAAAATTCTCAGAATAAAGAATAAAAGTTATTTTGATCTACTTATGATACAGGCCATAAGTAGATTATGATCTTCTTTTCCTGCTTTGTAAAATAAATTCCTTTTTGTAGTTTCTCTTATTTTAATTTTATCTTATTTAAATAGTTTATTGTAGTTTATTTTTAATTGCTGTGTGAGGCTAGTTAAATAATGTACAGGATCATCACGCGAAAATGTCTTTTTTGAAATAGCTTGGTTATTTTTGAATTGTCGAAAAGGGGTAGACTTTCAATAACTATTTTTTTCGCAGAACACAAATTTTTAAATAAAAAAAAAACAATTGCGCATCACGTTTAAGAAATGTGACACCTTACTATGTATATTAATTTATTCTAAAATATACAGGGTGTTCTTATTTTAAAAAAGTAAGATGTCATATTTCTTAAACGCAATGCACAATTGTTTTTTTGATTCAAAATTAGACTCTGCGAAAAAAATTACTTAACAAAGATGCTTTGATAACTTCAAAAATAACCAAGTTATTTCAAAAAAAGCACATTTTCGCTAACTGTAGGAACCGAGAACTTAAGATGTAAGTCCAAATAAAAACTTTATTATCTTAGAGTCAGAAAAAAGTCCTGTACGAAAGTTGTTGTACATCAATCGGACTACAAACTAATGTATTCAAAACGTATACAGGATGTTCAAATTTTCCCTGGTCAAGTAAAGTTGTATTTTTTAAATAGAGCACCCTATATATTAGTATATATTTGGAGTCCTTGAATAAAAATGCTTTTCAAAAATATAAATATATTGTGGTGTAATCTTAACGTGTTATGAAATACAGAGTGCTCAAAATTCCAAATTTACCCTTCAGATACCATACGATAAAAAATGAAACAAATTTGATGTACCTATGTCGATTGGAGTACAAATTGATATATTTAAATAATATACAGTGTGTTTAGAGTTTCCCTGGTCGTATTTTTTTATGGAACACATCTTACAGATTTATCTGTAATTTTTGAGATTACACCCCAATATATTTATATTTTTGAAAAGTATTTTTTTCGGAGGATTCCAAAAATATAATAATATATAGGGTGTTCCTTTAAAAAAAAATAAAGCTTTTTTTACATTCTGTATAAGAGTTAAATACACTAGTTTGTAGTCCGATTGATGTACAACAACTCTCGTACCAAACTTTTTTCTGTATCTAAGATAGTAAAGTTTTTAATTGGACTACGTTTTAAGTACCTGGTACATATGAATAATCGTTATAATAAAATTACATTGACAGTTTATGAAACAGGTGTAATAAGGTTGTTAATGTTATTAAGAATTTTGAGTGTTCAAAAGATTTTGTCTCTATTAGACGGCAAGAGTCGAGCTAAAAACAATAAACTAAAAAATGTTTTACAGAGGAAGCTGGGATACAAAACAATGTGTAAAATTCGTGAAAATTATCTGCGCGGTTTGTCAGTACCTGTCCATATAAAATATTAGGAAATTGCACCATTAACCTCGGTAGATGTTGAACGTTCAATGTCCTTTTAGAAACAAATGATCGTAAGTGCATTTGAGTTTTCAGGAAATCAAGGTTTTTTGTTCTGTTAAAGATAGAAATACATATTTTTTACAATAATTTGTGTTTTCTTTTCTGGGTGCGGTATTTTAATGGTAAATACGTAATTTCTGAATTTTTTCTGCTTAATTTAGCATTTTGGTTACTTACACTAGTTTGTCGATAAGCAAATCAGCAGTTGTATCCCAAAATTTATGGTAAGTGCACACTTGCAATAAATTTTTTTTTGGCTTTATTTTTGGTGACAGAAAACGCAGAGTATCTTAAATAATAAATCAATTATTATTAGAAACTTTTATTCCTTTATTTGAAAAACCTCAAAAAAAAAAAACAACTTTCTGTTTAGTAAGCTACAGGAAAATATTTCATGTTGCCAGCTTATAACCTTCTTATACCAGTATATATCATCCAGATCTAAAAAAAATCGTTGTATTTAATTCTTCATTTACCTCAATCAAATTTTAATAGTATACCTTGAAATGTTTCATTAAAATTTTTAAATAAATAATTATCAGCGTCATTCGATACTGTCAATAATAATTTATGTCATATATTTTAATAATTTCTTCTTATTGACATTGACATTTTTGTAACTAAATTAGACATTTCAAATGTCAAACTGTTAAATTTATCCTAAACCCCATTTTATGTGGTCAAATGTGTAAAAAATTTCAGATTACATCAGCTTTATTTAAGTACTTGGAAAATATATTTTATTGGCTTGATATAGTAGACATGGTTTATAATCTTTCATCAAGAATATATTTTTTGTAAAAGCAAATACAAACAAGTTTGGGTCCTGTAGACCTTCTTTCAGCTGGACAATTTTACTCATCACCGAATTTTTCATTGTCTTTGGCCTTTAGAACATGTGTACCAAATTTGAAAGCTTTACCCCATAAACTGTGGCTGCTATCGCGATACTACAGACATGCGGACAGATTTTTTTTCATAAAGTTATGTTTTTTCATTATAATTCGTCGAGATTCGTCCAGAAATGCAATATAAAAAAGAAATCCCGAAATTGTACATTTTTTTCTTTTATTCATTCTGTCTCTTCTGGTAGTACCACATTTACCAAATTTAATGTGTCACCTAAAATGTTGTTGAAATTCATAACTGCCAAATTTGGGAAGTCTCCCATTAGTATTTTTTGAGTTGTCGCGGATACACACATACACACATACATCCACACATATCCACACACAAACACACACACACAGACACACACACACACACAGACACACACAGGCACCGACAGACATCATTCGAAAAAGAGTCAGAATGGCTTCAGGAGGGTTCAAAACGTATATATCAATCAAAATCTCGAGGTCAAAAAAAATCACGATTACTGTACTTCCTTATATTAAGTATAAGAAAGTAAAAACTTAGCAATTGAGTAATAAAAAGAAAATTTAAATCGAATTATTTTTATTATTATTCAAGTAATGTTTCTTCATCTTCAGCGTCAGTTTCTGGAAGACAATCACACCACAGTGCTTTTCGATTTCATCTTCTGATATTCATTTCTGTATTTAATGAGAATAACAGGGATATCTATGGATAATGTACACAAATATGTGTCAAGTTTCACGCTTTACGTATTTTGGAGATAAATACATAACTTTGAAAAAAGGATCCAAATTTGTTTCCGAAACAACCTCTGACGAAAAGTCACGAGCGTAGAGGCTTATTTTTCCAGTATTATACTGGGTAAATAACTATATTTTTTAGATAACCAAGAATTATTCATGTGGGAGTAAACCCCAAGAAAGGAAAAGAAAAGTTTATCCTTAGTATAAGTACAAATTGGCATATTTTATTACCCTCTATAGTGGTCAAATCTCACACTTCACTGAGACAGGGCTCGTAATACCTAAATTCAAAAATAAGTTGACAAGAAATGTAAAATTAATTAAAGAATTGAAGTAAACGTAATCGTACCATCATCAGTTTGATTTCCACTATTATCTCTAGCGTGAGTAGATGTTTTTTTGTGAATTAAGTGAAAGTAATACCATAATTTTGCACCTGGTGGTGTATCACCTTATGATGTATCATAATGTGATGATAAGGACGTCATAATGATCAATTTCTTAGTTAATTAAGGAACTGTCACGAACATTTCTTTTATATTTGTAATATGCATCAACTTCGGGATAATTTCATCAAATTTCTTCAGCTACTGAATGAAGCGCATGAAATTTAATTGACGTAACCTGCATTACGTCAATTAAATTTGAGTATATTTTTCAAGAATTCTCCATATATTGTGCTGCATCAGTGACTAACATCAACATTTGTGAATTACCTAGACCCATCATATGAAGCATTTTTGTAACTTGTTCTTATATAGTTAATGCATTGATGGTGTGTAATATTTTACTAGCAATAATTTCAATTACATAATATGGTAACATGGGCCCACCAGGATCTAAAACGCGTGCTAAAACATTTGTCACACGATTTCCTTTTGCATCCGTTGTATGCATCTGCTGTTATCTATGTTTTTTGATCTTCTACACTTTTAATTTTGTTTGCAATTAAGATGTTCATATGTTCAATTTGCGATTCACTGTTTGTTTTGTCGGCAAATCCCAGTTTTGGTATATATTTTTTTCCAAAATACTCGGAACAACACAAATATAACGTTGGATGAAAATTCTTTTTTTTTCCTATTTCTTTGGTGCACATTTTACATATCTTTTTCATTGCTAAATATCTGTCGACACCAGATTTACATTGCATACAAGACACCGGACCGATAAAACTTCACATTCTAAGTCACCAAATTTGTCTATTTACTTACAAATATAAGTTGGAAAGTCTAAGGGGTTTTGTGAACCCGAAATCGTTAATTTAATACATACACGCGGCGTGTACACAACTATACGTCCGCTCAACTGATCATTGATCAACTGTGACCGCATGTGAGCATCTCAGTTTTATCTTTCTGTCCTGACAACTTAAATAGATAACAAGCTCCTAATGGTTCATTTAATTTTGTTATTAAAAAAATATAAATCAATTAATTTTTCAAGTATCATAGGCAACTTAAAAAAGTTGGTGTTTCGTCCATTCGGAATGTTTTCCCTCATCTGCAGTAAATGTTAGACTCATAACGTTCTTATCTCCATCTTCTTCAACTTCACTTTGACAGGTACAGAGTGTACAAGTTATGTTGCACACCCGTTTTATTTGTTTGTTTTTAAGATGGAGAAAAATTAAAATACAAGCTACAAGGAACGCAACTATATTCAGAAACAGTTTTTTGATTTCATCTTTTCAGCCCAGTTGAAGCATTTTTAATGTTTCAGAGCAAAATGTCAATCTTTTTTCATCCTGTCATTTTTACATATTTCCACAAATACGTATCTCAAAGTTGACGGCATCCATTGGACTTCGTTAATTCTGAAGTCATTGGCGGCATCATTACCTTTGACCATTACGGTACGTTTCATGAAGGCACTACTTAAATAAAATAATAAATTATTTTTTCGTGTTTACAGATTCCTGTATTATTTCTAGAGATTAATAGTATAAAAAGTTACATAATTTATTTCGGCATTTTGATATATCCAAGAACATAAAAATATATATATATATATATATATATATATATATATATATATATATATATATATATATATATATATATATATATATATAGTGTTACGCCACTGGACTATGCAGACTGGTTAGATTAGGCTGGAATTGTACACGAACGGCCGGGAATATTCTGGAGTGCTCTAGACCGGGAGAATGGATGTATAAATAAGACGCACGGTGGGCCGATATTTAATCTTAAGTTGAACGTGAACGAGTAAAGAAGCAATAAGAAAGAGACTTATAAGTGTTCTAGTGTGATTATAGTTAAGACAGTAATTGCTCTATTGTTATTAATTGTTAATTAGTAAATAAAGTAGTGAATAAGTGTTACCTGGACTTTCAATCAACGAATCCACGAGTATAGGTGTTTGTGTGGATAGCAAACACGTAACAATTTGGTGTCAGAAGTGGGATTGGAAGAGAAATTTCTGGAAAATTCGAAAAGGTTCTACAGTGTTCTTCTCAGAAATTAGTGGTAACACGGAGAATTAAGCTACTGGACAGTGTTTGGAGGACTATTTCTGGACTGAGTAGTGACTTTAAAGTGGATTTTCGAGACGTTTCTAGAACATTCGATTTAGAAATAGTTGCAAATACGCGAGTGCCGCTAGTAATAACGTGTTGTTGACTGAGAAAAAGGACTACTAGTGCAATTTCGGGAAAATTCTAGAACATTCTATTTGGAAACTACAGGAGATACGTGAATTGTGGCGACGGGAACGTGTTATAGACTCAAAACAAGACTTATTAGTGATATTTCGTGAAAATTCTCGAACATTCCGTTGCACAATTAGTGGAGAGAAGTGAATTTTATCAACACAAAAGAAGTATAGACTCTAAATAAGACTTTCTAGTACTGTTTCGAGATTTTTCTGGAACATTCCATTATTAAAATAAACGTGATAGCAACATTTTACGGACTTTATAGTGTAATAAACTTTATTCTGAAGTTGATTTACGTGTCGTGAGTTAATGCCAATAACAAGAAGTATGGCAGAGAAACAAACACAGGACTTGTTAGCAGCGTTGTTGGAACGAATGAACGAACAAGAGAGAAGACGACAGGAAGAAAAAGAAGAACAAGAAAGAAAGCGACAGGAAGAAAAAGAAGATCAAGAGAGAAAACGTCAGGAAGAAAAAGAAGTCTTGGCAAAAATGATCGAAGGCCTGGAAATAAGACGACAAGAAGAAAAAGAAGAACAAGAGAGAAGACGGCAAGAAGAAAAGGAAGAACAAGAGAGAAGACGACAAGAAGAAAAAGAAGAACAAGAGAGAAGACGACAGGAAGAAAAGGAACAGCAAAGAAAGGAACGTCAGGAAGAATTAAGACAAATTATGGAGGGACAGCATCAAGTCATGCTCTCGGTCACTGAACAATTGAAGGAAGATGTACAGGCTGAAGTCATGGAAGTTAAAGAAGAAGTTAGTGAAGTTAGAGGAGAAATAACTGAAGTTAAGGAAGAAGTAGCCCGACTCAAACAACAATTAAGAGAGAAGGGTGGCCAGTTAGTACTGTCGTCTGGTACTAGGTTACAACCACCTTCCTTCGACGGTCAAAGTTCATGGTCAACTTATAAAAGACAATTTGAGGCAGCTGCACGTTCAAACAACTGGAACGATGAGGAAAAAGCAACAGCATTGGTATTAGCACTAAGGGGCCAAGCATTAGACCTGCTCCAAACAATTCCTGCCGCACAGCAACAAAACTTTAGCATTTTGGAGGCAGCGTTAGAATTAAGATATGGCGACCAACATCTCGCCCAAGTATATCAGGCTCAGCTCAAATCACGCAGACAACGAGGTGGAGAAAGCCTCCAGGAGTTCGAAGCTGCTGTAGAAAGATTAGCCCATCTAGCCTATCCTGATGCACCAATGGAATTTCAACAACAGTTAGCAGTTGGTACATTTATTGATGGAGTAAAGGACCAGGAAGTTAGGCGAATTCTTAAGTTAGCCAGGCATAAGCTTAGTAGTGAGGCTTTAGTACATGCACTGGAGATTGAGGCTGCCTATAAGGATACCACCCAATCAAATCAGAGAGTACGAGCTGTGAGTGTGGAGGAAGACAAGCTAGACAACACAACACAAAATCTGATATCTGATATACACAAGATGATCACCCAACTACTCACAAAATCGAACTCCCAGCAAAGACAAGACCAACAACAAAATAGTGGGAGGCCGAATGGAAGCATCCGTTGTTATAGGTGTGGCAAAGTGGGCCATATCAAGAGGAACTGTCGTCAGCGCAGCCCAGAAAGGGTAAATGCTGCTGTGGTTGAGGAGCTACAGGAAAACTAAAGATGGCTGGCAATTTGGGGGCTACGCTGGCCAAGAAATGTTGTGACCCCCGAGAAATAAAAGTTTCCCAACTTCGGAGAGTTCAAAGTAGTCTGTTGTTGGAGGGTTATGTAAATAAGAAGAAATGTGTGTTCACAATCGACACAGGAGCTACGTCATCAATAGTACGGGCAGGATTCATAACGGATTTCAAAGTAAATAAAGGACAGAATGGATTAGTCATCCGGACAGCTACGGGAGATAGGGCGGCGGTTCATGGGGAAGTCGACATGGAGCTGCAGATTGGCCGCTTATGTTTTAAACACCAAGTTATCGTAGCTGACATTACAGATGACTTCATTTTAGGATTAGACGTTATGGAAAAATATGGATTTGTACTTGACGTTGGAGAACGAGTTCTCAGGATTGGAAATGAAGAAATTATTTTGTCAACGGCAGATGAAAAATTCCATAATATTAGGCTACTAACTTCGAGGACAGTAAAAATTCCTGCACGAACAGAGAAGGTAATTGAGGCAGTCCTGGAGGAAAATTCTGTTGGATACCGCTTTGGCCTCGTTGAGAAGGATGACTCAATTAAAATGACAGACAATGTAATTCTGGCAAGGACGTTAACACAGACTACAGACAAGATACCGATTAGAATGGTTAACCTAAATTCACACTCAGTGACGTTCAAGGAAGGCGAAGCAATTGGCACCTACGAACCAGTCACATGGATTGCGAGATGTGAAGAACAAATCATTGGAGCTTCGTCTACAGATATGGACCAAGAAATTGTAAAAATGTTAAATGCCCAGTTAGACCATTTAACTCCTGATGAACATAGAGAAGCTTTAAAATTTCTGAAGAAAGAAAGTACAGTATTTGCAAAGGACACAGAAGCTCTTACAAAGACCAACATAGTGCAACATCGGATAAATACTGGTGAATCAGCTCCTATTCGTCAACCACCTAGGAGGCTTCCATTAGCAAAACAAGAAGAGGCTTCTGCAATGGTACAGAAGATGCTTAAAGACGGAGTTATTGAGGAATCAACCAGTCCTTGGTCGTCTCCAGTAGTTTTGGTTGCTAAGAAAGATGGAACTTTAAGATTCTGTGTCGACTACAGGAAGCTGAATGACGTCACTAGAAAAGACAGCTATCCGTTACCCCGAATTGATGACACACTAAGTACGCTCGCAGGTTCACAGTGGTTTTCCACTCTAGATCTTCGAAGTGGATATTGGCAAGTGGGACTTCATCCAGATGACAAAGACAAGACAGCCTTTTCGACAGGAAGTGGCCTTTATCAATTCACTGTGATGCCTTTCGGCCTGTGCAATGCACCAGCAACTTTTGAAAGACTGATGGAACTGGTACTACGAGGACTAACTTGGAAGACATGTCTAGTTTATCTTGATGATGTGATGGTTATGGGACGGGATTTTAAGGAGCATTTGAAGAACCTTCAAGAAGTATTTGGAAGAATTAAAAATGCACACCTGAAATTGAATCCCAAAAAGTGCCTAATGTTCCAGAAAGAGGTAAAATTCCTAGGACATGTCGTGTCTTCGGAGGGGATAAGAACAGATCCAGACAAGATTTCCTCAGTACGAGATTGGCCGAGGCCTTTAAATGTTCACGAAGTACGAAGCTTCCTTGGCCTATGCACTTACTACAGACGATTTGTGGAACGATTTGCCGATATTGCGAAGCCACTACACCGGCTTACAGAAGAGAAGGTTCAGTACCAATGGACACAAGAGTGTGAAACATCGTTCAGAACACTAAAATCAGCACTGTGTTCAAGTCCGGTTCTATCATACCCAGAACGGAAAGGTCTGTAAGTATTAGACACGGATGCCAGTAATTCTGGACTTGGATGTGTTCTTTCCCAAATTCAAAATGGACAGGAAAAAGTAATTGAGTACTTCAGCAAGACGTTGTCGAAGTCAGAACGTAACTATTGTGTACCTATATGGACAACACTTTAAGGTTCGGACCGACCATGCTGCATTAAAGTGGTTATTGCAATTGAAGACTCCGGAAGGCCAGCTAGCTCGCTGGATAGAAAAACTGCAGCAGTACGATTTTAAAATCGAACATCGTCCTGGAAAATCCCATAAAAATGCAGACGCTCTCTCCAGAAGACCCTGTCGGGAAGATTGCAAGCACTGCCACCGGGTAGAAAAACAACAAGGGATAATAATTGTGAACACCGTTAAAATTGATGTTCCTGACGACTGGACAAGTGAGACATTAAGAGATGAGCAGTTAAAAGATCAAGAAACTAGTCCTATTCTGGAATGGAAAGAAAGAGGAGCCCGACCAGGCTGGAAGGACATTTCAGACAAGGCAGTGGGACTGAAGGCTTTGTGGGCACAATGGGATTCCCTTAGAGTAGAGGATGGACTGTTGAAAAGAGCTTGGGAAAGTCCAGACGGGAAGGAAATTACTTTGAGATTGGTAATTCCCAGGTGTCGCATACCAAAAGTACTCCAGGAAGTGCATAATGGAACATCTGGCGGACATTTTGGCATCAATAAAACTCTCACTAAAGTACGCGAACGATTCTACTGGGTGAACAGCCGCCAAGATGTGGAAGCTTGGTGCCGCAAATGTGAAGTTTGTGCGGCAAGTAAGGGGCCACGGACAAGAAGTAAGGGCCAAATGAAACAATATATCGTAGGGGCTCCTTTTTGAGCGAATTGCGATCGACGTAGCTGGTCCATTCCCCGTGACAGATGATGGGAACAAATACATCTTAGTTGTCATGGATTATTTCAGTAAGTGGCCTGAAGCTTATGCCATACCCAACCAAGAAGCAGCCACTGTCGCTCAAGCTCTGGTAGATAATCTAGTATGTCGATTTGGCGTGCCCCTAGGATTGCATTCGGATCAAGGAAGAAACTTTGAATCAGGGGTGTTTCAGAAGATGTGTCGCCTACTGGGAATTCATAAGACAAGAACAACAGCCCTACATCCACAATCAGACGGAATGGTGGAGAGATATAATAAAACCATGGAGGAGCACCTATCCAAAGTGGTTGAGAAACATCAGAGAGATTGGGACCGTCACTTACCTCTTTTCCTTATGGCATACAGGGCCTCCATTCATGAAACAACAAAACAGACACCGGCTCGCGTGATGTTTGGACGTGAGATTAGACTGCCATGTGACTTGGTGTTTGGCACACCGGATGAGGAGCGACTTTCCGTAAATGACTACGCCGATGAAGTTGGTGAACGGCTAAGGAACATTCATGAGCTGGTACGAGACCGAATTGCTATAGCAAGTGATCGCATGAAGGCTCGTTATGATCTTAAGGCGAATTCAGGAGGGTTCCAGGCTGGAGATTTGGTTTGGCTATATAACCCACAACGACAGAAAGGCAGGTCCCCGAAGCTTCACCCGCCCTGGGAAGGTCCTTACACTGTGGTCACCAGACTAAACGACGTTGTATATAGAATTCAGCAAAGTCCAAAATCCAAGATGAAGGTGGTGCACATAGAGAGACTAGCCAAGTATGCAGGGAATAATGAATTGCCTGATCGGGACGTTCAGGCTTAAGGAGGGGCAGTGTTACGCCACTGGACTATGCAGACTGGTTAGATTAGGCTGGAATTGTACACGAACGGCCGGGAATATTCTGGAGTGCTCTAGACCTGGAGAATGGATGTATAAATAAGACGCACGGTGGGCCGATATTTAATCTTAAGTTGAACGTGAACGAGTAAAGAAGCAATAAGAAAGAGACTTATAAGTGTTCTAGTGTGATTATAGTTAAGACAGTAATTACTCTATTGTTATTAATTGTTAATTAGTAAATAAAGTAGTGAATAAGTGTTACCTGGACTTTCAATCAACGAATCCACGAGTATAGGTGTTTGTGTGGATAGCAAACACGTAACAATATGTATATATATACATATATATATATATATATATATATATATATATATATATGATTAAATATGATTTGAAGGAAACAACTACTCAGCGGGCAAATACCCCGACCTGCATTGAATTACACCTTCAAATCATGATAGATCGATAGCCAATACCATTTGTCAATTCCTAACCAGACATAGATCGATTTCGAACTTATTTGTTCTCTTCAGTATGCCATAGGTTATGGAACATATATGTATATATATATATATATATATATATATATATATATATATATATATATATATATATATATATATATATATATATATATATATATATATATATATATATATATATATATATATATATATATATATATATATATATATATATATATATATATATATATATATGTATATATATATATATATATATATATATATATATATGTATATATATATATGTTGTTTTTCAGGTTTTCGCGGGTGGTGAATGTTAAATTCGTTTTCCGGGTATACTCCCGCGTAGGTGATAGGCCCCGAGGGGACCGTGGTTATCTGAACGACGTTTCGGCAGAATCTCATCTGCCATCTTCAGGTTCTAACCGATAACTGCTTACTGCGGCTTCTGGTTACTCGAACTGATTTTCAGTTCGAGTAACCAGAAGCCGCAGTAAGCAGTTATCGGTTAGAACCTGAAGATGGCAGATGAAGATTCTGCCGAAACGTCGTTCAGACAACCACGGTCCCTCTCGGGGCCTATCACCTACGGGGAGTATACCCGGAAAACGAATTTAACATATAATATATATATATATATATATATATATATATATATATATATATATATATATATATATATATATATATATATATATATATATATATATATATATATATATATATATATATATATATATATATATATATATATATATATATATATATATTGTATTTTCTATATAAAAACAAATTATTTCTTGTTTTTGATGTTTCGGTTTATTGCAAAGTACAGAGAACAATATAATTTACATTTTGTCAAAACATGTTTAATTGGTTGAATTTGCATTTTGGTAAGTACTTATTAAACACTTGAAATTTTATCGTTGAAAAACTCTGTTGGTTGATGTGAGTTTGACTTCGTTCAGAAAAAGTAAAGAAACTTAACAATCAAGATTTTCGATATAAAATACGACTGAATTTAATTAGGTAATAATTCTGAGTGTACTAGTTATCGTAAAACTTATTTAATGCAAAAGTATCGTTTCTGCGACGATTGGTAACAAATACTGTTTGACTTAAATCATGTGTAACTCAAACATAATAATATTATGTGGGATAAAACATTAATAAACCCACCTTGTCTATATGTGTTCTTGAGTAACATAAAAATAATTGTTTATAAAGTGTAGTAATAAAATATTAAAAGCAAATAAACTATTTTGAATTTCTTTGGACACCAAACAAAATATCTGCTCCATTAACATGATTAATTGATCTTAAATAACATTTAGTTGTCTTAACACTAGCGCTTATCTTAACGATTACTTGAGTCGCTGATGGATATTGTAAATAAGGGAACACCGAACATTTAAGCATATGCAGTATGCACGTACTTCCTATTGTATAATTAAATAACTGAACTAAATAAACTAAATGTTTTCTCATTTCACAATAAGGGCAGTTATTTTTAAATAAAGTATGATTATTGATTAACATGAATATACTGTATTTACAAATAAGAACTATTATATTATAATAACAATTGCACGTTGGCTTTTAAATTGTCAGCATACTGGATTTATATTAAAAGTGTATACAGGGTATGGGTCAATATCTCTGGAATGGGAAAAGATTTTTACAGGATATTCTACAAGCTTACACTATGTTTAGCAAATATGAAAAAAACATTTATCAGACATCGCCTTCATATGTAAATATATTGTTAAAAAATTACGCTCCATTTTCGAACGGTGACGTTATCGGATTCCATGTACTCTTCAACTGCTAGCTGGTGCCGATTGAAAGGGCACACACTAGAACTATTTATCAAAGTTTAGATAACGTTTAGCGGTTGTTTTTTTATTTTTGCCCACTATTTTGTTAATTGCAATACTTACTGTAAAATAGACAATAAAAGAAAAAACTGTAAATACTGCGTAGCACCCAAACGGAAAAATCCTATTGTGACAAAACATGAACAATGAATATTTATACTCAAGAACACTAAAACGATCAAACACCATTGATTAGAATGAAAAGCTTCATTCTTACAAGGAAAACCTGATTTAAATACTCCTGAGGATGTATCAACTAAATAGTTGTGAGGATCATTTTAATATAAGAAATAATTTTAAATTATTTTTATCTTGAAGAAGACACGCAAATTACATATATATATATATATATATATATATATATATATATATATATATATATATATATATATATATATATATATATATATATATATATATATATATATATGTTGTTTTTCAGGTTTTCGCGGGTGGTGAATGTTAAATTCGTTTACCGGGCATACTCCCGCGTAGGTGATAGGCCCCGAGAGGGACCGTGGTTCAGACAACCACGGTCCCTCTCGGGGCCTATCACCTACGCGGGAGTATGCCCGGAAAACGAATTTAACATATATATATATATATATATATATATATATATATATATATATATATATATATATATATATATATATATATATATATATATATATATATATATATATATATATATATATATATATATATATATATATATATATATATATATATATATATATATAGTATGTTAAATTCGTTTTCCGGGTATCTCCGCGTAGGTGATGATAGGCCCCAGGGGGACCGTGGTTGTCCTGAACGACGTTTCGGCGGAAGAACCTCATCTGCCATCCTCGGGTTCCTAACCGATAACTGCTACTGCGGCTTCTGGTTACTCGAACTGAAATCAGTTCGAGTAACCAGAAGCCGCAGTAAGCAGTTATCGGTTAGAACCTGAAGATGGCAGATGAGATTCTGCCGAAACGTCGTTCAGACAACCACGGTCCCTCTGGGGGCCTATCACCTACGCGGGAGTATACCCGGAAAACGAATTTAACATTCACCACCCGCGAAAACCTGAAAAACAACATATATATATATATATATATATATATATATATATATATATATATATATATATATATATATATATATATATATATATATATATATATATATATATATATATATATATATATATATGTATATATATATATCTATATATATGTATGAATTAAATTTATTAAAGCTATTTTATACCAAATACTAAATATGAAAATATGATAATAATAACAGATAAATAACAATAGCTGGATATATAACTTTGGGTAAATGTTCGATATTACTACTACATCGCTTAATGTCCATAATATACGGATTTATACTAGGGCTGGGAATCGAATACGAATAATTCGAATATTCGAGTATTCGAATACGAATTATTCTAATGGAAAATTATTCGAATATTCGAATACTCGAATATTCGAATACTCGAATATATTCGAGTATCGAATATTTGATTATATTTGCAGTATGCATCCAACCAAAGTAGGTAGATAGTAGGTATAGGTAGGTACCTATTCTAAAATCCAAATATATAAATAGACCACATTAGTGGCACGTTTTACTCCCAGTCAAACTATTCTATCTCTTTCTCGCCTCGACCTTATTCTTACTGTATTAAAGCAGGGGATAAAATTTAATTTTAAATTTTAGAAAACCTGTAAATATTTAACTATTGACTTTTCATGTATTTGTTTTACCTTCACAATCTGCATGTTTTTTAAAAACATTCTAATTTTAAAGCACTTTTATTTTTTTCAAAAAGGAAAAATAGACACAGAAGTATAACAAACTAGCTCTGTTTTCGTTTTATTTAAGCTTCAATAGTTAAACGTGAACAATAGCGCCTCAATCCTAAAATAAAAACTAAATAATTCTGACCCTTAAAGCACATGTACAGGAGACGTACCCTATTGTGGGTATGGAAAGCAAATCAAATTGCCTGCTTAGTGGATTACGTCACGACTATTAATGTGGTCTATCCAACCAAATACTCAAATAGAGTATTCACTATTCACTAGTATTCAGTGCTATACCTATTAATAATGAATATTCGAGGATCCGGATTATTCGGATACCTATTCGAATAATTCGGATTATTCGAGTATTCGAATATTCGAATTAATCGAATAGTTCGAATATTCGAATATTTTTTCGAACGAATATTCGAATACTAAAATCTGAAAAAATTCCCAGCCTTAATTTATACCAATTAACGCAATTTTTTGTCTATACCTAGGATAATAATAAGTATTATACAAAATCAAAATCAAATTTTCTTACACAGCACACTTAAGAATAAGTCCATAATAAAATATTACAACCACTTACCAATTGAGTATTTCCCACATAATTTTTTAAAATTCTTGTTCGATAGTATTTATAAATTTGATCTCACAGAATTTTTTTCGGATTTTTTTGAGCCCCGGAAAGGGGTTAAAAAAAATAACAAAATTTTGAATTTTAGTCTTATAACGTCATCCGACTAGGTTTGGCGCTAAACGTAAATAGCCAATGAAAGCGAAGACAGTACCGCAGGATTGCCAGTTTTACGTATTGTATAAAAGCGTAATCATCATCATCATCATAACTCTAACTCCTTTACGCAACTTGGTAATAATAATTTAAATGCTTTAATTCAGAAAGCGTGTTGTCCTTAAATATTAGTTCTGTCACGTAAAACGATGTAATGAATGCTATCAAAAAGATTAAGCCGACTATAACCATGGGTCCTGATTGAATACCAGCATTTATAATACCACAAGGTTCGATATTGGGACCACTTTTATTTGTCTTGTTTATCAATGATATCACATCTAATCTTCATCGAGTACATTATCTACTATATGCAGACGACTTAAAACTATTTTGTGAAATTAAATCTGAGACAGATTGTAAACATCCTTAAACAGCATTAGATACCATAAATCTTTGGTGTGCGAATAATATATTATAATTAAATGGAACAGAACGTAATGTACTGACATTCACCGAGAAGGTATCCTCAGTCAAATATAACTATAAACTGGATGATTTAAT
This sequence comes from Rhamnusium bicolor, assembly GCA_029963845.1. Taxonomy (NCBI): domain Eukaryota; kingdom Metazoa; phylum Arthropoda; class Insecta; order Coleoptera; family Cerambycidae; genus Rhamnusium; species Rhamnusium bicolor. The sequence goes on along the minus strand of JANEYF010002810.1, from coordinate 5,416,546 downwards.
ATTACAAAGGCCAGATTACATAAAAGATCTTGGAGTTGTTTTTGATCTTAAACTATCTTTCATAAGGCATATCGAAATGACCAGTAGGGCTATAAGAACCTTGGACTTGTCATACACAATTTAAAGGGGTTTGGTAGCTTGCATACGCTTAGAGTGCTTTATGTTTCATTTGTTAGATCGTAGTTCGAATATGCATAAATATTGTGGAGTCCCATTTATAATATACATAGTTGGTCTTTAGAAAAAATACAACGACGATTTGTAAAATCAGCAGTATACCTTCTTGAATTCACCATATCTGGAAAGAGGCATTCAAGACAATATTTTACTTGCACGTCTTAATCTATCTGAACTTGTAAAACGTAGAGCAGCGCAATTGATCATTTTTGTATATGGTGGTTAATAATTTAATAGACTGCATATGGATACTAAACCAAATTAATTTTAAAGTTCCAAGAATATCATCACGTCACAACCACATTTTTAAATTTCCTACAGCTAATACCAATATTATGATAGCATCCCCTCTATATCAAATGATCTCAAAACATTGCAACGTGGAGGATAATATTGATATTTTTTCTTGTGCCATTGACAAAATTAAAAAAGTTGTACTTAATGAGTGAATGGCACAATATTTTAATCTGTATAGTTTCGTATAATTTATATATATTTTTATTGCTATTGTGTACTGTTATATTATTATTGTTGAATAGCAATATTTTAATTCGCAAAGTATAACATATTGTTATTTAGTGTTAATTTAATGTTTAGTATTTCATTTTCTATGTAATATTTAAATTTTTTTTACTCTAATTGTTGCTAGATTTACTATATTTTGCTTTTTGTTACTTAATATTATTTAAGTGTTATTGTATCCTGTAATTGGGTTCTGCCTGTAGGATACGTATATGAAAATAAATAAATAGATATTAACGTTTTAATGTTACTATGTTGGAAGCAAACAAAAGATATATTGAAACAATGCTATTATGAATCTAGTAATTATTTTACCGGAGCTGTGACTGATCTTTTGACGTCAATTCACAAGCACAGAGGCTTATTTTTCCAGTAGCATACTGGGTATCGAATTGTATTTTTAGATAACCAAGAATTATTCATGTGGTAGTAAGTCCCAAGAAAGAAAAAGAAGAATTATATGGTTCTAAATAACAATTTACTACTTTTACAGGAGAAAGAATTGAAGATTATAATCTTCACTCTGATTATTTTTTTATATATGGAACGTATGGAACAAAGTAATTTAGTATTTGCCTGACATGATATATACAGATTGGTTTAATTTTAACCAAAATTGTAGGAATTATAGCAAAATTAATTAACCTTTGCATTTGTACTTAGAACCATATGTCTCTGTAAAGTATACTTTAATATAAAAAAATGCAAATGTGGTGTACATGTTGGTAACTTTTATTCAATAAACAGATGGTACCAAACGTATAAAAATAAATAATCCTCAACTTGTGATTTCAACGAGTAAGGAAAAACATAAATTGTAGAAAATGGTTATTTAGAATCATATGGAAATGAAGTTTATGGCGCAATCTTTCATTCAATAGTGAAATTTCCTAGCCAGAAAGATGCAGGAAAATATTTACAGTAGATTGTAATAAAAATCTCCGTTTTTAGCAAAATGTCGCTTCGAATCCTGTGGCGCATGCAATGATTTTTGCGGTCGAACTTAACTAATAGGACAAGATAGATTTATTGGGGTTCAAAATAAAACAAAGAAGGTTTAGTGCCATATTCCCCAAAAAGAAACAATTATTTCCCCTCATTAGCGTAGCGTAGCTAAGGAATTGGATCTACGATGGGATAGATCAGGAACAAGAACTAAAATAAGGCTGGAAAGTACAGTACACAATACTCAATTAGTGTCATCATGTTCCCATGTGCCACATTTGGGGCCTGTCCGTAGCTGCATTGTTTCTTTTTGGGGAATATGGCACTAAACCTTCTTTTGTTTTAATTAATAGGATCTGCTGACATCACTCTGGCGTGCTCCGCCGGATAAAGCATTTTATTGTTCAAATGCAAATATCTCCCTTAGTTTTCCTTCAATCAACTTAAATTTTTTTTGAGACTGTTTATTACGAAACAATTTATAAAAATTGAAAAGAATAGGAATAATGGAAGAGAATAGGAAGAATAGGAAAAATAATGTTTCATTAAATAAGCCTATTGTGGGAATCTTAGTTATAGTAAGAGATCTATATTTTTGCATAATTGCCATTTCGTTACCCTTCCTAGGGACGGCACTACAGGGGTAAATTTAAAATTTTAGGAACGCATACTAAGTTTAGGTTCATTTTAAAGGTCTTCAAAAAAGATAAATTTTGGTGTAACTGAAGTTCGCTACGTTGACTTTCTCCAAAATGGCGAGTTAAATTTTTGATTGTGACTGAAAGAATAAATAACTTCCTTTCATGTGCAATCTTTATAAATAGTATTTATTTTTTAAAATGACGTTTTGCTAACTTTCCTTATAAAGTAAATGCAAAATGAAGGAACAAAAATAATAAACAATTTCTAAATTCCTAAAAGTTTATTTATTAATAGTTATTATATGTCATAAAATAACAGTTAATCCTATGCTGGGACTAAATTATTGTCTATAAATTATAACGTATTTATTAAGTTTTTAGTTTGATAAATAGGTATGGAGAAGGCTATCAACATCAAATAAGATTTATCAAGATGTTATGTAATATTTTAATGTTTTGATTTTTTCTTTAATAGTAATGTATAAGTCCTATTAGATATCTCATTCAAGAAATATTATAAGAGAAAGTGGCTTTACAAAAATTTAAAGTGTTGTTAAACTTATTAATTACCTCGCTATATTAAAATTCAAGATAATCGGCATCTTTAAGGTGCAATCGTTCTTTCCGTGAGGTATTTATTCATTACTCAGTACATCTTTTACAATTCACTAATTTTGCGCTTTGATGTTTATTAAATTATTTATTATAAACACCGTAACTGTAAATAAAATGAAACAAACGTAATGGCGGCGACTGGGGAAATAGAACAAGAGCCACAAGAGCCGACATACGCTAAAACTTCTTTTGCGCAAATGCACCTGCATTGAAATGAGAGAGAGAGAGAGGGAGAGAGCGGTAAATGAACTACAACTGACATGAAAGGAGAGGAACCAAAAACGGCATTTGGTGGATTGTCCGGACATAGTTCGAATTTGATTGATATGGGGTATTGGTGTCTTTATATTTGTGGATGTAAATCAACTTAAATCATCTTATTTATTCCTTGTATACGGTGTTCAATTTACGCTACTCATTTCGGATTCACTCTGTATATTATTTTTTATTTGCACAATTTTTTTTGTCATTGCGATTATGCAATATAATAATATATAATACACAACGTTTCATCGATTTTTTTTTATATTTGCCGTTTAGGTGGTAGAAGGTGGTTGATTTTTAGGGTCACTCAGACTGGTACTAATGCGGTAAATATTGTATCTTGTACGAGCAAGTTGTTAAAAATCATGCCGTGGAATACAGAAACAAGAAATCAAAGAACATAAGTGTTTTAAAGTAAAGTGATTATAGAAGAATAATTAGTTAGGAGCGTGATATAAGTGAACAGTGACAGAAGGAACAATAAGGGAAAGAAAGACGAATTTTTTGTAAAAAGTAAACTATTATGTTGAAAATCAAAATTTGACAAGTGACGTTTGAATAAAGTAAGGTTAAGAACATTTTTAGTGAAAAGGGCTTTTCGGCCCAAAAGAGTGTTTTAGCAAAAAAAAACCAAAATAACAATTTTTGCTCAAAAAAAATCGGGATCCGAGTGCAAGAGCATACGAAATATGAAAATGAAAAATAAAAACAAAAAAGGGTGAAGCACGAAGAAAGATAAAGACAGTACATCAATATCGTCCTCCTCCTCGTCGTCAAAGAATGAAGCGAAAAGAGCTGAAAGAAGCATACTAGAGAAAACAACGTGGAAATGGAAACCGAAACACAACATGAAATATAACGGAGATACTAAGTGTAAAATCTAGAAAGAGAATACCGGAAGAAGGAAATGCATCATTCTCGCATCCAGCTGCAAAGAAAAAGATTACCTGAAAAACAAGATGAAAAAAGGGTTTCATTTCAAAACACGCCCAATAATTACGGGTGTTTATTTAGACGACATCGAAGATTATAAAAGGTGCATAAGATATTTTGAGGATGCTACAATTATCTTTCATACCTATACGTTAAAGACAGAGATCCACAGGTTCGTTCTCCATGGTCTGCAGGAAACAGACCTAGAAGGACTGAAGGAGGAACTTCGAGATGTTTATAAGATTCCAGTAAAACAAATTTATGATTCGGGGAACGAGGCTCCCTTCTACTGGTAGTGACGGCGTCGACGACGACCTTTATGGAAATCAAAAAAACTGTGAAGTACCTCCAGTACACGACAGTAACATGGAGATGTCATTTTAATAACAAGTTAATAATTCAGTGCCACAGATGCCTGGTACGGTAGCACGCAACTGCCAACTGCAGAGCCCCCCTGGCCGTCTGAGGTGTGCTGGAGGGCACTTTACCAGAGCGGGGTCGGAATGCCAAATACATTAATTGTAGGGGAACCACGCTGCCAAGAGCGTTGAATGTCAGGTATACCTCAAAAAATTAAATCAGCTAGAGACAAGGCAGTATGTGCAGTCGCCTCCTCAGATGAGGTAAGTGACGGGGTCGCCACCAAGAACGAACGCGTGGGTAAGCATGGACATCGTTATCGAGGACGCCAGGAGAAGGACAATACGAAAGGTAGTTTCCGTCGTTACCCGGAGGAAAGGAAGACCAGTGGCCCAGCCAGTACGAGGGCCACTAGCTGCCAGCCTCTAAGATGATCACAAAGAATGGAGGAGCCGGGAAATTCACGGAACTCTAAACAGCTTTCCAAACACTTTCAGGACTTCTCGATTTGGACGTCATGCAACGACGGGTCAAATTGTTGATGGGTAAGCTCTTAAACTGCAATACGGAGATAGAGAAGTTTGAGATGTTCTTCACCTTTTGCCAGTATATCTCAGACAATGTCTACTAAATTTTTAGTAGCTTCCTGGAACGCCAGTGGTATCGGTAACAAAATTCCGCATTTTTTGAGAAGACACAAAACTGACATAATGCTCATTTGTGAAACAAAATTGACCAGACGCGATAAACTGAGAGTTTGCGGGTACACTACCATCAGGCAAGACAGAAACAGTAACAGAGGTGGCAGAGTGGCCATCCTGATAAATTCCAACATTGCAAATACTCACAAGTCGATTCGTAATACTAAGATCAAAAATGTGAATGCAACGTTGGACGGCGGTATGCACACTCACCGCTGTGTGTAATAGACCTTTGAACGGCTTCATCGTAATTTGTCTTGACAGATTGGCGAACCGGAGCGAGCGCAGCCTGATCGTCGGTGACTTGAACACCAGACATCGAATGTGGAATTGCCATCGCAACAACGCGAACGGCAACACTATGTATGACTACGTCAATAATAACGATGTATCCCTGGAGTTCCCGAATACCTCGACGTATTTCCCAGACAACGGAACTACGTTGTCTACCCACGACGTAATCCTCAACAAGGGCGTGACCACCTCCACGATGTCGGTAGCGCTGGAGGAGCTCACGGCTTTTTGCCAGTTCATCAATGCCTGGCTTAAAATATGTAGCAAATAAACAATGCCGGTGACCTGGATAATGCCATGAATGTATTAACACTGACGTAGTGTCCCATGAAACACCAAAACAACATATACTGCACTCGAAGCGCGTTTTGCCAACCACTGACTCTTAGTTTTAATCACCTCCAGATGATGCCAACTTGTTTGGCGAAACGCGCGTCGAGTGCAGTATATCGTGTTTTGGTGTTTCATGGAAAACTGTGTCAGTGTTATCTTCACATGAAAGGTTCCAACCCACTCCAAGTGAACGTATTCACGGATATACGTCAGGAGGCCAAACGGGGTGTTGCCGAAAAGATAACTATAGACCGGTACAAGGAACAACTTGACGACACGGTCAGACAAGTGATACGCGATAAAAACAGGCTGAGACGGCTTTGGCAACGAAAGAGAGATATGGCGGCCGAGGCGGAGATGAGCAGTCTGCAAACGTTGATTCAGAACTCCATCAACACCGAAAAGAATTGCAAATGGGGTGAAAAATTACACTCGCTGACGAAGCGTCTTAAAAGCACAAGGCAGGTCATTCCAGCCCTGTTGCAAGCCAATGCAAACGGCCTCTAAACGACGTACATACGAGATGGGCAAGAAGCCAACCATTTAGCTAACCAATCTGAATCACTATACGGTATCTTAATTTAGGACGACAATGAAACTTTGTATGAGGATATGGATGATGATAATTAAGTTATTTAATTGAAATACTTTTTTGGTTTGATTTAATATTCTTTAATATTTTGTAAATAAGAATATTCAAGTTTTCTTTAATAATGAGAATATATCCCATGTTTTAGATTCTAAACTGATGAATGATGAAATGAATGGGTTTACCATTCATTTTTTGCGATAACTACAGCATTTTTTCATCGATTTATATTTTCATTGGCAATAATGCTAAAAAATGACTGCGTTTCCTACCAAAATTTTACGACATTTCTACCATATATAATTATGCTACAGTTTTTTGCAGTTTTCTCAGTTTATGGAGTTAGACGATTTTGCATCTAGGCGCCTCAAATAATAGATAGAAATTAATCGTGTCGATATACTTAGTCCTGATTGAAAACCTGCTTTTTGAAAAGAGGTGCAAATATGAGCAAAATTTTTTCTTGTACCTCTTAAAGGACAGTATTCTCTATTATATCCAACAAAAAAACTCCACATTAACAATCGGCGATGACAGTTGATCCTTTCAGCAAAGTTTTGAAATTGGCAAATTGATCATAACAGTGTTTATGTCTTTTACTTAACAAACCAGTATGTAGTTTACAAATATCTATGTTTATTTTAAAACTTAAAGAAATGCCCTTTCCAACGATATATAACACTCTACACTTTAGTTGTGTACAAAATCATGTATTCAAAATTCAATTTTGGTTCATTGACTAGTAATTCAGATCGTAAATCAGGTTTTCATTTGTGGTATTTTTGGCCCCATAGTGCGTTGGTGCAATTATTTCAATACGGCAGTTATGCATACTGCGTAATATTTCGAACTCGAAGTACTAAGTACCTATGTTATTTTACATTTTAAGAAAACATAATTGGGAAAATTAACATTGGAAGTCAAAATGTATATGTTCTCCTATTGAGTAGTGTATGAATGAAAAAAGTAAAAGAGATGCAAAACAGAAGAATTTTAGCGATCTCTATTAGAACAGATAACTTTAACTTTTAAAGAGAAATTTATTTAATTTAACGACTTGCAAAATAGGTATTTGTCTCACTTTGTAAAATGCCTCTTGAAACTTTTCCTAACAAAGTTTAGTGAATTATTACAGTTTGCAAATGCGAAAAATGTCTAGAAGCTAATTCTGTAATGTGTGTTAATAAATTTTGCAACATAAGTTTGTTAAAAGCACTTATCATTCGTTTACATTATAAAATATTAATATAGCTAATGTCGCGAATACAGGTTTTCCTACTAAAATTAATTCATCACGTACCATAATGTGCGGATTTGTCTTCAAGTTTTTCTATGGATTTATTTATGTTTTTTAATAAACACATCTTTCTTGAAAATACTGGCTTACCTCTGTTTTAAGATTACGATTAATTGAGAAAAAGTAGTTGTTTACACAGGATTACAATGTTTCTGGAGTTTGCCCAAAACTATGTGTTTTTTACCAATTTGTATCAATAGTGAAATCCGTTTTTGTTCATATACAAATTATTGACAATGTCACCACGACAGTGGGCAAAAGTGCTTCTTCTCCGGAAGAACAAGAGTGTCGACGCGATCCTACTACCAACAGAAGAGGCTACATGCTATGGCTTAAGGATGTTTAATCCTTAAATGTATCTAAACTTGTACTAATAAATGTATAATAAAAATTAAAATACCAATAAATTGCAATAGAGGGTTGAGATTCATTTGCAGATAGTCATGAATACTAAAAATTATACCTAAAAAGTGACAAAGTTGTAATCCTCTGGCTTTATTTAATTGAAAATTTAATAAGGCAGCCACCCACACTTCTAGCTGATTTAAAAATATCATGCAAAGGGAAGTGTTTAAGCTTTAAAATTGCAATTGCCCACAAGATGAAGATTTTTATCAAATAAATGGAAATCCTTCCATGAGGCCATCGCGTATACCATTCGCAGACCGGTTTCTAGTTTTAGCCTTCTTCAGTGCGAAGCAGGTATATGCAACGTCAATAACGAGGATTTCAGAATCATAAGTTTCTGCATGAAAGTAGAGTACTAACGAATTGATGGTAACTCCATCTACCAGTGTCAATCACAATATAATAAATTCGAATAATGTTCCGACACAGCTTTCTTTACTAATAGAGGTATAAGAAAAATTAAAACTCCAAAAAATTCCAATAGAGAAATGAGATTCATTTGCAAATAGTAATGAAATGAATACTAAAAAATATAGGTACCAAAATTGTAACCCTCTCGCTTTATTTAATTGAAAATTTGAAAAGGGAACCACCCACACTTCTGCCTGATTTAAAAATATCATGGCAAAGAGAGGTGTTTAAGTTGGAAGTGTGCGTGACTGCCTTATTTAATTTTCAATTAAATGGAGGAAGAATATTACGATTGTGGTACCTTTTTTAGGTATACTTTTTAGTTGTTGGAAAATTTTTTGGGTAAGGGTCCTTATTTTGAGAAAAACTACTTTTTTAACTTGCCGACGTTTCGGTAATTTTTATTACCATCTTCAGGGCAATTAATTATGAGTTTTTCCTGGTCACCATAAAATATATATAAAACAGGAAACAAACAGATAAAATCGTTGGGTATTAAATTAGTGTACTTATGTAACATATATACACATATATATATATCACTTATAAAGGTACAATTAATTATCAGACTGTAGTGTGTATTACACACTACAGTCTGATAATTAATTGTACCTTTATAAGTGATATATATATATATATATATATATATATATATATATATATATATATATATATATATATATATATATATATATATATATATGTATATATATGTTACATAAGTACACTAATTTAATACCCAACGATTTTATCTGTTCGTTTCCTGTTTTATATATATTTTATAGTGACCAGGAAAAACTCATAATTAATTGCCCTGAAGATGGTAATAAAAATTACCGAAACGTCGGCAAGTTAAAAAAGTAGTTTTTCTCAAAATAAGGACCCTTACCCAAAAAAATTTTCCAACAATTAATAAGTCGGTCTAAAAACTTTTCTATTACATACTTTTTAGTATTCATTACTATGTGCAAATAAATCTCACCTCTCTGTTGGAATTTTTTGGCATTTTAAGTTTGATTATATGTTTATTAGTAAAGGAAGCTGTGTCAGGCATTACTCTAATTTATTACATTGCGATTGACACTGGTAGATGGAGTTACCATCGATTCGTTAATACTCTACTTTCTCGTAGAGATTATGACTTTGCTGCCTTTTAAGAATAATTTTTAGTATTCATTACTATTTGCAAAGAAACTTGTACTGTTAGGTTTATAATGGCATATACAGCGGAATATAGTTACGGACTAACATCGCACCAGTAAAGAACTCTTTTGTATGCAATTTTTATATTAACATAACTCTAATTCAATAACTATTTTTTTCTGTCCTCAGTTTTATTTTTACATAATGTGGCAATAAAGAAAGTATGTGCGGAATCCTGATACACAAAAGAGAACCTAACTGTAAAATGTTCGTTTTAAATTAATAAATTATTTAACATATTTTGTAAATACGTTAGTCCATTTTCCTGTGTTAAAATTTTAATTAACTACTTGCAGAAATACATTGTGTTTTTAATATCAATTTTTTATTTGAGTTATAGAAGAATGTCCAGATTTGTCCACAATTTTTGAGTATTCATTTTAGAGCTTCAAGCATGTTGTTCTTAAACAACATACCGTCACATTTTGCATTTAGCCGCTCTTTTGTTAGAAAAACATATCTAAAGATACATAGGGCTGATTTTACAAAATGTTATAATGTATTTTCTAAAAAAAAAAAATTGTAATGCAAAATGCGTTAACTAAGAATTATTTGGAAATATCTACATCAACACATCAAGCTTGAGGTCGACCAGGAATCCTGCAACAAAGATCTTAAATTATATAGAAAAATTCAACCAGATAAATTTCGATAATTGAAACGAATCAAGACTTACTAAATAGACTTTTAGTAAGTTCTGATCCGTACATTACATCTGACATTTACAAAAAAAAGAAATTTTCAGTGTATCCTGAAATGGTGAAACTTTTAGTTGAAGCAAGACCACTGAGAAGAGGAGACTGGACAGAAAACGATTTTATTGAAGATGATAAAAATAATGCATCAGAAGATGAACTTTAATTGTATATTTTTACTAATATTATTATTGTATCAATTTTTTTACTAAATTTGACATCAAATTTATTTTGTGTAATATAAAAAATTAATAAATATATTTATCTGTGTATTTATATATTCTTTCTGCAACCGTCTACAAAGTTAATTGTTTTTGGTAAAATTTTTGAGTGGAAAATACATCTTTAATAGTCTAGCCCGGTAACTTGACATAAGAGGTTGAAAAAGTTTTACCGATCCCTTATGTCACTTTTGGTTGCCAATAATAGGGTAAGTACCTAATTAGCCACTCTAGACAACAGCGTCTGAAATCTGTGAGTTGAGTTTTATAAATTTTTGTTTACAAAAGATTTCAGGTTAAAAAGTGTTTTGGAGTAGCACAAATGGTTGCAGAAAAAATATTGTACGCAAGTTGCAACTCACCCGGAAAATGTCTTTGCTAGGCTCGCCGGTTTCCAGGGCTCACTGGCGCTCATCCAGTAAATAATCGCTTTCCGGTATTGTTACGTAAATACCTATTATACAGTGTATATTATTAAACAACATTTTAAAAATCATTTTATTATTTCATATTTATTAAAAATTGGAAAAAAAAATAAAAAATGTGTATTTTCCGTATACCTACAAGGGTTAATAGTTTCAACAATATTCGATGTAATTATAGAATATCATATTTTTATCCAAAATAATGTCTTTCTTCAGTCAAAATAGTAAAACTTCAACGTTTTCTATTTTTGGCCAAAATTAACCGTCTTTGAACCACTGTGCATCAGTGTGAATGTGAATACTGCAACTCCTCTAGAAATTTTGTCGAACTCTCACTTTCTTCTAGGGCAGGTATCTTTAATATTCCCCTCGACTTAGTTCAGAACGAATATAAACCTGGTTCGCCTGAATGGAAGGACGAACGAATGCTATCCTTCACTATCCCTCATTTTGCAGAGCCAATGAGCCCCAATAAATTTTCCATTCCTTTCAGTTTTCCAAATAGGTCTACAGAAGAAGAATTTCTATGATGTTCAGGTTTTTGTGATGTATTGTGACCTTTTGTAGCAACATTTCCTACATAAAACAGTAAAAAATTATAACTATTACGTACAATAGTAGTAATTTCGCATGTCATAACATAAATGGTAAGAGGTTCTTTGACTAGAAGGAAGTCATCTGATATGTACAATTCAGTAATGCCACCAAATATTTTACGAGGAGAATAATAGTATGTCGTGTATTACGATTTGATCCCTTTTTCATTTTACCAGTATTTGTTGAAATTCTTGTGGATTCAAACCACAGGTGAAACAGGAAACTCTGTAGTTCACAGTAAATTTGTTTACATCTCAACGTTGTTATTATTTAACGAAATCAGTTCATTTACATAGAAAAAAACATAAAATACACCACAGAAATTAGACGACCCCCAAACCAAAGCCGAAGCTGCTCGGACAGGTGTTACACAGTTGAAAAAAAACGCAGACACACAACCAAACCCTTCGACTTTGCCAAAATCGAAACCGGGATTTGAACCCGGGAGTCGATAGGCAGTAAACCAGTTTCGTTTGTCACTTAACGCTATGGCCCACTGCGCTACCAAGCTCGGTAACATCCACCACAGTTAATGAAACAAAAACTTTCTCCTCAATTTTTGCTGTTATAAATAGAAATTGTAACGGAATGCAATATTAAATCTTACCTCGAAATGAATCAATTCAAGCAACGCCCAACTATTTAATTGATGATGGTAAACAAATCTGATGGTGACTTTTTGCTTACGTACGTACATCTCTAAATTAAAACTCTTACTATAATTTGGAGCAGATTTTGCTACCTATTATTTCGCAATACCATACAATTTGTATCGGAATTTTCTGTTAATATTTTTATTAAAATCCTACAACAATATGTAGGTACTTTCTACAATGTTTGTTTGAGTTCAACAAAGACCGCGTAGTAATTTTGTGAACATTATAGTTGATTTCTTACTTTGACGTAAATGGTTACTTTTACCATTCGAAGAGAACAGACATTCAAACACTTTTTGTTGTTTATAACTACAACAATTTTACTGCAAATATTTATAGTCCTTTCATATGTACTATGTGACGATAAATTACAAACTGATGAAAACACTTACAATAATTCTCATCAAATAATGTTGGTCGTAAAATAATTAACGCGTTTTCTTTCCATGCACTAACTTGAATGTAGGAAAAGTACCCAGAAATAATGCACCCATACACTCATGTTTTCCGAAGACTTCGCATTGTTGGTTCCTACTATTCAGTTTTAAAGTTATTTTCACCAAGTTTTGGGACTTAAGAATACTATCTGTGACATATTAAGCGGGCCGTATTATTAAACCACATTTTCAAATTACAAAAAAAATAAATTGAAGTTTACTTTCGACTTCTATTAATATCACAACTAGTTTTCGAGATAAATGCCCTGATCATATCTAGGTGCCAGATTCTATACAAGTAAATTAATAAAAAAATCACCCAGCTATTCATTTTTTTTTATCTTAATCGAGTTAACAGTTAACTGGTAACAATAAAAAGAGCATAAATTTTATAGCAAAATGAACAAAGACAACATTTATTAATTTTATTTTAAGAAATACATTTCCACTATCTTTTATATTTCAAATATTATGTGCATTCAAATATCATTTTTAAATTAAATAGGTCTTTTCTTTGTATATTCAGGTCAGATAAGGTTGCTGTGAAACAATATTCTCTTTTAGAATGAGAACTTCTTGGGCACTCTGCCACTTGGCACGTAATTTCATTCAATCAATAATTCTTCCATGCAAGAAATAGCATATTAACAGTAAATAATTTAAACCATTATATTTTATTAGGATATTATCAATTGCAAATATGCACTACAGTTTGTATAAATTTTTGGTTGATGTGCTTGTCTATTCATTTATAGGTATTAACTTACAGTTGATAGTAACTGTCATTAATGTTTCGAGTTTTGATATTACAAGTCTACTGAAGATTAATTGAAGTGGTCCAATAAATTTGAACATCAAATTCCAATTCTGATAGCATCCATGAACCATGAAGCATAGATATATATATCCTTAGGAAAATATTACTATATTGAGGATCCCGCTAACCTATTTATTACAGTTTGTCTGTTCATTTATAGGTATTAACATACAGTTGATAGTAACTGTCATTAATGTTTCGAGATTTGATATTACAAGTCTACTGAATATCAATTGAAGTAGTTCACTAAATTTTAACGTCAAATTCAAATTCTGATAACATCAGAACCGCGCAACGTAGAACCATGAAGCATAGATATACATATACATCCTTAAGGAAAATATTACTATATCAAAGATCCCTCTAACCTATTTATTACAGTTTGTCTGTTCATTTATAGGTATTAACATACAGTTGATAGTAACTGTCATTAATGTTTCGAGTTTTGATATTACAAGTCTACTGAAGATCAATTGAAGTGGTCCACTAAATTTGAACATCAAATTCCAATTCTGATAACATCCATGAACCATGAAGCATAGATATATACATCCTTAAGGAAAATATTACTATATTGAGGATCCCGCTAACCTATTTATTACAGTTTGTCTGTTCATTTATAGGTATTAAGATACAGTTGATAGTAACTGTCATTAATGTTCCGAGATTTGATATTACAAGTCTACTGAAGATCAATTGAAGTAGTTCACTAAATTTGAACATCAAATTCAAATTCTGATAACATCAGAACCGCGCAACGTAGAACCATGAAGCATAGATATATACATCCTTAAGGAAAATATTACTATGTTGAGGATCCCTCTAACCTATTTATTACAGTTTGTCTGTTCATGTATAGGTATTAACATAGAGTTGATAGTAACTGTCATTAATATTTCGAGTTTTGATATTACAAGTCTACTGAAGATCAATTGAAGTGGTCCACTAAATTTGAACATCAAATTCAATATCTGATAACATTAGAGCCGCGTAATGTAGAACCATGAAGCATAGATATATACATCCTTAAGGAAAATATTACTATATCGAGGATCCCTGTAACATATTTATTACATAAGATACAATGATATACAGAATTCATAGCTAGATCGATTATCTTCATTTCTATTTTTCATTCGACACTCTTATCTTAATGATTGTTGGAGATATAATGATATTTGCAGAACACTGCAATTTTTTATCTTATGAATTATGAATGTAATTAAATCTAGGTAGCTTTAAAAACACAGCTGCTCTTTTACTGGTAGTACTTGTAATATCTTATATGAAACTTGAATTTACATCGTACTGTTATAAACTAGTGTCTTTTTTTGCTGATTTTCGGTAGTGCTAAAGTATTCTTTTCAATTAATTGTTCCATTTGTTAAAATTAGTAGTACATGTGCCCAAACTATTTAATGAGCAACTGAATCATGCGATGGGGATGTTGCAAGCTGGTTTGCCGCAAATATATATTGCAGAATTGGTTGACACGAGTCATCCTGTTATATAAAGCGTGCATGGATAATATTTATGGAAACAGGTATTATTAACGTTAGACATGGTGAATGTCGTTCCAGAAAAACTACGATTAGGATGAAACATTTAATTAGGACAGGAATTGTAGAGAGAGAGAACCAACTGACGTCACATCTTTAAGAGGTACATAATCTATCAATTTCTAAGACACATGATTCATGTGGCTTTGTGGTCTAACGGTAAGCATACTTGTCTCACACACCAGAGTCCCGGGTTCGATCTTCGATATAATACAAACGGTCGTTTGTCTATAAGATGTTAGACGAATAAAAGATCCTTACTCTTCGACAAAGAAGAGGTTTGGCAAAATTTCCAGGTTGGAGGTAGCTTGTTTTCTGGCGTCCGTGATGGGCCTTGGGAGAGAACATAAGTCGACATTAAATAAATGGTTAACGAAAAATTAAAAAATGAAATATCGAAAAACGTTTGAGTTCTTAAAATTTGGAATAACAAAAATTTGTTTATGCTTACTTTTATTAATATATTCATTAAACAAATAGAAATGGAAAAAAAATATGTAAAATGAGACAAAAATATTGAATAAAATAACATGCAATTAAAACTTTTTAAAAAGAAGAACTTCACGAGCCTTGAACGATGTGTGTCTATTTACCTCGACTTCACGTATCACAAATACTATTTGTTTCTTCATTAACAACTATTGGAGTCAATACGCATTGCAGTTACTCAAAACTTTAATTTTTGTGACGACTGTCAGCATTTACCTAAAAAAAGTCGAAAACAAAGGTTGTATATCTGTGATTGTGTGTTATATTTTCTTCTAATAAACATTTTTAAAAAAGATGTTGAAAAGAAATTTACATAAAACCTTCATTAATAATACAAAGAAATACAGAGAAAAAGCGATGATATAGATAATTTTAGGCAATTTTTCCTAGATATATGGTTTTGAAACTAATAATACTCACCATTTAGAAAAATAGATTTTTAAATAGGGACCTAGTACATGTCAATTAGAAATCTTGATAAAATCAGTGTGATTTCGTAAAAATAACCATCAAAATCAAGAGAAAAGAGATTTCTTCAGTTCCTTTTTTCCGTTCCATTAATTCTTGTTTTCTTTTCTTATGTTTTCTTTCCTTTTCTTCCTCAGTGTAATGATTTATTTAAGCTTTTAAGGAAATTGCATTTGGAAAACCTTGCCTACATAATTTTTTGCCCTTGATGGCAATCTGATTAATAAACACTTTCCCGCCAGTAAATCCAATGCTACGCGATTTTTATCATTCAAAATATTGAAAAGCTATCACTGATAATAATATAATTTGATAGTAATCAACATTTTGTTTCTCACACAAGAGGTTAAAAATCTATAGCGATATTCAACAGGCAATTACATACTTATCCCCGTAAGTGGACACTCTTAATGTTTCAAAATTTCCAAATATTGCATTTGAGAGCACGCGTAGCACTCGTGAATTAAATGAAATACACTAATTTAGTGTTTAATCGCAAGAGCTAATTTAGAAGAGGATAGTGGCAGACACATGATTATGGAGAAAGTAATTGTCTAAATATTAAAATTATTAAGTTCTGTTTAATTAAACGGTCATGCAATGTTATGTTATGCACTTACAATACAGATTATTTTCGTATTTTTTTGGTACAGTTTTACATTTTATAACTATTGCGGATGAGTGTTTATATGTGACTGAACTTTTCTGGCTTGTGGTGCGGTTGTTTATGTTAACTGTGAAGAGTTTTATGTGTGTATTATTAGATATGATATCTTCTTACATTGGTGGTGTGAATTATTAGGGTTAAACAATTTATTTTATGGGTGGACTTGATGGAAAGATGTAAAAACTTGTTAGTTTTTATTTTTATAAGTGTATTACATATTATCCTCTTTGTATGTAATTTAATAAGCTAAAATATGTTTCGCTTAAATTTTCAATATCTGTACGGTTGTTAATTGCGTTATTATATCTTTTAATTTGTAGCATTTCATGTGTGTGTTTGGTTCTCTTTCTAGAATGTTTATATTGTTAGTCAAAACTATGGTTGTAGTCTAATGCATGTTTCTCAAGCGCTGTAGAATTTGGATTCGCTGTTTTTATATTATATTTGTGTGTGTATATTCTTTTGTGCAGGTATTGTTTAGATTGGCCTATATATGTGCTGTTACAGTTATTGTAGTCTATTTTGTAAACGGTATTAGTTTCGTTTTTGGTTGTAATTTAGGGTTGTTTTGTGAAGACTTTTTTGTCGTGTTATGCGGTTTATGTGCTATTGATATATTACGTTTTTTTAATACGTTTGAGATGTTTTCTGATACCTTTGGTATAAACTCTAAACTAAAAAATATCAAAATCCGTATTGTAAGTGCATAACATGACATAGCATAACCTTATAATTTTTGTGTAATTAATTGTAGTTTTCTGACGATGGTTGTAATAAACCGAAACGTAAGAAAATTATTGTTCTTATTTATTTAAATGACCGAAAGCTCAGGATATTTCTACATCATTCCCATTATTGAAATTAACGGTCAAGAAAAGCATAAAAGTTTAATTAAACACAGTTTTGACCGATAACTGAAGGTGGTACAAATTTGGCATAAATTCTGAAAATTCTAGGGCATTTTCGTTAAAAAATATGTAATCTGTAATATGTAAGGATGTCTTAACCAAATTAAAATAAACAATATTTTGTTAATGTTATTCGATATACCAAAACGATTTTTTTATGAATATAAATAATGACCCAGTTTTTTTTTTAAATGTACAAAAAACTGTAATTTTGTTACAAAACAAATATAATCATGAAAATGTATTATAAATTAATGAAGTGCAGTGAATACAATTTTCAAGCATTTATCTAGGTCAGTATGAATACACAATAAATTCATTACTCATATTTATAAATAAATATAAAATAAATAAAATAAATATTCGTCTAAACAATTAATTATTGTGTATGAATTCTTTAATATACTTACTATTATATTTTTTATGAAATTATTTGTTGTTTTCAATTACTATTACTTTCTTATTATTATATCAATAGGTAAGTATGTATTTTATATTAACTCAGTACAGTTATATTAAAATATAGAAATAATAAATTCCTCTTTTCAAAGTGAAAATGCGGGAAGATAAAGATACATAAAATTATAATAATTTAAATTGAGTTGGTAGAGATATGTAGAGAATTACCCTCAATTAATTGAAGCTGCGATACCAGCGAGAATACTGATAAGACATTAATGTGAGACGGCAAAGGGCGTGCTACAGGGGAATTAGTCGAATAAAATCAGAAATTTGTAGTACTATATTGAATACTTTGTCTATAAGACAAACTTATGATTTTTTACAGTTTAATGAGATTAAGAATCATAAGTTTCTTTGCACTTAACTATTCAGAAACGATAGTAGCATTAGAGGAGCTATAGAATCCCTTTGAGCTTAAACTTCCAGAAAATCTTGAGAATAATAATTATTGTTGAAAAATATATGAAAAATAAGCATTTTAAAATATTTTACGCGAAAGTGCTAGTATTTTTTTATATATTTGCTTCACCTTATTTTCAACTGTATTAAAGATATTTTGTTGCAAAAAACTCCATAATAAACTCTTCATATATATTTTTAAACCATGACTTGGCATATATAATTTTTGGTTGGCAAAGTGAAGATGTGATATTTCTCTGAAAACCAGTTGTTGAAAAGATAAAATGGTATTTGGTATTTAAAAATTTTATGTCTAGAATTTGGATCAAATATATTTCAATTTGTTTTTCATCTTAAACTCAATAATTGTGCTCATGCTAAAAATGAATTGCTTATTCATACAAAATTACAACAAAATATCTTAATCAGCAATTTTGTAGCTTTTTTTACATAATATATGAGACAAGAACCATAAAGTATGTCCTCCTAATGTACTATCGGCAATGTGAATGGTTGATAAACATTTTAATGTTTTTAACTGTTTAACATGTAGAGTGTAAAAGCATAGGTCTCAAAATTTAACCCTGTGGAATTCTTTGGTTACACATCTGATGTTAAATCATTTCGCTTAAAATATCAAACGTTAGAAATAGAATACTAATCTTTTATATTCTGCCTATTAGGCATCATATAAATATACTGGTAAACACCTAAATATTTTAACTCACTCAAGTGCCAGTCCACAAAATTTTCATAGCCCAAAAGTTCCGACATCGATTTACGTGTTCATATTAATGTGGATATAACAAACTGCATTTGAAACATTCACAGAAAAGCATTAATATTAATAATGCAATATATATTTGTTCAATTAGAGCCTAGCTTAGCCGAAAACTTTTATCTTGACACAATTATATACTTTACCTGACATAGGTTAATCGTCTTATCCGGTGTTTTCTTTAACGAGGACATATCATTGTTAAAGAGAGTCCTCATGCAGAATTAACTAATTTTTGTTTTATTGGACATATTTTTTACTTATTGTCTTTAATAGTTATTCTTATATTTATATTACCACAACTTAAACATTTTAAAAAAACTTTATGAAAGATAGCGAATCCTGTATTTATTTCCTCAAAAGTATTGCATGTTGGTAGATAAATCACCACTGATAGTTCCATTTGTATATTACTTATATTTGTATGTGTCATTAAAATATGAAATGCATTTTGCAAGTTATTACGTTTAATTGAATAAAAAATATTTCATCTCGAAAAGTTAATATCGCCATTGTTATATTATCAAAATTGCAAAACCATTAAAATCTTCGTTTTCTTAAATATTTATTTCCAGACGCCTATGCCTATATATAGAGCTACGTTTGTGCCAACGTTAGCAACACCACTTTGTCGTTCCTTGGAACGTGTACCGCCCGGGGATTCCATCCGTATCCACGGCTTACCGGCCCCTCGTATTAACACCTACCTCTGTCTCGACTATCTGTGTAAACTATCTTTACATGTTGATACCTACCTGCAGCCCTGCGGGCTATCTTGGAAATTATAGTTAGATAGAAAAATATTAATGCAAGTATAGTGTACAGAATTAATTACAAATCATTTGTTGACACTAAAGAGAGAGAAACAGCGTTTTGCCCATTCTGTTTTCCAGAATATTATAGAACTTTTGAACTAATATGTGGATAATAATAAGGTCTCAATTGTTTGTTAGTGCGTTTTTATGAGAGATTTTATATACTGCAGCTACCAAAAAGCAGTGAAATAATTCAACAGATAGCTAAAAACCAATAAAATTTAAATTTTTCTCGATGTTATCCAGTAATATTATCGTATTCAATATTGTCATCATCTTCCTCATATGTGATGATAAGTGACATCTGTTATTCTTGCACATAGGTAGGGTTACCATATTTCCTTCATACCAAAAGAGGACAACTCAAAAAACACAAAAAACTCAATATAAGTAGTTCAGCTTAGTATCGAATTGGAATGGATTATTTTATTCAACATGAAATAAAAGTTTTGACTGGTTCTAATATGTGTATTAATGAACTAAAAATGTCTTTTTGTTTTTGTGTTTCGGCTGATTGGATATAACTTTGTGATTTCGTTTTTGTATTTCGCTTTTTTTATTGATAGTTTTATGACAGTTTTATTCAATATTTAATTATTTAAATAATTTGAAATTTTTTTTCTCATGAAATAATCTTAATTACAGCACGCTAAATTATCTAGGTAACATATTTTGTTTCTTATAATCGAAGGAATTTGATTTTCGTTAAATACTAATACACTTGTATTAGGTACTTGCGAAATCTCATATTGCCAGGATTTTCGATATCAGCGTGTTCGGCTAAAAGAGGACATTTCGTTAACAAAATTAAAATATATACCGGACAAAAAATTGGCCCTCAAAAAAGAGGACATGTCCAATAAAAACCAGACGTCTGGTAACTCTACACATAGGCGAACACTATACAAATTAAGTTGGCGTCAACCACAGGCAGCACGACATCTTGTACCAATAAATTATTAGCAATGCACTTTTGCCATATGTTAACCCTTTGTCAAAATAACATTCAGTGGGTTGCTGAGTAAGAAAAATTCTAATAGTA
Organism: Rhamnusium bicolor; assembly: GCA_029963845.1. Taxonomy (NCBI): domain Eukaryota; kingdom Metazoa; phylum Arthropoda; class Insecta; order Coleoptera; family Cerambycidae; genus Rhamnusium; species Rhamnusium bicolor. The sequence goes on along the minus strand of JANEYF010002810.1, from coordinate 5,395,418 downwards.
CTAATAACTATATTATTATCACATCAATAATATCAGATTAACATTAATAAAATATAATCAAATAAACCACTAAAACGGAGTAACGTTAGACGAACTAAAACTGATGCGTTTCATAAAATCTAGGAGTTGATTGCAACATATTCAATGTGTGTAGGCCGCTATAGACCATCTTGAGATATGTTCGACCTCATACATAGTCCATGCCAGTACAAGGACTATATTTGGTTCTTGCTTACGAATATTCCAACTCGGTCGTTCTGTTATACTTTTCGGATTACCTCTTTCTTCGTAACTTTCATTAGGATATGGCGTTCGGTGCTTCCTTCAATCTCACATTCTTCTTCTGTTTAATTCTGCTCAACATCTATCCTATTCTATTCTTCAGTTTCCTGCATAATGAATTTAATAATCTCTTCATTATTGTGCTCAATTTGCCCCTTCCGTTTTTCTCCGTTTGGACCTTTTGGTTAATAAACATTTAAAACATTGATTTAGATGCCGCATTATATATATTCTCATAAACCTTTGAAACATAACGTTTTTATAATTGAATTATTCTATCCAATGACCAATGTTTCATGTCATCCTGGTATTTTACCACTGTCGCTTTCGTCATAGAATCTGAAATTATATAGAGCCTACTCGCTCTATCTTTTTTGGTTGACAGTATCTTATTATCTAATATTCTCATTGGTTTACATATTTATGTCCTTTGCGTAACTTGATTCTGTATAAGTTCAGTGGCAATATCAGTTGCAATCTATTATTTCACAAATATTTTGCACTATTTTCGTTTCCCATTTTTCTCCTCAGATTCAGTTTTTGAAAAAACCTTCATTTTTATAAGTAAAATACATATTGTCTTCTACTCTGACATAAACCATACATGACAGCTTTGTGATTGTCCTACCAACTATTACATCCTTCGTTTTTTTTATCCAAGTTCTCCACGTATCTTAATCGATTTTTTATTTTTAAATCCAGATAACTTACGATAAATTGATTATATTTCAGTATTTATATATTTATATATTCTCATTACCAATTTCTTGGTTTAGCAGTAGCGGCTCGTAATATTGTCCACAGAGGAGGCTTAAAATTTAAAAGGCAACTAAATTTAAATATGCACGTTTCCTCACCTCCAGGTAGTACCACGGCACGTTACATTTTTTTGTCGTGGGTTGATCGCCAGAGTAGCCCCATTTATAATTAAATTATAACTTCTAATTAAAATCAAAATAGTTTTGGAAAAAAATTGATAAATAAAAGTGTTTTTCTACAAACAAAAAATTGTATTCATTGTCATTGCCAGAGTGTAAAATTATTACTTGTAATAAAAATTAAAATAGTTTTGAAAAATAACTTACATAAAAAATATTTTCTAAAAAATTGATAACGTACATAAATATTTCTTCTAAAATAATAACTAACTATATTAATCCTAAATATTTTTATAAATCAGTGATAACCTGTGATTTTCAGAACTAGCTAAATGGTTGATTACTTCATCATAAAATGAAACTAAATCATTTTTCTTCAACTCTGACAAAAAACGTTTTTCTATTGAAATAAGTGATATATTTGACAGGCGGTCTTGAACTATTGTGTTTCTAGTAAATGTTTTTATGCGTTTGAGTGCTGTAAACGATCGTTCTACAGAAGCTGAGGTTACCGGAATTGTTGACACTAAAGATAAAAGTTTGTACAGTTCGGAGAGACAGCATTTTAATTATTATTATATATAAAAGTAAGCATTTCTTGAAGCGATTTTAAATTTGCTAAAAGTTGTTGGTCAGAATACAACCCACATAGTTCATTTTTTAACGAAATATTGTTAAAAAAGGGATACTTGTCCATTAATTTGTCCATTAGACTGTTAGGAAATGATTTAGAAAACATTATAAAATTATTAAGATTTCTAAATTGAAACATTGCAAACTATTTAAATCGGAAAATCTAATTTCAATTTGAACTATAATGGTGTCCAAAATTTTTGTAAAAATTTGTTTGTAATGTATGCCTGTCCTGTCAAAGTTATATTATGTTGTCTTTCTTTTTTTTTAACTGTGGCTCATGATCTAATTCTTCAATATTTTCTAAAAAAAAACATTATATAAAGTATTGAAATGTATTTCGTTATTCTTTTAATTTAGATATAAGTGAATTAAGTCTATTTTTAGAATATGTTATATAAGTTAATTTATTCTGTAAAATTTGGAAAACAACATTAGTTTGCTCAAAAATAATTTTAAAACCCTTTAGAAAAAATATGAAGTTTTTATCCAACAATAACGATTTTAATCCGTAAGCTGCTCTTAAAGTCTGATCGTCATTTAAAAAGTCTTCACTTTCCGAAATAAAATTAAAAACGTCAATAAGTTTTTTCCTGTATGTGTCAACAATGAAAACAACTCTAGATGAAAAATTCCAACGAGTGGGAGAATTACTCGGAATTCTATGTTCCATAATTCTATTTAAAATATCAGATCTTTTACTAGATTTTGAAAAAAATGACGAAAAACTAATAATATTTTAAAAATTCAAACTTCTTTAAATCTGTTACAAGCTTTACTCAAAACCAAATTTAATTTGTGTGCGTAACAGTAAATGAAGTAAGCTTGAGGAGCAATATCTTTTATATATTTTAGTTTGGAGTCCATTAAGATGTCCTAACATGACCGCAGCACCATCATAAGTTTGTGCAACTAATTTATTTTTCAAAAATCAAATTTACCAAATTTGTCAATTAATAATTTACATAAACTGTCCGTGTTTCTTCCACTACTCATATCAAAAAAACCAACAAACCTTTCAACAACTTCACCGTGCATTACATATGTAAAAATTACGGAAAGTTGAGATTTACAAGTAATGTCCGTCGTTTCATCAATTTACTACGAGAAAAATTCGCCATTATATAGTTCTTTATAAATTTTGCCTTTAATAATGAAGCTAACATTCTCAATTAGGTGATTTTGAATTGATTTAGACGTCCCGGAAAAAGCAGTGGCGTTATTCAAAAGTTCTCTAATTTTGGATTATACGTTTTTAAAAAATCTATTAGCTCCTTGAAATTTCCTTTATTATACGAATCGCGTTTTTCATCATGTCCTCGAAAAGAATTTTCTTGAGAAGATAAATATATAACGGCATCAATTAATCTCTTTAATATTTCCCTATTTCCACGGACATTTTCATTAACATTTTCTACTTCTCTTTTATACGCAGAATCGAAGAAATTTACAATATTTTGTTTACCCAGCATTTCCAATTTAATGCAAGATGAAATATGCTCCTGAGATTTTTCATGCCTTTCTAAACCTCGCGACAAATGTTGCAAATTATTAAACCCGGCCCTGCCCCAAATTGAGGATTTATCATTAGTAAATAACAAACATTTCCAACAATATAATTTGTTTCTAACTGTTGATTCCGTTAACCACTCGATTTTTTGATAATTGCTATCACTAAACCCTCTGGTTTGTTTACCACTTGTGAAAACTAATGACGGCATTGACGGTATAGGTCTGACCATTTTTTAATTCCTACCTTTTGATCATAACTAAGAGAACTAAATATATTTAACAACAAATAATCCACCACGGCTAGACAACAAGACATGTCATTGGGAATATTTTCACCTAGAGCTCTCATTTTTCAACCACCTGTTAAATATTTATGTTCTCCCACGAAACTACAAATTGCCACTGTCCTTGTTCTATAAACTGTTCATACTCTTCTGAGAGAGGGGATCAACGCTCAACTGAAGTGTACATGCGCTAGAAAAAGATGGGGTGCTAGAGACTAGCTGCAGAATGTTTGCTGAGATACCCGCCAAAACTTCAAGGTCACGAACAATGTATTGAAATGGGGGTTGGCTGGCCGCTAGCCTCAGTTCATCCTGGCAAGCGCGAAGTGCGATGAGAGACCGGGAAATATGCATACGTGGAGTCAACTATCCGGACTACAATGTTACATGTTTGTGGAAAGAAATGCAAAAATTTTTTTTATACTGAAAATTAATGAATTATGTTACATGTTTGTGGAAAGAAATGCAAAAATTTTTTTTATACTGAAAATTAATGAATTATGAACAACATTGAGAATTAAGATATACCTAAGTGGAAATTTCTACTTGTGAAAGATATTTGTTTGAAGATATTCTGCTTCTCCCAAAATTGTAGAGGAGACTCCCCTGTCTACCCTGACCAGCCGCCATTGCGCCTTGGTGTACCAACTGCACTTCCGGGATCTATGAATCCAGTAACTTTTTGACCCCGGTTTATTGTAATTTCACACAAACTTCTGAACTGGATCAGTAATCCCTCAACACACACTAATGCCTATATGTTCTTATACTAGCAGAAGTTATGGTTGTTTGTGCGTTTAACCTACTAAAAGCATTGCTATTATTACTGATGAGTACTTGAGGACAATTTTTCTAAACACTTTTTTTCTTTATATTTATAACAAACAACTACTGTTCGATTTAAAGATTTTTATTTCAAGTTTTAAATCTTTGATTGTCAACATTTCTAGAAGTGCTAGATAAAAAGTTTAAAGTAATTTTACAACAGAGTCCTGGATTTTTTTGTTCACAAATAGACATTACGATTCAAAGGTTTCTACTTTGATAAATTTATAAGCTGACAATATAATTTAGTAATTCATCAAAATCTCATTTTAGAAGCAGTATTATTGCTATATTTTACACATATTGAAAACCTCTAAGTATAACATTTTACAAAGAGGTTTTCTTACACAACTGAAATGTGCCTTTAATTATTTAATGTTGTAAAATTAAAACATACGTCTTTAGGGCTGCATATAATGTGCATTTTTATCACATAAGTGTTATAATGTTTGTGTAAACTATAAAATAAATATAGAATAGATTAACTATACTTTTTGAATTTAAAATATGCATTGTGAAAGATCAAAACAACTTATAAATAGCAGAAGTAAATCAAAATATTTTACAAAAGATTTGTTGAATGATCCACACATCCCTTAAATCAAAATCTCTAAAATAAAATTTAGAAAAGTTAATTGATGCCTTTTGTAAAATTAATTGTAATAAAACAAATACGTTACTAGACACTAGAATAAGTGGTAAAAGTTTTGGCAATCTGTGCTTTCATATCAGATGTGGGAGATTACATGTTTTGGACAAAAGTCCCTTTGTTCTGGCTGTCAACGCTCTTTTACTATTTCCAGTATAATTTTGCGATTTGTGTCAGTTTATCGTAACAAGCTTGAACGTTATGCCTGTTCTTTTGTATTATCACTCAGCCATCTTACACTCTTGCGGCTACCCTGTTGGATATTTTAACTCATATTTTAGTCGGAATTAACCTTGTAGTTGTACGAACTTTTGTAGGAGGGCTGCTGAAATAGAATTTATTTCAGTAAATGTTGTTTCTGGCGTATATTTTTCTTTTCTATAAGTTGTGTAACAAAATTTATAAAATACTTCCTTATAATGATTAATGAGGGGTGAGGAAGTAATATGGAATTTAAACAATTTTAAAGAAAATGCAAAATAGTGATTTTTAGAAATATGTCGCCTAGCTTGGGAATCCTGAGATATTTTGATGAAATTTGGTAGATAATAATGGCCATAAAATAAGTTTATATAAGGAATAGAATTTGGGTCAAAAACCATAGAGCCAGAAGCAAATACAGTAGTACTTTTTATCACTTATTTAATGCCGACCTATTTCCTGCAACAAGGAAACAAATTTATTAGTGTTTATTTAAACAATGAAACCCCTAATCTGGAAAATTTTCCAAATATCCACTTTGGTCGTGGGGTAAGGATCTTTAAGGTGCTTGAAGATACACGGAACCCAGGGAATTCACAATTATATTCTGCAATTTTTGTGAATTTATTCACTTCGAAGTTTTAAGAAGATGAGTTATACTTTATTCTAAGTCACATATCAGATTCAATTTTTGTAAGTACTACTACTAAAAATCAAGTAAAATGTGTATGATTAAGAAACAAGAAATCATCAGGATTGGGTGAGTAAATTTAAAAAATACTGTGAATGTTATGTCAAGGTTAATATGTCATCTGATCAATAAAATAATAGAAACTGAGGAATTAAGTTCAATTCAGTCTTTAATCCCTTTACCGTCGTAAAAAGTGCCAACGTTTTTTATATTGCAAATAAGTTTGAAACAAACCTCACTTTTTTAACCATTTATTTAACGTCTACCAAAGACAGTTACCGAGACAAGAAACGAGCTACCTCCAATCTGGAAAGTTTGCCAAACATCTTTGTCGAAGAGTATGGAGCTATTATTTGTCTAACATATTGTAGGCAAGAAACTGTCTGCTTTACATCCCCTCCGAAAGATAGTATATCCACTACACAATCCCCGCTTAAGATTGCATAGCTTGTGCGTTTTAAGCGGCTATACAAGCCGCAAGAAGACACTCGACTCTACTGTGTTTCGCTCGACTGATTACCCATCCAGCTACTAGCCTCATTACCTTGCGTATCGACTTTGACATTTTGTTTCTTTTTTTCGCGTTCGAGTTTTCGTATCTAGTTGTAAAATTGGTGTTACACTCTCCCCTGGGGAAATACTTGAACCGTTTGAAGTTGATATAATAATTAAACTTTTACTTACGACTGGCTGCCAATAACATTGGCAAATACAATTGCCGAATTTTTGGAAAAACTGTTAAAACCTAGGATTAAGAAATATTTAGAAAATCTTAAAATAACAATTAAAAAATTTGGATGTAGAGAAGAAATATAGAGATGCAATTGCTTATCCCACTTCACATTTATATCAAATGCCAGATGAACGTAGCTGTACCATGTGTATATTATTTGACTTGTAAATGGTCCTTAATTATGGATATATTGCGAAATAAAATGTCAAATAAGTTAACCGTTTAAGACTGTTCAATCCGAAAGCAAATGGTTAAAATGAGATCTTCTCGAAATGTTCCATTTAGTAGTCCTCACAGCACAGTAATAGGTCCTTTGCTTTTTAGTATATATGTATGTAATTTTCTTAAAATGCTTTGTGCAGTTGACACCCTCAGTTTTGCTGGTGATATGGTCATAATCACAGACCACACTGTGGTCATAATATACAAAGCAAATAGGTGGGAAGAAATCAAAAGCATGGTAGAAAAAACGCTAGTAGCTTTCTTAGAACGAAACCGATAACACCAATTATATGCCGTTAGCTACATATATAAAACACTTTACTGACTTTAGGCCATTAAACGTAAACTGAAAATAAAGTAATTTATATTCATGAAACAAAAATATAAATATTTTGACTTTACATAGACAGATATCTGAAATGAACTGAAATTTTAGATCTATTTTTCCTTAGTGTGGTAACCATTAACGATAAAGGTGAAAGTATTTTATAGCATAATTACATTAGGAACAAAAAAAACTGCTGTAACAGTCTTAAGCATTTTACTCAAAGTTTAAAATTTTTAAATTACATTCTTTATAACCCTATCACTTGTGCTACATAGTTTTGGTCCCCTTCATATTTTTAACTCCAGTTTTACACACTGAATGGAATAAAATAATCAGATAATGCTGTCACATATACAAACACTTACAAATTTATACTATATCTTTTTATAGCTTATATTAAATAAGTTTATTGATATCCCACAGAGAACGTAGATATATACGACAGATGGCTGCGCATTATAAAAACTTGCATATACCCGTTTTATTTTTCTTTATGTGTCCAGTAGCTGCGAATGTTACACACGACTTTCATTATAAATTTTGTCTTTACAATATGAATATAAGTTTAAAAGGGGTATTCAACAAGTAATATAGTATACAGAGTAGTAAGATGTCCCACTATTTCTAACAAAAGCAAATAATTTATTCAAAATACTATTTGCTATTAACAAAGTTAAAGAAACTTTAGCAACAAAATTACTATATTCATAAAAATTGATAAACATTAAAATATTTAATAAGATCAACTATCTCTACTAACTAGAGTTTAAAGTATAAACATGTAGAATGTAGTTTGTAGGTCAATTTGTTTTCATACATAATTTTTTAGTTTCTTCTAAAATAAAAACTTAACAATTGAAACGTAAAATTGGAAAATATAGTTGAAATTAAAAACCTTATCATAACTGATTATTTAACAAATTTTCAACCCATTATTAATTTCTAGTCTCTCGTTTCGTTGGTAATCAAACCGTTGTTTTCATTGTATTCATCACGATTGGAATAACTCGGAAGAAAATGATATAGAAAAGGAAATAAAACAGTGCAAAAATATCAAAAAATTCAAAATGCTCCCATTTGAAGGGGTCATTTTTTTCTGTTTCTGTGGGGCGGAAACCTAAAACTTAACGTATTCATTTGGCATGGTTATGGAATTTTGTCATTTATTACAGTATTTGCGGATATTTCTTCCTACAAAGTTGTTTTTAACGGTTTATTTTCTTTAATGTAAAAGTGATATCATTTTTGATAGTTTCTGTGCGAGATATTTTAGAATTATGTATTCTTATGACTAACGGACAATCTCTAAAAGCAAATAATTTCACCAAAACTGAAAAATATGCGGCCGCCAATTTCATAGAATCAAAGCTCCCTTGTTGGAGGAGATATTTTTTTCCATTTTCTTCTGTAGAAAATGCTCGAAGCTTAATGTGTCTTCTTGGGACTGTTTTGGAATTTTATCAGTTGGATTAGTTCCAAAAACACATATATTTTTTTAAATTAGAAAAGAATTAGCAAACATATCGAAAGACGAATGGATTTCAAGATACAAGGTGTTGAAGTTAGGGGAAAAATTAAAAAAAAAAATTGACATTTTCTACAATATAAAAATGTAAATAACAAGTTTATAACTGACAATTTTGTCACAACGCATGTTTGCACAGCCAACTCTTTTTGATTTCCACTCTCAAATTTAATGCTGCGGAAATGTATCGTTGTAGAAAATATCAATTTTATCAAAAACCATAAGAATTTCGAAAAGGAGCCAAAAATACTTTTTTTGCTTTAAAAGGAATGTAGATTAAAATGTTTCTATTAAATTTGACCAGTGGCGTACAAACAAAAAGTTGTTGTGGTTTGAGTGGTGATCGATCAGAAAAAATAATCACCCAGTGTAATATTTTGGACAAAATTTTTCAGAAAGACTCTTTTTTCGTGATTTTCAGAACAGTTCGGACACACTAAATTTTTCACTGTGACAGTCTTTTTTGTGATGACCATATTTGCAACATTTGCATCTAGGTAAGCTGAAATGCGCTTGAATCCAACATTTCTTCCAGCCCACATAAAGGAAGCCTTTTCCTATAATCAGTTTAAATATTCCAGGGGTTACTTCGATTACAAAGTTAAAAACTGAATTATGTTTTAATTTTGTTACTAGTTTTATATTTTCTGAGGATACCTACATTTAAATTATTATCTGAAATAACTTTGTTTAGAAAGTCGTCGCTGTCAACTATATCTTCATGCACCCCGTATATCATAATACGTGGATTTATTCTTTTAGGTACACATACATTGTACAATGTGCCAACCTTTTTTTGCAAATTTTCTTTTAAAATATTCAATGAATTTATATTATCACAATAATTCATAAGTAAGCCATCTTTTATTAATTTCGTACTGTTCACATTAATGTTCAGCGAACCAGGACTAATTTTAGATTTTACATCTTTTTCAACCTGGCGCGGCGATTCGAAATCGCTTTATCAGCGGATTTAACTAGAAGAACCGATGAAATTGGTATGTTAGTCACTGCGTTTTTTCTTTTTACTGCTCCACTATAAGAACTAGACCTTGCATTATCAGTGCTAGATATTGAGACAAGAGGACTACTTACAGTTTTTTTTATCAAGTATATTCCATATCATTTATTATTTTGTTTGATAAGACCTTTTCTCGAATTAGGCATTCATTTTCTTTTTGAAGCACTACAAAATCATCGTTGATGAAGCTACCATTTCACACACCACTACTTTTAAAATCATCTATGCAGCTTTTGCAGCGCCAATCTTTTCTTGGACAACAAATATTTTAGTCACATTATCAAAGCATTCTAAATGTATTAATATATTGCATTTTGCTGTATTGCACTTAACAGCCGATTTTAATGTTTGTCAATCAACAATTTTAAGACAATTTTTTTCTCCGAAGATTTAGAATCGTCGTCCACACCCGCAGGTATCTCGCAGGACAAAAATATAAGGTCATGATGACATACTATATATTTTAAATGGGGGACGATGCTGAAATATATCTATGTATTCCGATAGCCAATTTCTTAGATTTAAGTAGACAATAAAATAAAACAAAATCCAAGAAGGCGGTTATGTATAATTATAGTCAGTGTTTACGAGTGCTGCATAAACGAGAATACAGTTAGCTCATTTTGGTGAAAACTTAGATAGTTTGGACAATTTAGACCATTCGAAAGAACATAAAACCCAATTAAATAATCATCAATCACAACGCCCAAACGTAAATTGAAAACTTGTCCTGGCAGCCTAATTTAAAGAAGGTATGAGAGTTTTGTTCGAACCACACATGATTGTTGTGAAAATTCACAATTGTGTTTCGATTGAAGCCTGCATTATCAGTAAACAGGATTTTTAGTAAATTTTGGACGGCATTTTTCTCCAACCATCGACAAAAAATCTAGCTTAGGCTGGTAATCTTGTACTCTCAGGGCTTGTACCCTCTGCACATGATATGAGTGGTGCCTCTTCTCATCGAAATGTTCCCAGTCAAATCTTTTTGGAATATCTTCTTGAGCAGCCAATCTTCGAACATTGATTCTGGAATTATCGGCCACTCTTTCTAACATTTTTTTTTAATAACAGGTGTCCGACTCGTCCTCTGTACTCCGCCGTTTTTTTTTCTTGGTTTTACAGTACTGGTTTCTCTCAATCCGAGATGGATGTTTGAAAAAGTTTGAGCGCAAGGCAGTGCCCAGTTTGGGAAATCCTCAGCATGCAATCTACTGGCTAATAGTGCGTTTCCGTTAGCTTTTCAAGAATAAAAATGAATAGCAGCAAGTTCTTCATTTGAATATTCAACTATTTTTGCCTATTTCAAGTGAAAACTCGCAAAACAACTTGTGGTTAGAAGCACAGATATCAAATTTTTCACTAACAGACGCCTACTGTGGTTTATTTACAAAATGGAAATGGAAACTTTTCCAGTACAATAACTTATTCTGTGCGATTTTTCTCATAAAGTACATTCTACGGCTTTCCATCTTTTTTACGTAATTTTGTCCAAAAATTCTAATGTTGGTGCCGAAAAGTTGACAACGTTTGAGACAAAGACACATAGCAAACTTTGAGACGACCTCCTCCCGGTTCGCACGCCCTTGGTCCTCTACGATCTTTTTTGACAAAACCGTTAGATACCTCATGAAAAATGTACTTCTCATGAAAAATGTACTTCTTGGTACCAAATTTCATTGATTTGCTCAAAATAGTTGTTGAAACAAAAAATTAAAACCAGATTTTGGGTGCCATCTTCAAACTGTTGTAGCTCTCTCAGGAATCATTTTTGGACACCTACTGACTTAAACTTTTATTGTTGTTTTTGAGTGAAGAATCCATCCCTTAAAAATTTTGAAGTTATTCCCGGGCACCCTGTATTAATTTGCCCTTTTATATGAAATCTGGGCATCACAGGATTAATTTAATTTGGACGTATTGTACAAAAAAAGCTCGTAATAATGCGGAATTATATACAAAATTAAACAAAAAAAACATAGGGAGGTATGAAAAACAGTGAGCGGCATGAAGGGAACATGAATTTAGAGTAGTGTTTGGAGTGTTACTGTATGGGAGGAATAATGATAAATGATCGGACTAAAGTTGTGGTGTTGATAGTATGAATAGTATTGGATATAGAGACAGGTGTGTGAGAGATATTGTTGTTTTTTCGCACAGAGCTTCAGTGACGATTATATATTCGTTAACGATAATGCTTGGCCATATCGCGGGCATGTTGTAGCCGAAGTTTTGAAGCAACACTACATTGAGAGAATAGAATGGCCTGCCAGATTTTCAGACATAAATCCCATTGAGCATGACTAGAACAGGATGAAACTTCAGCTATGTCTAAGAGGTGAAATTGTGAATTTGAGAAAACGGTCTGATGTAATTTTGGAAATATGGCAAGCTATTCTTCAGAATATTATCATCGGATTAGTGGAAATTATGATTGTTATAAGACACACGGCTCTTCTATAAGCAAGAGATATTGATGTATCTTTGTTGTTTTCATTCGAAAATTCCTTCCACCTTGGGTTAGTGCACTGAAATGTTTGCTTCCATTTGAGAATTAAAAATGTTGTTTTCTGCCACAACACACTAAAGAACATCTAAAATAACAAAATAAGTGATTACAGCTTGCTTTTTAGATTATGTTTTTTAACATAAATTCGTCAATCGTGTTTGGCCATTCAACCAAATATTATGGATTAAATATAACAATCGAAATCCTTTTTTCACACGTTGAATTACCCTGTTACTTTATAAGAAAGATGGTCTAATCCAAAATTCATCTTTATACTAAATCTGTTCGAGTTCAGTCAACATGTGTGCCAAGTTGACTGAGCTAAAGTTATACCGACTATAAAGTTGATTTGATGGAGTTTAATTATACTGTAGATATTCTTATATGCATCATTGCGCAAGAATAATGAAATACTTGGGCTATAATAATTTTCATAGCTACGTACATAAATCTTGTTCGTTACGATATAAATATAAAAATTGAGTTATTCTTAAACGCAAAGTTTAACTGTTCAAAATTATTTCTATAACGATTTATTCAATATTTGTACAATAATTTAAATAAGCCATATTTTAAATATGATATGATAATATATGTTATAAAGATAATTCAAAATCCTTTGGTATAGAAGCAATTGCGGCCATGTTAACTGCAATTTTCAAGTTTATTCCATTACCGAGCAATAAGAACACTTGACTCTCACTTTGAGGTCCTGGGTTCGATTCTCTGCTAAGGAATTGAGATTTTTTTCGGAATCAGAAATTAATACCAGCTTACTTGGATATAGAATATGCATCCATTGTCTCAAAATATGTGACCCCCACAATTACAAAGTTACATTAAGGACACTGGGGGGTTGTATTCCGAAATTCGCGGATCGATGTAGCATTTTACGCGACTTCTCCCCCGAAGTGCTTTCTCAGCGAAAATCCACCAATTTAATATTTAACTGGATATCCCGAGGAATTGACGTGTGCTAGCCCTAAAGTATACTTGAGATTATCCACCTATCACGCAGAGAACAAAATTCTGTACAAAAAAAGGTCTGGAATTTTGGTGGAAAAAGCAGTAATTCGAAGGATTGAAAAATGCTCATTAAAAATTAACAAAAAAAAGGAAAACTGGAATATGATGTTTTTGTGTGACTACAAAAAAAGTCACCCATTTTTTTAAATCCGCTAAATTATTCTTCAGAGTATCTAGTTATGGGTCAATTTTTAATGCTTAAACGTTGAAATTGTGGGTTTTCGGCGCGAATGTATATCCGAGAATGTTGCACAAAACGCTTCCTCGACTCGTACATTTCGATTTGCGAAAGTGAGTTACCTATCGAACAGGAAATTTGGTACTCTACAAAATTATCTATGTGCAACTTTGACATATATCGCATCGTTTAATTTTGATATAAGTTGTAGTTTTTATATAAATTTCAAAAATACGATTTCCAAGATTTGTCTCATTATGTAAACACTTTTCTACCAGTATTTTGTGCAATACTGATGAGAGTGATGATTTTATCTACCAAATTAAAGATTTTTCTCTGTATTTTTTCGTTTAATTAATTGTTATATTCGTCACTGTTTTAGCGTAAATTAGAAAAATCGGAAATTTTAAGTTGTCGGCCATTTTTTTAATTTCCCTATACTAAATTAGGTGAACTTATTTTCTGTTAAATTAATGCCATGTTGATTTGAATTTCGAAGAAAACAGTTTTTTACAAATTAGTTTTTCAGCTGGGTTCAACGCAACAATATAGTGATGATAGCCGGAAAATATTCTATTGAGGAAAATTTAGTGTATTACTAGTTGGAAAAAGTTTTGTTGGGCAAGGGTCCTTATTTTGAGAAAAACTACTTCATCAATTTGCCGACGTTTCGGTAAATTTTATTACCATCCTCAGGGCACTACAAAATATAAAATTATGATGTATGTATAGAATTATAAACAATATAAATTCAAAAATATGTGTATAATATAACAGGAGGAACAAACAATAAATAAAAATAAACGGATATATGCAGCTGTATACATACACAATACATATGCACAGACATATAAATATATATTAAAAATAACAACATATTAACAATAACTAAAAATATTTAAATATACTTTTTTTAGGGCATCGCAAAATCTAATTTTAACAACATAATATCACACTCAGTAAAACTGTATATATATACAGGGTGAGTCTTAAGTGTGTAGTTATATTTAAACCACCGATTCTTGACATCTGTAGAAACCCTCTGACACATTTTTTTAATTCCCACTTGTAACTGATTACGATGAAATTGTTTTGGAACTGCTGGTGACTGGAAACATTCTATATCTTAGCAAAAATGATGTAATGGACTGAAGCAACGTTGCCGCATATCTTATGCAATTCTCTCACCTAGGCGCGATTTTACAATCGTGAGTTAACATAAGTTGAAGGTTACCTAGGCATTATATTTTCACAAAAATCGATGAGATTCTAATACAAACCACTTCAACTAAAAGTTACTTTAGCATAAAATATTTGTTGCTATAACCACCTCCAAAACAAATGTAAAATTGAAAAAATTCGAAATCTAAAAGTGTGAGTTTAACTAACCCACGATTGAAAAACCGAGCCCTAGCATTAAGTTCATTTCCGAATTTATGATAACATTGGATGAAATAATTAGCTACTTAAACGATTAATTACTCCACTTGAAATAATTTTTAAACATTTTGAAAGGCGTTTCAATGTGAGAAATTTACAATTTTGACATTTTCTTGCACCAATCAACATTTGTTTTTAAGCGTTTCATATGGAATGTACAACTAAAACTAAATTTTCCGATGAACAGTAAACTTTTTAGGGAATCTCGAAAGGAATGTAATGTTCCCATCTCATTTTTTCAAAGTTTATAACAGGATTGTTATTTTTAAGAAGTAGGTACTTACCCTCTGCTATTACAATAATTGAAATGTGTAGGTGTTCAAGGAATAAATCAGCTCTCTACTATTTTAATTGGCTTCTAATAGTAAAACACTGAAGGTGCAACACAATAACAATCAGGTGATGGAAAATAGTTTGCAGTATTTTCACACACTTCTGTCAGTTTTTACACTGGTCATACCTAACAGTTTGCATTTTTTTCCTCCATAATACTCTGGACGGTTAGGAAGATAGTATACGGCATTTTTTATAAAAAAGGATCAATTTTTTCTTGAGAAAACAACACTTTATTCGGGATAGGCCATTACATGATAAAAATTCAACCACGCCATAATGTGAATTGCGATATTAACGTCGCATACGTAACCTATGATCTTTACACATCTAACCACGCACCTAATCAGTGTTGCCAGACATACCATTTTCATGGTATTTATACAATTATTTTCCCTTGTGTACCTGCACTTTTTTTAAGTAATAAAACTATTATTTAAAAATTTCTACCATTTTACACCAATATTAGCAAAAGTTGATAAAAAAGTTAAATTTAGGTCATCAGCCGACCTCGGTCAGTTCTTCCATTAAAAAAGGGTAATAAACTGAATTACATTTTATACCGTGTACGTAGATCTTTATAAATCGGAACCTCGCGTAAACAGCGCTAGTTGTGCAAGCCCAAATAAATAATAATCTTTTGCTGTTTTCTGTTGTTTCTGTTGCGATGGTAAGACCCGTTTTTTCAATGCTCAGTTAGCTAAATTAACCGTCAGTTAGGTCAATAGAAATTTTTTGAAAAGCATCATGATTTATTTATAATGAAATTTATAACTTATGTAAAATTCTCACACATCTGGCAACACTACACCCCATGTAAAAATCAGTGTTATTGATAGTTTGCGTACCTGTCTGCATTAGCATTTACAAAAATGTGTTTAATACCGTTATTTATAGTTTTTTGTGATTAAATTTGTGAATCGAAGTTTTGAGTTACTATGTTACCGAAATTTATTATTTATAATTTGTTCCTTTGGTGGTTCATTTTGTGAAAGTTAGTGATTAACCATAGCGACTAATTTTATTATTTTAATGATATGTTAAAGGCATATTTTCAAGCAGATGAAAATACTAGACAAGCAAAACGGCTATGGAATGCTATCCAAACGTTAAGCCCATATGATATATTCATGTAGTAACTATTGTATTAGGTAAGTAAACAAATCTGCTTTTTCGTTCTTTTAAAGTCTTTTTAAAATGATTATTTTCAACTATGATTCATGTTTAGAAATGAACCATATTAAACTTAAACTATAAATTAGAGACAATAATAATAATTTAAAATACACAGAAAAAGTATTGCATATTTTTAATATTTGGTGCTTACGGGACGAGTTCTGTTTATTTATAAAAAAAGTGTCAGGATTACCTAATTTTACAAGGAAAAATAGATAAACAGATACTTTTAACACCTTTTATTTTAAGAGCAGGCTACAAATGACAAGTGTCGTTTTCCACAAAGGACTAATGAATCGCGCCTTGGCCGCCTTGAAGTTTATTTCTTATTTTCGGCCAGTGTGTACAGATATCATGCTTTCTTAAAAAGAGCTCAATGTTTTATAAACTATTACATTTGGTTTGGTGCGGCGTCTACACTGGTATTAAATAAGTCTAATATTGTCTCACAAAATGTCCATGACAAAAGGGTAATAACTTTTGTAAAAATCAAAATTTGCAATTCATGAGTTAGGATAATTGTGATGACGAACTCTGGCAGTAGCAATACTGCCTTCAGTTACGTCATTTCTGTGAATGGCCTTTACAAAGTTATCCAGTGACTATCAAAATGTTGGTGGCTGGAGGACGAAAAAAATTATCAGAAATTAAAATTTTTTTTTGTTCAAAAAAATTTGTGGACAGTGCCAATCAATTGTACACGACGAAATATATTGAGGGTTAAAATATAACTACACATTTAAAGCTCACCCTATATATATATATATATATATATATATATATATATATATATATATATATATATATATATATATATATATATATATATATATATATATATATATATATATATATATATATATATATATATATATAATAACACTACATGAAATTACAACCCCCTTTATCCCTGAAGGTCTGAAATGACTTTGTGTGGGAGAGGGCTACACATTTAGAGACAATGGACACACACCCAATATCCGAGTATACTACGATTAATCTCTCTCACAGAAAAATCCCAGTTCCTCGACCGGGAATCGAACCCGAGACCCCGAGGTTTCGAGGCAAGTACGTTACCTCTGGACCACGGAGCCACATAATATATATATATATATATATATATATATATATATATATATATATATATATATATATATATATATATATATATATATATATATATATATATATATATATATATATATATATATATATATATATATATATATATATATATATATATATATATATATTAAATCGAAATTAAAAATATTTCTCATTTTTTTTGAACATCCATATAAATCATAATAAATAATCGTGTACCATCACAAGCAAACAAACAATTATTTTCAGTTGATTGGAAACTTTTTTTCTATCCCGAAGGGAAATACAACAGAACTGCGCTGGAGAGTTATATATGCCAATCAGTCCTTATCGTTCAAGTGAAAGGTTGCCAAAGCAATAATTCTAGTCAAGCCAAGGACGGATTGGAGGAAAAGCAGATTATACCTGACGGACAATTTGGATTTAAAGATGTGATAACGCGACTTAATAACAAGTTGGATGAAGGACAATGTTAGATATGTTGGATGCATTCAATATATGAAGTGATCCGTAAGTACATCGATAAAATTCAAGAAATGATTTCGGAACCTATGTTGAACAAAAAAGCTAAAATGAAATTTTGTCAACCCATTTACGGTCAAGGTATTAAAACACTCTTAGAATAAGGAATTATTTATTTTTCTCTAATTAAAATAACTTCTGAACATAAACGCAGCAAACAATTTTTTTATGAAAAATATCTGATGTGGCCAGCACATAACTTTCTTATACCAGTATACATCATCCTGATATAAAAAAAATCATTCTATTTAATTCTTCACTAAACTCAATTAAATTTTAATAGCGTACCTTGAAATGTTTCATTAAAATTCTTAAATAATTAATTATCAGCGTCACTAATAATTCATGTCATATATTTTAATAATTTTTTGTTATTGACATGATTTTCAAAAACCAAAGCAATATATGGACTTAAAGTCAAGTTGTGACATCTTTTTCTCATGAACAATATTGAAAATTTTCCAAGCACTTATAATAGTACTGTCAACAGCATTTGAGAAAAAGAGCCACCACCACTTCTTGCCCAAGATCCTGGTACGGTAAGTTGCTATAGCATTGTCGTGTAAATCCACCCCACCCATGAATTTATTGTATTCGGCTTTATATTTTCCATTTTTTTTTTCAGCTATATCGCTTCGCTGTCTTCAGGGGATGAACACTGTAATGGTAATGTAATGGTAATGGTGGGGGAGGCTGACGCCTGGCAAGTAGGCCAGAGACGGGCCCTTTTTACCAACCCCCAGCTGTCCCCTCAGCCATGTGCTTCTCTTGCTCCCTCATCGAATCTTTCCGACCTTCTGATGAAGGTCAGGATGTCACTCATTGCGAGGGAGCTCATCTCCTCCCTTAGAAGCGCCTCAGAACCGAAGATACTGTGTCTCAGGCGCCCAAACGCTTCACATTGTCCCAGGAAGTGGTAAGATGTCTCTTCATCACTCCTGCATCTTGGACATGTAGGGTCTTCCTCAATACCTATCAATGATAGATGCCTCTTAAGTATGCAGTGGCCTGTCAGAACACCGATTAAGAGATTCAGAGTTTTACGACTCCGTTCTGATGAACACTGTAACAGTTGCTTGTCACTGTTACAACAGAATTATCACTCTATCGAACAAATGATATTATCGGTAGGTTCATCATATGTGCTACTGCATGAGCCATGATGCTTCTTGGAAATTAGTTTATTTGTCTCAAGAGGACAAGCTAGTGTTCTGTTTTCCTTTATTGTATCAGTGGCGAAATATTCTTTGTCAGTTAGTGCAAAAAAGTAGTTTCTACAATGAGAAAAAATTGTCGAAAAATACCCGACGTGCAATATTTTCCTCAATAACTGACAACAAATTGAGGGCAACTTGGCCTTCTAATCCAAGTGGGCTTTTTCTTTAAAAGCATCAGCATATGGAATAAATTGGTGGAGGTAGCCACCAGACGAACAAAGGCACCATTGCTTGAAGCTGAAACTGATAGGCTTTCCTTTCAAATACATCTTACATGAATGTCTTTCAAAGTAAGGCACAATTTGTTCTTCTATAGACAAATTGGTCGAAAACACACCAAACCGCATAATTTTTTTATTCAGAAGGTCAAAAAATGGCCGAAGTTTGTGAATTTGTCGTTTATATCTAGTTTGCTATTGTCAGACAGATGGATGTTTCTCTTAATATTTCTAAATTTATTTCTACTCATGCCAATCTCTCACAATTTTCAAGCCCTTGTCTTCTTCTGTAGAAGACAAAAACAGTTTAGCTTGCGCTAGAGTATGGTATCCGGATAAAATCATGATCCCTAGAAGCTTCAGCATATCGTTTTTGTCAATTGTAAAATCATGTTTGTTATTGTCACGAGCGTATCTCTGTGTATATTGAATTATGTTTGTAAATATTTAGTCGTCGAAATACATAAAAAATAAATCTAGCGATGTTTTACCGTCTATTTCAACATCTGAGTCATCATAGATTAAATCATCATTGGCCGTGCGAATTTCAAACGTCCCTCCAATATCTACGTATTCATTTGTTTTCTCACAATATTCTTCAAAATTCTCTTCGTCAATTAGTTCGTCCACATCTAGTGATATATACACTGCATCTATAATGTCTGCATAAGCGAAAAAAATAAAAATTAATTTTTAGGATTATAAAGATAATTTTATTTTACCTTGCTCATTTTATAATTCATTTGCTATTTCCTCTATAGCAAGTTCTAATTCTCTTTGCGTAAGATATCTTGGCATTTTTACACTTATGGTACCTCACAACACAAACGTAACGTAGCACAGTCAAAATACAACTACAACTGCTGCAGTAACTAACGTGGAGTCGGAACACTATTTCTTGTCCTGACAGGTTTTAACAAGAAAACATTCTGAAGTTCACTGTTTTGGCCATTGAGTACTAACGCCGCCTCCGGGCTTCGTTGCGGAGATAATGTTGATAAAAAAACTCCTCAATGTGAGGCATTTATTGTGAAACGCGATGTGTGTGTGTGTGGGTGTGTGTGAGTGTATGTGCGACGTGCGTGTGCGTGTGCGTGTGTGTAATGAATACTTAAAAATACTTATTTTGGTTCTAAAAGTTTTTCGTATCCAACAAGGGCGTCCAGGTGAGTTTCTTGGTTGATGTTTTCCTCCAAAAAAGTGATGCGCCACTGAGTTTTCGGAATTTTAATATTTTTTTTAAGAATCACTCTGAAACTTCATAAAAAGTCTTGAGTCCTTTTGAAATTAAATGGAGTTTTGGGGTGTAGTAAAACACAGTGAACACAGCATTAAGCGTTTAATTGAAAGTTAATAGTAATAATTTAAGTAAAAAATAATGAAATAATCAAAAAATATTGTCATCAGAGATTCATACCGTTTATCTGCACATTTTTAAAATACTGAAATTCCGAAAATCTTTTTTTTTAACAACACAATCTCCGAAATGAAGCAGTTAAGGACACAATTTTATTTCAGCTTTCCGTTTCAAAATAGGTCCAGGAATCATTTTCTGAATTTTTTCAATATACTTCAGAATCATCCTGTATCGTAGATACATATTTCCCGAGAAAGATACATGTCCCGTATCTTGGAAAAAAATTATAGAATTTATAGATCGCTTTGTCCATTTGAGTAGAATAAACTTTCTTTCTCAAGATTTAATCAGTGAATCGAAAACACCCGGATGAAAAACGGGTTTTATCTCAATATATCAATTTATATAGCACGATTATATTTTCCATTTTAAGATTGTAACATATAAGGAGTAAAAAATTCATGCTTCAACTTAAATATGTTATATAAAAATAAGGAAGTGTGTAGTTTTTTAATGTCTGAATTGTTTGAATATTACGTTACATTACAAGATGTCAACAGTTAATTCAAATCTAATGACACAGTCTAACATTTTGGCGAGATTCCCTAAAAATTACAGTGGCAGGGGCGTGCGGTGAGTTTTGATACAGGGGAAGCAGTTTGTGATATAGGGTGATTGGTAGTGCGAAGCCCCGAGCGAAGCGAGGCAAAATTCTTTTTAAGAGAAGGGACGTGGCTTCCGTATACTCATTTTAAAGCAAATGTCGAAAGCCGCAAAGTTATGATATCTAGAAAAAAAGTACACTTGTAGGACCGCCACTCCTCAATAAACATAAGACATAAAAACACCACAAAAATTAGACAAACCCCGATTCCAAAGCCGAAGCTGCACGGGCGAGGGTTATACTTATGAAAAAAAAAACGCAGACACACAACCATACCCACCGACATTGCCAGTGCCGGTGGCGGGGATCGAACCCGCAGCGAAATAGAGAGTTTGTTCAGTCACACTTGCCATCGTGCACTCTCTAGCCAACTATAAATCGAGTCGGCTAGTTAAGTAGTTAACATGCACATACCTACCTATTTATAATGCAGTTTAATCCGCCTCTCCTTTTTTGCGAAGTCGGAAATAACTTTGTCGTAAAAGTTTGAATTTTGGGACATCTCGTTCACAAAATCATTTTCTATTGTCAACAGGGACAATTTTGAAAGCCGCTCTTCACTGGTTGTATTTCTTGAAAAAGTTTTTATTCTTTTTAAGGTCGAAAAACTACGTTCAACCGAAGCACTAGTTGCAGATATCGTCGACACTAACTCGCACAATTTCAACACTTCAGAGTAGGCCTGATCCAAACTATTTTCTTTTATAAAGATAATCAGTTCGTTGGCGTTATGTTTCTGACTAATATCTTCTGTAGCATAAATAACTAAAAGTTCCTATCGTAACCCAACTATATCAAAAAAATTTCCGTAGTTATCACTCAATGACTGAAGTGCGTTAGTGGAAACTGTTTATTTTTAAATTCATTAAAATTACACAATTCTAAAAATTGTATATCACTAAAATTTTTAAATCTATTATTTAGTTGCCCAGTGATATTGTCCAAACTTTCGATAAAAAGTCTTCGATATGAAGTTCTACGATTCACTAAAAATTCAGTTCGTATTCTTTTTGTTTGCGGCTCTAAATTGTCATTACTAGTTTTCTCCCAGAACTTTTCAAATTCATTTCTTTTGTTACAAATCAAATGTTTGAATTCCTCAATTTTCTTTCCACAAAATCCAACGTCATTTGATTTAGTTTGCAAAATATTGAATAAATTGTCAGTAAATGGGAATATTTCGGAGAAAATATTTAACAAGAAATTAAAATCAAAGTCTCTTTTCAATGAATCTAAGTAACCTCTGGATCCATTCAAAGTCTCAGTGTCCCAATCATCTTTGCTTTGTAAAATATTTTCAAATAAATCAATTAGACGTTGTCGATATTCAGATACAGTTTGTACTAGCCTCCCATTGTAATTCCATCGTGTTGGAGCAACTCTGGGTAGTCTCTTCTGTACTTCCAAATCTAAAGCTCTTGTCCGTTTTGATGATTTTGAAAAAAAGGCAGCCATTCCACTAATACTTGAAAAAAATACTTTGCACTCTTTAAGGCACGCTGTAGATTGAGCAAGAACTAAATTTAATCTATGTGCAAAACAATGTACAAATATTGTATTCTGAAAAGCCTCTTTTACTTTGGCCTGCTGGCCCCCAATTCACCAGGCCCCATCATAACTTTGGTCGATAAGTTTAGCACCACACTGTAGATCATCGATTATCTGACAAACTATGGCATATAAAGCTGCGGCCGTTCTCTGCGTTGTTACGTCTAAAAATCCTAAAAATATTCGTAATATCGGTGGTTCCATCTAACATAATTGCAACAAAAGGAGCTTCTTTTATTTCTTGCTTGATCTTTTCTAAAACAATATTGCTTATCGACTGAATCAAATCATTTTGAATATGATTTAATGTACCTACCGCGAAATACCGTGGAGTGTTCCAGATGGTTTCTTAAAATTGTATCGTATTTTGCTAATAAATCAACTAAATTGATGAAATTGCCCCTATTAGCAATGCTCCGAGATTCAGTATGTCCTCTAAAACTAAGTTCATTTTCGCCGAGAAAACAAACAATCTCAATAAGTCTTTTTAACACTTCTCGATTTTTTTTACAAGTTCATTATGCTTACGGTGACTTTCTTTCAACTGCTGATCTAATGAATGCTCAATTCGTGATTTTCCAAATGTTTTTTCTTTTAGCATCGCAAATGAGTTTCACACTTACCATGTCTCTTTGTCACTTTGTGAATGTTGTTTAAATCTGAAAAGCCATTTTTATTCCAAACACCTTTTTCATTTGTGAAAAGTACACATGGCCAACAAAACAATTTACACAAATTTTCACAAACCGTTAAGCACTGATTAGCACTGTACATTTCAAAATTAAAGTACCTATAGCATGATTTAACTTTTGTTTTTAAAAGTTTTAAATCAGGTGTTGGTCTCCCGTTTCTAATAATATCCAGTTTATCTTGAAACGAATATGTTGAAAATCCCTTTTTCAACAAATTGTACACCACACAAACGCAAATAATATTTTTCACAGTGCTAGGACCAGCTTCCATATGAATAAGCAATTCTGAAACTGCTTATACGCGCACTAATGTTCAACGTTTTAAAAATCACTTGTCGCCGCACCACAGATTTAGAAACACCAAAAAAGTTTTTACAAATATATCATAAAAGCTGAGAATAATACTAGGAGGATTAATATTAAGTATAATATTAAAATCGATATTAAAATCTATAAAACAAGACGCATTACGATGCTACATGGCTCAGATATCAAGATTATGAAGTGAGGATGGGATGCATTTCAAGAAGTTGCTTATACAAGAGACAACCTGCTTATATCGAAGTCGCGCGAGTTCGTGTTGGCTCGATTAATCTAGTGCGTCATCGTTACGGTTTTATCGTGCAACAATATCTCAGCTGTTGAAATACAGGGCCGTGTCTATTGAAATTGGGTAAAAGTAAATTTTAATGATTAATATATGTGATAAATAATAATTAGGTTCTACTTATGTGTTTTTTTTTAATAATCCCAAGGGAAGCACTGCTTCCCTTGCTTCCATGGACCGACCGCCACTGTACAGTGGGGTGGTCAAAAACTCTTGTAAAAGAAACGTTTTAAAAGTATCTATAGATACATTTAGTATCTTAGTTATTTTTTTCTAAATTACTTAAGTTTTCCTTGGAAAGTTGTAAAAAGTATACAGGATGAACTTTAACCGCAAGTAGTAGACATTATTTTAAATTATATGAGGTTTTTGGGGGAGGAAATAGGGCAAAAAAATATTCTTATTTTGCTCATAGCTTTCTTTTTTCTGTAAACAAAACATGATGTAACATTTTAATATTTTTACTTAGAGCACTTGAATAAGAAAGAAATATGTTTTAATTCAACTTTAATTTATGTCTGTGTTATCTGTGATATCATGAGAAACTTTATACACTACACATTTTATCAAAAATTCACGTGACACCGGTTGAAATATTAGTGTAGAGCACATCACGTTGATTTTGATTATTATTAGGAGACTATATTTTTGAAAAAAAATTTTAAAAACACTTTTCTTGATATATTTCTATGCTGCTTCGAATAGAAAGTTCAAATTTTTATTTAATTAACAAGAATAAAATCAACCAAATTTTTCGAGGATTTAACTTTCCGAAAGCACCATGTATGAATTATCGAGTAAATAGCTATTCTAATAAAGTGATTCTTATTAAGTCATGGTAGCCGAGTGGGTAAAGCGCTTATAGCTATTTACTCGGTATCGTATCGATGATGGTTCGAATCCATCCCGGAGCAACAAATTTTATTTGTAATTTGCTTCGGATTAAGATGGGAGTGAACTGTCGATGCCCTAGATGTGGTTCGGACTCCACAATAAACTGTAGGGCCTCGTCTCTCTTTACTCAACACAAAATCCTAGTTATTTCGGTGACTTGAGAGGCGGTTTAGAAAACATTTTAAGAAACATTTTTTAAGTCAAGTTTATACGCGATTGCTTGAGCAGTTGTAAAGTTATAAGCACAATATGAATTTTCCCTTTTCCGCTCTCGATAACCTTCCAAAAAATCTAAATATCTAAAAAAAAAAAGAAAAAATACAGACCTATTATTTTTCTGTTAAAACTCGACCCCATTTTTTAGAATCATCCTATTTTACAAAGTGTATTAGTATCTCGTATCCAATAGCTAGCTATTCTGCTAAAGTGATTCTTATTAAGCCAATACACGGTGTCAAGTTTGTACGCGATTGCTTGAGCAGTTGTGAAGTTATAAGCACAATACGATTTTTTCCCCTTTTCCTCTCTCGATAACCTTCCAAAAAATCAAAATATCAAAAAAAAACAAAAGAAAAACTACAGACCTATTATTTTTCTGTTAAAATTCGAGCTCATCTTTTAGAATCACCCTATTTTACAAAGTGTGTTAGTATCTCGTATCCTTAAAGAGTGTCTTAAGATACTTAAAAAATATCATTGTAAGTTAAATAATATCGTAGTAATCTGTCTACGATAGTGAAAGTAAAGTAAGGTCAAATACAGACGGTGCAACCCAAATGTACTTTTGTGTTTCAGACACATGTATGTATAATATATTTTAACTTACTGCGTTTGAAATCGATTGCATAGTCTGCCTAGTTCCATATGCATACATATGTCTGAAATTTAAAAGTTACTCTTAAAAATATCTTTGCAAGTTGAAAAATATCCTAGTAATCTACCTAGTATCTACGACAGTAAAATTAAAGTAATGCCAAATACAGACGGTGCAACCCAAATGTAACTGCATCTCGAGTGACTTGAGTTTCAGACACATGTATGTATGTACCAGTTAGGACTGCGATATGAAAGAATCTAACGAAACTCAATCTATCATTATTTTAAAGAGCAAATTAGCGCACAACTGCTACTGTTGTAAGGAAGCAGAGATAGCACTTCATAAAAATACTGAACCGCATTACATCGTCATCTCGCAATCCTATTTGACTTGGACAGTATATGTAATTTACTGCGTTTGAAATCGGTTGCATAGTCTGCATAGTTCCATATACATAACACTGACGTAGTTCTCCACGAAACACCAAAACACCATATACTACACTCTACGTACGTTTCGCCAATCAAGTTGGCATCATCTGAGATGATTAAAACTAAACTTATGCTAACAATCTGCACTATTTATACCTAAATTATTGTCATGGTTCTATGGACCGTGACCCGCTAACCAATAAACCGGGCTATTTGGGATTGGTTCTCTGTCACTATTTATACTATTTTTACATGTTGTGATTTCCAAGCCGTCAAATGCATCCAGCTGTCTAGTATTTGTTACATATCTAATTAATCTTAAGTTGCTAATATATATTTTATGGTTGTTCTCAAACGCATGTTAGGCAACACTAGACATCTGTTCCACCATATTTGAGCTGGACCATATGCTCTTTGAGTTTAGTTTGTCCAACATATTTTTGATTACTGTCCTTACAGCTAATTTCGTAAAATCCCCGCCTTTTCGTTTGTTTCAATTTTGTCTTTTAGATTGTCTAAAAGTTGTTGTAGTTTATTTTCCGATGAATGAACCGCTGTCATACCGATATCCTTATAAATCGGGTGAATCGAGGATCGAAATTTTCGAACTCCTCTCCTGGTTTATGTATCTTAGGCAAGCAGTACAATCTAGATACACTTGGGTTAGGTGCATGGAACCTCCTATTTAAAGCTGGAGTAATAATGTGATTAATTCCAATAATTTCATTAATAAGGTAAAAAATATTCAGTTGCAATAAGGTGAAATTTTAATCTCTTTTGACGGTTGTTTATTGTTTCCGATACCACAGACATTAGACTACCTTAAGGATCTACTCGACTTAAATAGTCTCAGTTAATATCTTCAACTTACTAAACTTTGCATGAAACAGAATTGCTTTCGATTCAACGATAATTTCTTCGAACAACATGAAGGAACAGCACTGGTAACTCTTTGTCACCATTCATTGCCAGTCTCTCCATGAACAGATTCGAGACAGAGGCAAAAGAAGAATTCAAGTATTTTCACAGCGTTTGGCTTAGGTACCTTGATGATATTTTTCCAGTGTTTGATATAAAATTTGCTGATATTGACAACTTTGTTTCGCGTCAGTTAAATTCACATATGAAATTGAAAACTCTGAACTACTACCATTTTTAGATGTATTAACTAATAGAAATGGTAAAAATAAATTAGAATTTAATATATACAGAAAAGATACCAGTACTCTAAAATATATCCCTAAGGACCCTCACCATTATGCTCAACACAAAATGGCGAGTTTTAAGGTTCCCCCTCAATAAGGAAAGGTTTGAAAAAAGAAAAGGCATTGATTAAGGATACAGCTGCAAGTAATGGATATTCTGTAAGTTTAATTGATAAAATAATTAGGAAACGAAAATTTAAAGACACTTGGACCTTTCAAAATGAAAGAGAAAATCTGAAATTTGCATCAATTTCATTCGATTCTTGATTCATCCGTAGTATTGATAAGATTTTTGAAGATATTGGTATGATAGTGGGTCAATCATCGGGAAATAAACTGCAACAACTTTTAGGCAATTCAAAAGACAACTTTTTTAAAATATTTTGTAGATAGCAATTATAATTTATAAATTAATTATAAATGATGGTAATATAACCTGAAAATGTATTTCTTACCGGTTTAAAATTTTCATGAAACTGAGATATCTACTTTTAATAAACAGGCAATTTGTAAAAAATGTTTATATTTAAAATTCAAATGACTCATAAATGCGTTTATTTTTAAATTTGTCCTAAAATAAAAAAATACCATATTTATTTTTATTATCTAGTGGTCCCAAAAATTTTTTTTAGAAACCACGAAACACCTACCGAAAATCACTGGTTGGTAATAAAAAAAATATCTTTCTAGTTCCAATTTAGACCATTTTTAATTACAAAAATATTTAAAAAATGTAACTTTCCATTCAAAAGTTATTTCAATATAATAATTTTCCCTATTTTAGTAGCCTATGTCTCCGGAATGAAGTGTTTAAAGATGTTTAATCGTACTTTAATTATTGTTTTGAATCATAAAATTTCCCTTTAAAATATTTGCAGTGATTTACCAAACGACCTGTATATATGTACATGTATACATCCGCTTAAATATGTACGGGCGAGTATGTGATATTAAATATATTTACATATACAAATTACACGCCATTTGAATCATCACTCCCCTATCCTCAGGCAGAAAAAAATAATTTAAATTCAGCAAACCGCATTAAACTACAAAGTTTCTGTTTTTTAAAACACGATTTAGTATGAAAAATATTCATATTTTCTTTAACATTCAAGGCTTTTGAAAATACAATTAAATAATTTTCCAGAATTTACTAAATACAATTGTGTTATTTATACAGCAAATAAATAGTAACGTAAGTATGTACTTACGTTAAATAAATTTAGGTATTGCCCTGATTGTGTTTTTTTCGGCTAGCATTACAGACCGACTGATCTATTTAATTTTAATTTTTAAAATTGAAATGTAAATAAACTAATTTAATATAAATTATGTATAAGCTCGGCGATCAATCAGTTTATTGTGTCGGTATTCCAAGTAGCTATCTGGACATGCATTATTCATATTATAAAATTGGTTTATGTTTTAAGTACGTGAGCTAACAGCTATATCTTTACTGAAGATCACTGAACAATGTTTCTGTACCGCATTTTAAACCTATAGCAGTCCATTACAAACCTGAAATTTTAAGATTATCAGTAAAGTACTTATACTGTATTTATTTTCCATTTCGATTTATTTTCTTGATAATTTTGTAAAGACATAATTTAAAACCGTTGTCTAGTTTATTTTATTCAAGTTGTTTCATAAGAATCTTTATTCTCAATTTCAGGGCATTTCATAAAGAAAGTTAGATTTTTTTATATTTTTTAATACATGCAAATATATTTGTTCCAAAATGGAATTCTATGAAATTTCTAGAGAAAATAATATAATAATTATTCCGTATTTACAAGCATCCTTTCAAACCTAATATAATAACTGATAACAGTAATAAATACCTATAGTTTCTAACATTTTATAATGTCATTCTTATCTGAATTCTGAATGCGCTGGTATGAAAGTTTTAAGTACATAATACATCAAACACGACACCTCAAATACGTTTTATCGCAGACTTATAAAATAACTACCTCACCTAGATGCAAGATGAAGATGTCTTAACGATTGCATTTTAAACATTTTTAGCTTTATTTATAAATATACCAAAATTTACCTTTTCTAGTTTATCTCATTATCTAGCATTTAAATTTGCATTCGGACGTTCACTGCCGTAAGACTTATGCAGATAAGTCAGCCGAAGTTTCAAATTTTGTATTGTAAATGTGAACATTTGAAGAGCTCCCACGCAAAATTTCTTCCCGAGACAATCCTATGTGTTTTAAAAGAAAGTGTTTTTGGGTAAACAGCTTGTTACATTTTGCACGACCACACCAATGATGCATTTTCAAACTACTTACATTCAGTTTTGATAAAGAATGGTGAACTTGTTCAGGTTTGCATTAACTAATACAGGAATTTGTTTACTTTTGGTTAAAACAACAAGTAAGGCTTATTATTAAAATAAAAATATCTGATGTGGCCAGCACATAACTTTCTTATACCAGTATATATCATCCTGATCTAAAAGAGTCATTCTATTTATTTAATCACTTACCTCAATTAAATTTTATTAGCGTACCTTGAAATGTTTCATTAAAATTTTCAAATAATTATTTATCAGCGTTATTCGATACTTTCAATAATAATTCATGTCATATATTTTAATAATGTTTTGTTGTTGACATTGACATTTTTGTAACTAATTTAGACCTTTCAAACGTCAAACTGTTAAATTTATCCTAACCCCATTTTATGAGGCCAAATGTGTAAAATATTTCAGTTTACATCAGCTTTATTTAAGTACTTGGAAAATATATTTTATTCGCGTGATATAGTAGACATGATTTATAATCTTGCATCAAGAATATAGTTTTTTTTGTAGTCAAATACAAAAAAAGTTTGGGTCCCGTGAACCCCCTTTCAGCTGGCCAATTTTACTCATCACCGAATTTTTCATTGTCTTTGGCCTTTAGAACAAGTGTACCAAATTTGAAAGCTTTATCTCAAAAACTGTAGCTGCTATCGGCGATACTACAAATATGCGGACAGATTTTTTTTTCACAAAGTTTTGTTTTTTCATTATAATTCGTCGAGATTCGTTCAGAAATGCAATAAAATTTTTTAAATTTTTTTTCCGAAACTAGCTTTTTTCTTCTTTCATTTATTATGTTTCTTCTGGTGGTACCACAATCACCAAATTTAATGTGTCACCTAAAATGTTGTTGACAATCTTAACTGCCAAATTTGGAAAGTCTCCCATTAGTATTTTTTGAGTTATCGCGGACACACACACGCGCACGCACGCACGCACGCATGCACGCACACGCACACCCACACTCACATCCACACGCACATCCACACACACGCATCGACAGACATTATTCGGAAAATAGTCAGAATGGATTCAGAAGGGCTTAAAACGTATATATAAATCAAAATCTCGAGGTCTAAAAAAATCACGATTACTATACTTCCTTATTTTAGGTATAAGAAAGCAATTATTATTAGCGTTGATAACCAGATTCGGACGACCTGGAACGTGATGTCCGATTTATGCAATAAACATAAAAATTATTATATTTTATAAGTAAAGATAGAATTTTTTATGTAGAGCCTAATGGTGTTGCGTCAGTCTTTAATGATTTTTCAAATTCCAAAATTATATGTTTTAACTGCAATCAAAAACAGAACTAAACAAAATAATTCCATGTTTCTTAATCCATTTGCCATGGCAGAAATGGTAGATTTATTGACAAAAAAAACTGAAAAATTAAAAATCTTCTGATGCGGATGATATCCTAATGTTTTTAATTAAGAAAGAAATTCATCGAACCACTCACATAGCTTGTAAATATATTCCTTGAAAGTGGAACATTCGCTTAAAAACTGAAAAAGTTGTTCCTGATTTCAAGAAACTTGATCCAAATTCCTTAGAGAATTAAACCTGTATTGCCTTGTAGTTTTTCTAAAATATTTGAATATTGTTACTTGGACCGATTGTTGAAATTTCTGGAAAAGTATAAGACTGTAACAAAAAAATTAGCACCGGTATCGCACGGGAATGTCAACTGTTATGACTATACTCTCATTCTATGAGAATATTTAAAAAAAAAATTTAAACTGCGAATGCCCTGTTGAGATATTTTGCGATCTCAGCAGGGCATGATTATGTCGATCATGGACAATTAGTGTTCAAATTGAACAATTATAGTGTAAGAGGTCTAGCACTAAATTGGGTTATTACTTTTCTTGAAAAGAGGAAAGAATTTGTTAATGTAAAACATAACAGTCAAACTCATTTGGAAATAGATATATCTGAATGGTCACATTTAATAATGGTAGTTCCACAGAGTTCAGCCCTAGGCCCTGTGCTGTTCTTAATGTATGCAAATAAACTAGATTCTCTTTCGTCTAATAGACATTTTATCTTGTATGCTGATAATACTTCTTTAATTATTTCAAATAAAGAGGAGGATGAAATTTTGAAGTCGAATTGTAGTAGTTTATTTAGTAACCTAAACAACTGGCTTTTTAAAATTCATATTATTTTAATGCCAGAAAATCTTAAAGATTCCATGCTATACTTTGTTATTTGGATCTTTGCGCGTACGTCACAAGTACAAGCTGTATGAAGTAAATAAATTAAACTTTTGAGCGGTAGCGTGTACTGGAGAATAATATTTTTGATATATTTCAACATTAAGATAGGGTATACCATAAATTTCACCAGTCGCCACTAAGTACTTGTCAATACTCAAAGGTAATTGTCAAGTTATGTGATTCATATTACTACTAATATAATGTCAAAAATATAATTGCAAAAATATTGCGACCCCGCTGAATCAAGTGACAAACAAGCTTGCCAGTGAAGCTGAGACATAGGTTCATAATCGTGTATTTGTGTCACCAATTATTAACTTATCAGTCAGAGGTCTTAGCCTACCTAGATATACATGTCTATATTTGCTTATCCATAAATGCATTGCTGCGGACGCAAGTCGTAACTAATTTGATACATACGCACAAATCCAAACAACAAAGTATAGTCAGAAATATTGAGAACCGTTAAATTTTTAAATAATGCAACCTTCATCTACTGAGGCAGAGAATGTAAATTTTCTAGGTATGTATGTATGCACTTAGACTTTTAAAAAATTATACTGAAAATTTTAATGTGAATTTGTAATATCAAACTTTGCATCTGTTACTTATATTTGTTTCGAAATATAAGAACAGTTCTTTGCACGGAACAACTTATCTGTTTATATTATGCACACGTTAAATCTCGTCTAAGGTATGGTGTCTCTTTTGGGGGAATTCTACTTATTCATCTTATGTTTTTATCGTTCAGGAAGGTGTATTACTGGTGTTTCAAATGCCCATTCATGCAGTAATATTTTTAAAAATTATGAAATTTTTAATTTTAACAGGCTTATACCGGGTGTAAAAAGATCATGGTACACCCCCTTTTCTCCTTAAGTTTTGAAGATAATTAAGTGAAATTTGGAATATCCTATATACATAATAAGCGGCACTTTTTGACATACAAGTGATTTTTTTTCGCATTTCCGGTTTCGCCGGAAGTGACACTAACTTTCGATTTTTAAATAGAACACCCTGTATATTATTATATTTTTGAATTATGCATAATTTTCTGAATCCAACAATACCAAATAGGTGACATTTCAAACGTCAATATTTTTTATAATATAATTTTTAGTTTTCCATTTAAGTGTGCCATGATGGTTCCGATTTATTCTAAATGACCCGTGTAATGTTAGAAGAATCGAAATCCCGTCAAAAATACTAAATTACGTGATTTATGAGCAAATAAAGTTTATCAAAATGGTTTTTGGGGAAAAACACAAATTTTTCAAATGGAACCATATTGGTACCGTGGTACCATTTATTAGCACTATTAATAAGGAATTTATTCATATGTCGTATTAAAATGTGCGATAAATACAAACAAAATTACAGTTAAAAGAAAATAAGAAAATACAATTTTGTTCTAATTACCTTGTTATACATAAGGTGGCCTTGGAATACAAAAATGAACACAAAACATTAGAACAGTTGTTCAAAATGCTGTCCATTAACGTCAATGCACTTCTGAACTCGCAAAGCTGTTTCTCGAAGAACGTTCGCCAATTACTTGGCCGGTATGCTATTAATTGCGCATCTTACTCGCAGTTCCAGGTTTTCACGGGTTATAACAGCGGTTGTGTCGACAATATTTTTTAAATGACCCCAAAGAAAGAAATGAAGGGGTGTTAAATCAGGTGACCTTGGAGGCCACCTCACAGGACTGTTCGTCGAAATTACGTTTTCTCCGAATCTCCGTTGAAGGTAATCAATTACTATCCTTGAATTATGGGGAGGAGCGCCATCTTGTTGGAAATACATTCCCTGTTGTAAATGGAAAGGTAATTCAGCTAAACTGTCCTCAACTTCATTTTGCAGAAATCTCAAGTATCTGGCATCAGTTAGGGGTCCTTTAAATATTATTGCACCAATGATTCTACTAGCGATTATTCCAAGTCAAACATTGAAACCAAACCGCACTTAAAAGGGTCCCTCCCGTAATAAATTTTGATTTTCTTGTGACCAATATTTTGTATTTTGTCAATTAAATAATCCCAAATTTGTAAACCTAGACTCGCCCGAAAATAAAATCATTCCCAAAAAATCATTGTTTGGCTGCACGTTGTTCTGCAAAATCCAATTGCAATATTCCATCCTACCTTCGTAATCATTTTCGTACAAGTGCTGGTGCAATTGATTTATAGTGGTATTTGTTCAAAATTCGGCTTACTGTTTGATGACTGATTTCCATTTCAAACCCAATTTGCCTTAAAAAGAAACAGTCTTACAACTTCTGCTCGAGCCAAAATATTAACTTCCGTTCCTTCGTCAAGAATGAAATTTTCCTCGGGATCATTTTTGCGCTCACATTGTCTATGAGAATATCGTTCAGCATAAAGGTGTGTAGCCGCAACGGCATTTTTCTACATTCCCCATAAATAATTAACATGTCCACTTTTTCATCTCTTGTATAAATTTGCGGCATTTTGAACACGAATTTTAAACAATTTTTTAAAGACACAATAAAAACACCGGTAAACCCACAAATGTTTGATAAGCTAAATATTTCATTGTTTTCAAAGCCACCTTAGTTAGTTACTTCTTAACATTTAACTAGAACAAAATGGTATTTTTTATTTTATTTTAGCTGTAATTTTGTTTGTATTTATCGCACATTTTAATGCGACATATGAATAAATTCCTTATTAATAGTACTAATAAATGGTACCACGGTACCAATATGGTTCAATTTGAAAAAAATTGAGTTTTTCCCCAAAAACCATTTTGATGAACTTTATTTGCTCATAAATCACGTAATTTAGTATTTTTGACGGGATTTCGATTTATCTAGCATTACACAGGTCATTTAGAATAAATCGGAACTGTCATGGCACACTTAAATGGAAAACTAAAAAATTATATTATAAAAAATATTGACGTTTGAAATGTCACTTATTTGGTATTGTTGGATTAAAAAATTATGCAGAATTCAAAAATGCAATAATATATAAGGTCTTCCATTTAAAAATCGAAAGTTAGTGTAACTTCCGGCGAAACCGGAAGTGAAAAAAATTACTTGTATGTTAAAAAGTGCCGCTTATTATGTATATAGGATATCCCAAATTTCAATCAATTATCTTCAAAACTAAAGGGGGTGTACCATGATCTTGTTACACCCGGTATATCTTTGACATCAATCAATTAAATTTGATTTCAAACTCTGGCATGAACAATTGCTAAAGTTTCTAATCTGTTATGATGTCTATATGCATATGTATAGCTATAGTAATTTTTTAAAACATTTTATTGACGTGTGAAAATTGATTGGGTTTTCAAATGTTATGCTTACAGATGTGATAAAACAGTTCTGTTTTGGAAATTTCATGCTAACATCATTAATTGGCTATTGAAACCTGAAGAAGTTTAAGTACATATATTAAACGAAACATAGGCAAGCTAGCGTTTTTATTTTAACCTGTTGTCCTATTTCTGACAATTATAATCTGTAGAAGATTTTCAAGGGCACAAATTTCATATTTTAATTTTAAAAAAATATACTGTTCCTTAAACCAATTAGGATATTGAAAAAAATCCTAAAACGCTCCAAAGAAAGACATCTTTTTTAATAATTCCAATCACCAAAAGTGTTAACAGTTGCTTTCCTGAAAATTGCATTAGAATGGAATTTAACAAAAAATGCACGTTTTTCTTTTTCTTTTGCCCCTGTGCATGGGAAGGTATTTCCGTGCAATAATCAATAAATTACCTTTTCCTAATCTTTTTTCGTTTTAAAAATCCGTAATGCAGTTTTAAAGTTACGAGGTTTTAAAATTGATATAAACTTCCTGCCTTAATGTTTCAATTGAAGCTCATAATTTTTCAATTTCTGTCTTGTCACATATTTTATAATTTTATTTAGAACGTTTGGTTCCATACTTTTAATTCATCGTATATGATGTTTTGTACATTAAACGTTTATGAAATACCAAATTAAACTTTAATAAAATATTATTGTTCTTTAAGGTATGAGTAACATTAAACATTATGTTTCCTTTATAAAAAAATATGTTAACATACGATCAGCATAAAGCATAAACATAAAGAGTTATTTACTCCTTTAGAAGTGTGCAATCTATTGAACCAACTGCATGTATTACTGTTTTGTCTACTGTTATTAAATTTTCTCTAATCATATTAACACGAATTTAACTACGTAATTGTGTTCATAATAACTGTCACATTTGGATATACATCATATATTTTTATTAACAAACAACAACATAACACAACTCATATAACCACCCACTGCAAAGTACTGGAGATTACCGTTTCTGATAAACTCTCATTCATAAAACCTACCTCTGCTATGGGTGGTATTATTTTATTTCTATATGAATCATCAAATAATTTGTTCATATTTACGGTTTTAGAATGTTATTATTAGTGTTATAAATGTACTTGGCAAGGATGTTAGTTTTTAGATTATTTTAAAATTCTTATTATTTATTAGAACTCTACTAGTACTTGCATTACAAATGATGAGCTTACTTGCCCTGCCAAGTTTTCAACGTTTTATGAATACTTTGCCCCGTACCAGCAGGACAAGAGATTACGTATTTAAAAAGAGGTTCTTTCTTTCTACCAACGCAAAATACACAGGGTTGTACATTCTATCAATAGTAATTATTATAATTTAAAAATATAAAATTGACAAATTTTGATATTAAATAGCGTAGATAGTAGCAATATATGTATAAAATTTTATAGTACAGATAAAAATGACATTGTTAATGTATGTTTTGATACTATTTAATAAATAATCAGTTAAATCGCATTAGAGATTTGGGAACCCTATTCGACTCAAAATTAATATCGACTCTGTAGTTAATTCGCCTTACGCTATTTACATATTAGTAAAAACCGTTTTTATTTCCAAAGCTGAATCAATGGTTTCTGTATATAATAATGCCTTTATCTTTAATGAATTCAATTTT
Organism: Rhamnusium bicolor; assembly: GCA_029963845.1. NCBI lineage: Eukaryota > Metazoa > Arthropoda > Insecta > Coleoptera > Cerambycidae > Rhamnusium > Rhamnusium bicolor. The sequence goes on along the minus strand of JANEYF010002810.1, from coordinate 5,358,172 downwards.
GCTAATAAAGTGTGAGGTTCGCAATATACAGTGTGGAAATTAAGTAACGCATAAATTCAGTAATTCCGTTAATATTAATTTTTTTGGAAAAAAATCTCGAAGGGGTATAGCGATTTTAACTTCGGCAAATATTTTCAGTCTAATTTTAGTTTCTTATGTCATTTATTTTTTAAGTTATGACGTGATCGACTTTATTTTTTAAATGACAATCTATATTTTTCATTATTGATTTTGGTAGTAGATTTTATTCTGGTTCAAACCGTATAAAATTTTCAATATGTTATTATTTGAAAAAAATCGAGAAAAACAGTCTTAAAGTTCAAATAATAAAAATTCATTAAATTGGGTAAATTTATCTAGTTGCCGGTGTATCACACTAGTTACGGCTGTCAGATTTAAATAATTTGTAAATGTCACAATAGAATAAGTGTTATTATTTTGCTTTTTCTAAATTAGAAAAACTATTTTATTAATAAGAATGGTACAGTTGAGCGACAAACAGAGAATTGAAGTGTTAATAATGATTGGTTATGGCGACAGAGCTAGAACACATCAAGAAGTGTGTCATCTTTTTAGAGAAAAATACCCGGATCAGCCCATAAATCAATTAACAATTAGTAGGATTGGAAAAAAATTTCGGGAACATGGCGTTGTAAAGAATATTCCAAAAACTGGACGTCCGGCGACATTAAATGAAGATGCACAAGTTGATGTGCTACTAGAAATTGAAAACAATTCACATTTAACTATTAGAAGCATTGCTTTGAACCACAATATAAGTCACACTACAGTTCTAAAACTTTTGAAAGTTCAAAAATTCCACTCATATAAGGTGCACTTGGTTCATGAGTTGACAGAAGATGACTTTGATCGTAGGCAAGAGTTTTGCGAACAAATGATGGAAATTTGCAACCGCGATCCAATGTTTTTCCAGCGTGTTTTATTTTCGGATGAAGCAACATTTTGTTTAAATGGCCATGTCAATAGACAGAATTGTAGATATTGGGCTAGGTACAATCCTCATTGGATGCAGGAAAGTCATACCCAATATCCTCAGAAAGTTAATGTTTGGGCAGGAATTGTTGGTGACAGAATTATAGGTCCATTCTTTTTTTGAAAACAATTTGACTGGAGATAGATACCTGCAATTTTTACAGTTGGAATTGATGCCTGCATTAGCTGCATTATTCCCCAATGCAAATAACCCTGACCTACCAAATAATACCATTTGGTTGCAACAAGATGGCGCTCCGCCTCATTACGAAATTATTGTGCGACGATACTTGGACCAAGTTCTCCCAGCAAGATGGATAGGAAGAAGAGGTTAGATAGAATGGCCGCCTAGGTCTCCTGATCTAACGCCATTAGACTTCTTTTTATGGAGGTACTTAAAAAGTAAAGTGTACAACAATCGACCCAATAATTTAGACGATCTCAGGCAAAGAATTCAACATGAGATTAGGTTAATATCGCCTCAAACTATTCGGAATGTGAGAAATGAATTTTATAATCGTCTTGGGTATTGTCAAATGGTTCAGGGTCGTCAATTTGAACATTTAGTGTAAATGTAATTTAACAACTGTTATTTCTGTGCTTATTTTTGTGTTTGATGATATTGTTAGGTTTTTTCTGGTTAAGCAATTTAGTTTCTTTTTAACACGCTTTTATTAGCTTCACCTGTATGTTTGCTTGCTTGCTTGCTTGTTTGCTTGTTTGTTTGTTTGTAACCGACTCTTTGGACTCGATTTTGACCCACTTTAAACGGACAGATTTAATTGAAACTTTGTACACTTATGAAGAACCGGTAACAATACAATAATTTGATAACTTTATATCATTATCCTGATCAGGATCGCCAGTCCTTTCCTCACGTATCCTCTGCGTGAGAGCAAAGGCTTAATATGTAAGTACATTCCTTGATTGTCAGTTAGGTCGGTGGTCGAGCGGGCTAAGGCAGTCGACGCGAAACGACAGACTCCTCGGGCGTGAGTTCAAATCCCATGGCTGAAATAAAAAAATATTTTTTTTTTTTCAGAAATATCTGTTGGATCGTAATATGTTATAATATCAGCATCAATAAGCAATACAAATATAGTTTAAAAAAAAAACTACAAAACACGCTTTCATAGCACATCAAACTAAAAAGTGAAAAATAAATATAGTTTAAAAAAACTAAAAAACACGCTTTTAAAGCACATCAAACTAAAAAGTGAAAAATAATTATTAATATAAACTGAAAACAATAATGAACAAAAAAATACTAGTATTATTGTGAAAAAAGCGTGGGGGAGCTTTGTGCCATATTTTTCGTATATCGAGCAACCCACGCTTTTTTCACAATAATACTAGTATTTTTCGTTCATTATTGTTTTCAGTTTATATTAATAAGCATTTTTCACTTTTTAGTTTGATGTGCTTTAAAAGCGTGTTTTTTAGTTTTTTTAAACTATATTTTTATACTAATGTTTGCCTCACGAAGTTATCGTTATTACTAACTTTGAATTGAGCAGATAATAAATTTCTAGTTCGATTTTCCAAGTATTTGTATAATTTCAAAATAAAAACGAATGTGCCGTCGATAACTTTCCGTCAAACTTAGGCAACTAGATAAATTTACCCAATTTAATGAATTTTTATTATTTGAACTTTAAGACTGTTTTTCTCGATTTTTTTCAAATAATAACATATTGAAAATTTTATACGGTCGGAACCAGAATAAAATCTACTACCAAAATCAATAATAAAAAATATAGGTTGTCATTTAAAAAAAAAGTCGATGACGTCAGAACTTAAAAAATAAATGACATAAGAAACTGAAATTAGACTGAAAATATTTGCCGAAGTTAAAATCGCTATACCCCTTCGAGATTTTTTCCAAAAAAATTAATATCAACGGAATTACTGAATTTATGCGTTACTTAATTTCCACACTGTATAACGTACACTTTTGTATTTTTCTGAGGAATCCAAAGAAAAGAAAAAACAATTGAAGGCCAAATACGAAAGTTATGGCTGAGAAACTGACAAATACAAAAATTGAGACCCTAGATATTAATGCGGAAATTGACGTGATATTCCACTGATTAATTATAAATGCGTGCCACATTTATATTTTCCACTTCTGGTTTAAGCGGAAATTATTTCAACTTTTTTATTTTAAGTGATTTTTTGTTTTGTTGATTTAGATGCACCATCTTTAACTAAAACTTTTGCCACATACCTGTTTTTTCGTACATTGTACCATTCACGAGGAAAAATTAAAAAATCAATGGAATGCCGTGAGCACTGTTAACAGCGAATCTAGGATTATTTTGCTGTAATTCCTCAGCGACTGCAATACATGTTTGTAAAAATAAAAGTGGGTTTATTTTATCAAAATATTCGGTAATTCAGGACGAAGAAAAAATTTATTGTTATGTTATTCAAGATCACAACGGAATTGGAAAAAAAATGTTTTGAATCAATTTATAAGATTCTATCAGCCCAACCCGCCGTAACTACTACGCCACTGGTTAGTTTTTGATGCAGTTTTTCGTAGCTACTATGAAACAATTGTTTGTGCTAAGTTAGACGTCGGTACTTTCAAGCATCACTAAGTATTTAAAAAACCTTCAAAGCATCGTACAGCGCTTAGGGAGCATTTTAGGAAAACATTTTATTCTTGTTTTTTGCGTTTTTTTAACGAGAGGAATCACCACTCGACAAAGGAGCATTCAGAATGTTTACATTGCTTATTATAACTGTATTGTTTTTATCATGATGACGTTTTCATCTGTGATATGTGACTATATGTTTCACTTAAGTCCCGAAGAAGATTAAAAAATTAATCGAAACGTCGATAAGTGAAAATAACCGTCTTTTATTTATTATCCGATCATATCGACTATTTACGGACTAATATTTACATACGGATACTATTGTTCTATCTGCTTATAATTTTTGAAGTTGTATAAAATGTTTTGCCTATGCCTCGACATCAATCATTGTCAGTATCAGAGTCTTCGAATTGGGAAGAATAAATTCGATCTGCTTATTGTACAAATAAAATAAGAGAAAAAAATTTTTTCTAACAAATTTCGATAAAATATATTGTAAGTGTATCATATTGGGGAGCGCTCAGGAACTTTTGCATAGCAGTTTTGTGTAATTTCGTCAGTAAGTTTCGAAGAGGGGAGGAGTGCAGATTAAATTTTATTACTACAGCCAATACGTTGCGTCGTATACCTATCTCATTATTCCATCCTTTACTCGGACCGGGGCGCACAATTGGTCTCCATACTGTATAAGAGTTGAAATTAAAATACCTGGTATAAGGCAGTGGGATACTGATACTTTAGTGCGTTTTTTACCTGTTTGAATCCGTATTATAATAAAGATAAACTGATATTTATTACATCTGAAGAAAATAAAATTGTTTCTATGGCACACCTAAATATTTAAATATGTTTAAAAATATGATTCGTAATAAAATATTTAAAAACACACTAGGTCAAGATTGCACGTTTCATAAACCAGCATACCTGCAATTGAACATATGACATGAGTTGAACTTTTACGTATTTACTGTTTATAGGTCACCGATTCAGATGAACTTCTTGAACTCTCCATACAAAGATATAACATTTAAACTACATTGGTATGGTCATATTAAGCAACGTAATTTTCTAAGAGAAAATGTTCTGAAATTACGATAGAACAAAAAACTGCATTTAACAGAAATTTTTAATGCAGATTCCAAATCTCCGATGTATAACGTCAATTAAATGTCTAATTATTATAGTTAGGTAAGACGATGTTTTCTTTAGGTGACCGGCATAAATAGACTAGTAAAAAAGAAGTTTTGACCTATAAAAGCTAATAATATAAGAAATAATTAAGATTTTTAATTAATACGAAGATGCGTTGAAATATAATTAAAAAACGGCATGTTATAATAAAAAACAGTTTATTTGTTTTAAGAATTTGCTTTAAAAAATCGTTTCTATATAATGTTATACCTGGTACCGATTACTGATAGAAAACTTTATGTTTCGATGAAAGTAGTTGATGAATATTATGTTTCAAGAACATGATGCCATTAAGTAATTATATAAGTTTAGTGTCTACTGTAAAAGCTTCAAACTCTCTGATTTAATTATCTGCGTATATAATTTATGACAAAGTACCTAATATTTCAACAGAACATCCTAATGTGTAATTAAATTAATAACCATTATTATAATGTAGATGTAATTGGGATGTAAAGTAATTAGTAATAAACACATATTTAGTTTACCGCTAGATTATTGTAGTTTTGGCATGAAGAATTTAGTTCCCTTGTAGAAAAATCTGAAAATAAATAATAATATTGTTTATAGCTCCTTCGTGAATGATAACAATCGTCCATTACGAAACAGCCGTAGCATGCTTACTAGGCAGCGAAAATATTTGCCATTTTTCAGGGCCGGCAGTTATATAAAAAAAATCATATTACAGGTTTGTATGCAACTAGTGTAACCAATATTGAGGCAGGAAACCGAGATAAACGTATACAATATTATAGATACCTGAACTGTTATTCCTCTGTTAGTAACACGCTGCGTACAGAACGGTGTTTAGCATATGGCCCGATAACATTCTCGCATAAAACGATGTTACCAATATTGCCGGTATAGTTACAAGAGGAATTTTTTTATGATTTGTGTGTCATATTTTGTGCGTATAGTCTGTCTTAGAAAGTAATCGACAATGCTGAGGTTAGAGGTTTCTGCGCAAAATACGTACCAGGTTTTTCTTTACCTAATAATCATAATTACATAAAATATATCTACTAATATAAGAATTATCAAAATCAAACATTTTATTAGTTTTTAGGGAATTTTTTTTTATTAGAATCAGGAATATATATAAATGCATACACTATAATAACACGACGTTAAGCGTCGTGGTGATCCTTGCAGCGAAGATTATTTCAACGAAAGTTCTCGTTGCAGTGATTTAGCAAATTACATCATTTTGAGGATCGGACTAGTCGTAAGTGATCTAAATCAAGAACACTACTTTCAGTTCTGTTTAGTACTTTGTTCATGTTTTTTTAAGTAAGAATCTAACAAGTTGCTGCACTTTAAAGTTCGGGCTCGACATCAAGCGTCGCGACGAATGAGTATTAATATCGATGACGCCGAAACTCGTCGGCGCATGCGATTTAATAAACGCGGACTGCTAGGAAGAGTTAGGGAATTTTAAATATATCATATGAGACAAAAAATGCTAAACAGGAACGAAGTTATGGAACCAGTATGGTACATTCATTATTACCGTAACCACCATAGCCAAATATAGTCACAAATAAACATAAACAAATAAACATTTTATGTACCAATTTCAAGACGATGATAATACTTTTTATCACTTTAATTTTAGGAAGACAGTTGTCATTTTATTAACAAAAACCATTATAAGATTAGATAATCTTTCTACCAGTATAGGAGAAATTTCCAAAATATTAATCATTTTGCTAGATTTAAGGTTCATATATGTATTTGTATATATATTAAAATGAAGGACAAAATTGAGATGTCATAGATGTTAGAAATTTATTAACTGAACATAATAAATTTATTATAAAAGTTTATAACCTGAAAATAGAAGTGTTGAAGGGTATGACAAAAGAAAAGTGTATAACCTAAAATTTGAAATGTGGAGTTTAAAAAAGTCAAAGTCAGAATTTAATGATAGATTGTGAACATTTATAAGATAGAAAATTTATCATGGGAACATTTGGAAAAATGAAAAAAAAATGGTAATCAAGGATAAAAAATAGAGAGAATTTGAATATTGATAATTTTGAAAAGATGAAAATTTTGCTGTAAAGGAAAAATAATGATTAATTAAATTAAAAGAAGAATTGTTATGATAATAAAGGTATAGAAGAATAAAAATGATATTTCCACATAAATAATAAAGAGGAGAAGTTTAAGAAATTTCAACATAAATTAAAGATATCAGTACTGATTAAAAGTTATATGTTCATAAATTACAAATAAATAGAAATTATGTAATTATTAATATGAAAGCAAATAGTAACGAAGTAAGTTATTGAAATAATAAAGTTAAGAAACTAGTTAAACTCTTGGGGTGGGTAGTTTTTATAATTTTTCGATTGTAATAAATTTGAAATCTGTTAATTAATATAAAGGTCTTATTAAATTGAATAATCTTGTATTATTTTTAAAAGTCCTAAATAATATTGAACCGACTAACTGAGATTAAGAGCAGCTAATATAAAATTAATATTTATGACAGATCATTAATAGTAATGTCAAATTTTTAAATAAATAAAATATTATAGATTGCATAAGAAAATTATCTCAATTGGTGCATCTTATAATAATTTGAAATTTGGGATATCCTATATACATAATAAGTAGCACTTTTGACATACAAGTGATTTATTTTTTACTTTTGGTTTCGCCGGAAGTGACACAAACTTTCGATTTTTAAACGGAACACCCTGTATTTTATTGCATTTTTGGAATCTGCATAATTTTTTGAATCCAACGATACCAAATAAGTGACATTTCAAACGTCAGTATTTTTTATAATATAATTTTTAGTTTTCCATATAAGTGTGCCATGACAGTTCCGATTTATTCTATATGACCCGTATAATGCTAGAATAATCGAAATCTCGTCAAAAATACTAAATTACGTGGTTTATGAGCAAATAAAGTTCATCAAAATGGTATTTGGGGAAAAACTCAATTTTTTCAAATGGAACCATATTGGTACCGTGGTACCATTTATTAGTACTATTAATAAGGAATTTATTCATATATCGTATTAAAATGTGCGATAAATACAAACAAAATTACAGCTAAAAGAAAATAAGAAAATACAATTTTGTTCTAATTAAATGTTAAGAAGTAACTAAGGTGGCTTTGAAAATAATGAAATATTTAGCTTGTCAAACATTTGTTGGTTTACCGGTGTTTTTATTGTGTCTTTAAAAATTGTTTAAAATTCTTGTTAATTGTGTTCAAAATGCCACAAATTTATACAAGAGATAAAAAAGTGGACTTGTTAATTTATTTATGGGAAATAAATATATAAATTTAACGTTTATGCAAAAGAACATCATCGTCTGATATCTCCGAGGACAAGGTAAGGAATTGACTTATGAGACAGAATCATTTTTCAAAATTATTATTTTTTTTTTAATAAGATAAATTCTCGTGTTTTTAAACCCTAATAAATAAACAAAAAGCATAAGGCGCTTGATTAAATCCTTCAGCTACAAAGCCTGAGGTAGAAACAAGTCCCTCAAGCCAGGAGTTTCTGAAGTCTTACTCAGCTCTGCCAGCATAGCCATAGGCACACAGAAATTCTACGAGGTTAAGAACAGGCTACTTTAACTCTCCGTATAATCAAAATCGACCTTGAGAAAATTCCTTTCCTACGATCAAGTACCAAGGCAATAAAAACTAAAATTATTTTCGTGGCAGCAAGTCACGTGGCGCCCAACTTAATAGAAAAAGTAGTAGCCCAGCTAGGGAGAAATCAAAAACAGGCTTTCCAAAAACACGAACAAAGCATTGGCGTAATTGTGACAGCTAATATAACAGTCGCAGTCGGTAGGCTATCAACAGACAATCCCGGGAAAGCCACTAGCAGGCAGAGTGGCGAGCCCACGAGGTCTGCCACTCTGCCAGCGGTGCAGGCGGGCAGGCCCAGGCGGTGGTTAGTTGACAGTCGAGGACCGTGGTTCGGTGTCGACGCTAAATTATACGTCCCTAGGTAAAAGGGGCCCATTGTGGTCTACTTGCCTAGTAAAATAAGTAGCTACTACCACTACTGGTTATAAATGTTTCATTTGACCAATACATTACAGCTGTAATTTGGATGTCTGGTGAGAATGTTAACGGATTTCTTATCTGAACCTTTGTATTTTTCCTGATATCGTTTCTGTAAAATATTTTCTTAGTCCTCACATCTTTTACATTTCAAATATAATTTTTTGTCATTTCCAAACATAACTCTATACGACCAGGTCCTCTTTGTGACTGAATGAAAATGGAGATTAGCATGTACAATATATCGGTGTGGTTTAAAAACAGATGTTTAAATTTGCTTAAAGTTACTACGTGAGATACCCCGCCCAGATACATGGAAATTATATTGTAGTATCGCAGGATATGTACTTTTCCTTTGGTTTTCATAAAGTGGCTGTAGAAAGTTTTGATTTATCTTGGTAAACTATTAAGTAAACTTATAAAGCAAAAGTAACCGTAAACATACGTCTTAGTACACTGAACTGATTCTGCGGTTGGCTCCTTGTGAAACATTATTAAATATTTTAAATATATGAAGGAAATTTGCTTTTTAATGTTTCAAAAATATTTTATTAGAAACTCTACACGTGTTTCGGCTTTTTAGGCCTTTGTCAAGAGTACAGGGAATACTGAATAGTAAAATTTGTGTCCATTGCTTATATAACTACATCTGGTACCTACTATAAAACTATTGTAAAGTATGTTTTTATAAGTGGAATGTTACTTTATTTTTCAAATCTAAATTATTTTATTTAAAATATGGTGGCCTGTAAAAATTTGTTGTTCATTCGTTAAGTTTTTATTATTTTTAACAGCTTTACTTATTTCTAATTGTTCTAATAGATCAAGTTTCTTTCCTTTCTTTTCCGAATGGAGTAATTTGACATTATTTAAATCGATAAAATGATTGTTTTCTATACAATGTGTTGACATGCCCGTACTATATACATTGTTTACAATAGATTTCCTGTGTTCATCGATTCGCTTTTTTACATTTCGTCCAGTTTGTCCAATGTATATAGCATCACAGTCACTACATTTTAACTCATATACTCCTGTTTTTTGTAGTTTTTCAGTTTTATCCTTATTATTAATTAACATTTTACCTAAATTATTTTTATTTACTGAAATTGTTCTACATCCTAGTTTACTATTCAGTATTCCCTGTACTCTTGACAAAGGCCTAAAAAGCCGAAACACGTGTAGAGTTTCTAATAAAATATTTTTGAAACATTAAAAAGCAAATTTCCTTCATATATTTAAAATACGTCTTAGTGTTCAGGATACGCTACCGTAGTAACTTCTTCCCGTGATGCAATATTATACAGCATATCTTGCCGTAATTTAATTCGCTATCTACAGAATAAATATAACAGAGAAGTACCACACCATCTAAGAACATAAAACACATTAAGCATTGTTAACATATTTACCTTGGAAATTGTATTTCATGTACAGTAGATACCAAGAAGTCAGCATTATGACATTTTATTATTTGACGTTGAAAAAATGTGATTATTGTAATCATCTTAAATCTTAAAAATAGTCCAAAGATGTGGTGTCACATAACTTCCAGTATGGCCTAAAATTAATATTATTTTGGAAAGTTCACCGAAAATGGAATTATTTCTTAATATTCAAAAAAACTTCATTAGGAAACACTAATCGTAAACAAATTTTAGATCCACTTGAAAATTTGCAACAAATTCGACAAAAAAAGTAACTTGCTGTTTTTGAACAAATGTGAAACTTTATATTTTTATATTCTTTTAACTGATGGTAAAATATCCAAAATACTATTTTAGAAATAAGCCAGGACAATATTTTTTTATGTGCAAACACGCAAATTTTGCAGAAGAGGAAAAAAATTGATTTATATTGTTGTAAGAAACTATCAAAATTATGGTAGGATCGATACAAAATAGTACCTTACATTTTATACTGAGAAGGTGCCAATTTGCACATTTATTAATAATACTAAGACAAAATTTCCTAAAAGAAGAGAAATTTTGAAAATTTGTTCAGACACCTTTGGTAGCTATTTATAAAAAAGGCGACTGGGAAATTGAATAACATTTTAAAGTGGCATATTTTGACCATCTATACAACTTTTGGGCGTAGAATTTAAAAGTGAACTTAAAATTTAAAGTATTCTTTAAATCATAGCGGCTAAGTTAAAAGAAATATTAAAAAGTATACATATTCTTTATTTGTACATAGTACGAATGCTAAGAATGCATTAATATCGACAAATAACTACCATCATACTTTCAAGATAGTAGAGGATGTTGGATTTCAAAAGTAACACCATAACATTTAGAACATCCTGATAGTAATTTTAAAAAATTGCACCCTGGCTTGTACGAATGCCATGAGAAAGAATTATTGATTTAGATTAGTTATGAAAATAAATACAAATAAATAGTATATCAAACGGTTTTATGATTAGAAAACTAAAATTTCCACTCTTTATTGAAATTTAATATCAACAATAAGCTATTGTTATTTTTCTCAATTTTGAAGAGGTTGATGGACATACTTCACACTCAGGATTGTGGGGAAAATGGCGCACAAAAAATTATTATCTGGATTGTTGACATGGATGTCTTGATATCGCACTTTTGTATTCAAATTTTAAAACGGTAGAATTAAGAAGTTATGTGTGTTGTTTGCAGTAAGGACGGGAGAGATAGATTGGGTTAAATTGGAGTAGATTAGATCAGATTAGATTTTTAAAAATCTGACATCTTACCGCTTCGTATTTATACATTTCTAGAAAAAAAAATAATAAAATAATTATTGGGTATTACATAAGCATTCTTTCAAACTTAACATGATAATAATAATAAATACCTATAGTTTTTTATATTTTATACTGTCGTTCTTATCTGAATGTGCTAGTATAAAAGTTTTAGGTATATGACAAATCAAAAAAAAATACTTTCAATACATTTTATCATACAAACTATTAAAACAACTACTCAGTCTAGGAGCAATAATTGGATTGAATTAAATAACAGTGTTCTTAGTATTGGAGTGAGTAGTTCTTTTAATAGATTCTATAATAATATATATTAGAAGTATTGTTTTTAATTTATTATGTACTTAATAATAATAATAATAATAATAAACTTTATTTAAACTGGCGGGGTGTCAGCAGTTGCTGGTATCAATCCCAACCAGTATGACAAACAGTAAATACAACAATAAAGAAAAGGTAAAAAACAATTATCGATAATATAAAAAATATAAAAATAAGATACAATAAAATAAAATCAGAGGTCATAAGACACAATTTGCTGCATTAATATGCATCACAGCTTTCTAGAAAGCTGCGGTATGCATGTAACACAACAAAAAAACATTTTACGCACTTAAAAATATTTGCTTAACATTTTTTTAAATCCTTGAAAAGGCAGGCTTTTGATGTGATCAGGGATTGCATTATATAAAGAAGCAGCTAAGTAAGTGAAAGAGGATTCATATTTTTTGGAGCTGTGACTTGGAATATTTAGTGTGGTATCTACGAAACGTAGATTAGAACTATGCAAGGAGCCCCTGAATGTTAATTTCTTGCTAAGATATTTAGGCTCTTGATATTTTAATATATTGTGCACAAGACAGACCAGGTGCAGTTGCCATTTAGATTTAAGATTAAGCCAATTAAATTTTTTAAAAAGAGGAGTAACGTGATCACGCCTAGATATCGCGGCAGAGAACCGCATACATGAATTTTGTAATTTTTGTAGTCTATATTGTTCTACACCGGTAAGACATGGTCCGTAAATGACATTTCCATACTCAAGTTGAGATATTATAAGCGACTCTGATAGTTTTAATTTAGTGGATGTTGGTAAGACATGCTTAAATGGATATAATGATTTCAGCTTCGCATAACATTTTTGTAGTAGCTTAGTAACATGAGTTTCAAATGTTAAATGGGTATCAAAAATAATTCCCAGGCTCTTTGCAGATTCTACGAAAGATAATTTGGTGCCATTTATGTATAAATTACAAGAGTTTTCAAATAATTCAAAACGCTTGGATTTGAAATTAATTGCGACGGATTTCTGAGCATTGAGCATTAAGCCGTGATCTTCTGAGTATTTACATATGGAATTTAAATCTCTGTTAATATTAACGATTGCCTGTTCTACGTCAGCTCGACTGTACGAAATATACATTTGACTGTCGTCTGCATATTGATGGACTTTACAGAACTTTATTTTCTCAGGGAGATCAAACATAAAAAGCACAAATAGTATAGGGCCCAAAATGGACCCTTGAGGTACCCCTGATGTGACAGCGCTTACCTGAGACATCAGCGGTTTTTCTGAACTGTATACTTTGACCTGCTGAGTTCTTCCGGATAAATAACTTCTGAACCACTTTACCGACTCAATTCCCAAGTGCTTGAGTTTACCTAATAATAATTCATGATGTAAACAGTCAAAGGCCTTTTCCAGCATAACGGCGGTTGTAACTTGTGAGTCGTCAATAGCTTTTAAGATGTCATCTGCCATGTCTACGAGTGTAGTAATAGAGCTGTGACGAGCACGGAAGCCCGACTGATTTTGTGGTAATAAATTATGAGAGCGGATATGTTGTAATAATTGCTTGAGTATAATTCTTTCTAGAACTTTTGAAAGAATATTTAAAAGGCTTATAGGTCTAAAATCACTCTAATTTTCTGGTGGATTTTTTTTTGGAAGGGGTAAAATTATGGCCTCTTTCCAAGTTGCTGGAACTACGTTATTTTCTATTGAGAAGTTGATTATATGAGTTAACGGTACGACTAAAAAATCTAAGCAGAGTTTTAAAGTATTCGAAGAAAATTGATCACTGCCTGGTGAGTTAGATTTAATTTGTGAAAAAAAGCTTCTAGTATATCTTTTTCTTCAACACTGTGAAATTTTAATTTTGTGTGAATGTCGGGGTGAGCACTTGTCTGATACGCATCAATAGTGTTATTTTCTACTACGATAGTGGGAACTGAGTCAACAAAAAATTTATTAAGGGCATCCGGATTGTTTAAATGTTCTGGTATAAGTATGCTGGCTTTAGAGTGCACATCTAATGAGTTAATAGTTTTCCACCAGTCCTTTGAATTTTTTTTGCGTTCTTAATCTATATTCAATATATGCTCTTTTTTCTAACCTGATTGACGATGTGACTAGATTGCGAAGTTGCTTGTAATAGATCCACTTACAACTTTTATACTTTTATTCCGATTAGAATGAATATAAAAAACTATAGGTATTTATTATTTTTATCACTTTAGGTATGAAAGAATACTGTAATACCCAATAATTATTTTATTATTTTTTTCTAGAAATGTATGATTAGATTAGAGTCTCCCTTCACTGCGATCTAAAAAGATCTTTAGTGATAACCGTAAGATTCTGAAAAAACCTAAAACTTGTCTGAGGGCTGTGGTTCCCATTTCGGAAGGTGTTGTGGATACCTGCTCCAAATGTCATAGTCTTCAGCGGATTCGAACATTGCATGAGCAAAGTATATGTTCCTCGGGTTCCCCTTCATCTGTACAGAAGCGACATACATATGTCTCTTTCAGCTTTGCCCATTTTTTTAGAAGGTATCTCAATGGGCAATGACCTGTGAGAAGGCCTGTTAGTATCCTTACTCTGATTTGCTCAGTTTGAATAACTCTCTTTGCGAGTAGTTTATAAACTTCATCGCTTGCCTTTGACCTGGAGCTTACTTCCTGTAGGATTTATGTTCCTTTTCCCATTTTCTGACCTCATCTGTTGTGTGTCTTTGATATTCCACAAAATGGTTCTGGTCCGATGAATGATTATCTTGCACCTTGCCATATGCTCTATATATATATATATATATATATATATATATATATATATATATATATATATATATATATATATATATATATATATATATATATATATATATATATATATATATATATATATATATATATATATATATATATATATATATATATATATATATATATACATATATATATATATATATACATATATATATATATATACATATATATATATATATACATATATATATATATATACATATATATATATATATATATATACATACATATACCGCGAGTCACGAGTTGCGCTCGCCCCGATATCTCCTAAAATATTTGGAATAAAAATTGAAATTTCGAGTTATTATACGACTAAAATGCCATCGTTTCAATAAAAATCAGTTTGGTGCACATCGGTTTGACCGGAAATGTCCTAACTTTCGATTTTTAAATGAAACACCCTATATATTTTTACATTTTTTGGAATCTAGAGGAAATTTTGAATATAATACATTCAAAATTTCCTCTAGATTCCAAAAAATGTAAAAATATATAGGGTGTTTTCATTTAAAAATCGAAAGTTGTGGGCATTTCCGGTCAAACCGGATGTGCACCAAACTTGTTTTTTATTGAAAAGATGGCATTTTAATCGTATAATAAGCCCTCGAAATTTCAATTTTCTATTCCAAATATTTTAGGAGATATCGGGGCGAGCGCAATTCGTGACTCACCCGGTATATGTATATACATATATATATATATATATATATATATATATATATATATATATATATATATATATATATATATATATATATATATATATATATATATATATATATATATATATATATATATATATATATATATTTTTTATCTAACCCTAGATCATCATTTCAACATGATACATCTAGGCACATCATAATTGTTCATAATAAGGACCTATGGGTGCTCCTGTGTTGATGTAGGTGCCATTTCTGACTAAACCCAGTACAGTGGCAGCGAAAACATTGTTTACATATTTCTGGATCTAAATGAAAAAGGTAGAAGTTCTAGTTTGAATAAACCCCAAACTCATTTGGTCAAAATAGTAATGTATTGTGATTAATTCAGTTATATCACAAAATCAAAATATGAATTCCTCTTCGTTCAAATTTTGTTCATGTAAGAATAAATGGTGAGAATTAATCATATTATATACTTTTCTTATCTTCAATTGGTGCAGCTATGTGGCACCATTTAAAACAACATCATTTTCGTAAAGGAGCATCCGTCTGACTGTTTTTTCAATTGAAGAAACTTTGGTACCGTGAATTGGTGACCGTCTTTGTTTTATCAACTGCGATGTTGCTAGAAGTATGTGCTTATTTCTGTCATTAGAGAAATCGTTGCAGTTTTTCGTGTGTTTTCTGAAACTTATTGTTATATACGTTTTCGAATATTTTATGCTCTGCCGCAATCCTTTTTTTTTATATAAAGAAAACACCCGCCATTTTAACGGTTTATGCGCATTTTGAATTGCCATCCAAAAGGTCACCTAAGTTTGCTATTAATATAAAATCTCCATGTAATTCATTATTGTTAAATGCGCTTTACTGTTAAATAAACTTGTTTATATTTTATTAGTAAATAAGATTGAGGTTAGTTTAGAAGAATGCCATATCTGTCTAAGTGCATCAACCACGCCAGTCTGCCCTTTATAAAAAAATATAATGAATGAATTCAGAGAGGAATGCAGTGATATTATCGGAGATTATTAGATAGAATAAAATACAGTTCACTAAAACGTGAAACTATCTTCTTCAAGTTATACATTTTATTGTACTCACGTATTCTTCATTTTTAATGAACAAAACTACCTACATCTTGATAGTGTCCTACAATATTTTTAATACAAAAGTAATTTATTAGAATGTCATTTATGCAGGTCAGTTACATGAAAAGAGTAAAACAAGGATATCAAAGTACATGAAGTAAATTTATTTAAATCTAGATCTATCAAAAACGTTTTCCAATTTTTTATTTTCGTTTGTTTCTTATTCTGCAAAATGTATGGCTGATTAATTTTTAATACTGCAGACACGAATAGTTTGTTCTCATTTAATAAAAAATCAGTAGAGAGTGCATTGTGTATAAATTTCGGACAAATGATATTAGTAACACCGCACCGGTTCGACACTGCCTTTGTTTCTGCAGGTGTTATGCTATTTGTGGGATTTTCTTTTATTCATGTTAGATGTAGATATGAAGTTTATTTTTTTGGGAATGGTCATGATTAAAGAAAACAACTATTTTTTAAATCTAAAATTGCGTTACTTTATTGTATCTTTAGGGCTTTTAGAAATTAAGTGTTCCATGTTAGAAAGTATCACATAATGTATGATATATACTGGGATTATTTATTTCAAAAATATCACTATGCTGAGTGGTTAAAATCAGCAAACAGTACTCACTAATTTGACGAATTAGACTCATGAATTTAATAATATATCTGTAATAGTTGTGAAAAATTGCCAAATCTGAAGTATTTTTGTCATAGAATTTTATATGAAATTTTTGTTGACATTAAGTCCAAATTTATTATTACTACTAACAATTGCCAAGTTCTGTACGCGCCAATATCCATTTGGCATGATGACGGTCTCGGATGCTAGGGCCAGGCAGGACTATTGCCTTTTTACCCTAGTCATCGCTGTAGACCTGGACCGGCCTCGTGCAGGGCGGGTTAGCCTACTTTACGAACGGCCACCACTCACAAATGTGAGCGGTGCCGAAGATTTCGGCCAACCTCCCTGGGTCCTGGCTGATGAACCCTGCTGGCCAGGGCCTCTTCTGGCGCTCTTCTGTCTTCTTCTGCTTTCTTCGCCAGCTTGTCACCCCCGGGGTAGTCATCTGTCTGTCAGGGACCGTGTGGATATTCTGTAACTTGGGATTGACTGCCAGTACACAAAGTGTCCATTGACACATTGTCATCTGGATCATCGGACAAGGTGAGGATGAACTGTGTAGCTCTAGGAGGTGAAGGCCTAAGTGCTTTCTTAGCACTTTCCTCCTTCACGGAGCCAGGGGGACAACGGGCACTGGTCGGTTTACTGACCGGCGACCGCAAGGTTTGTGGGAGGGTGGTTGGTCGTGTCATGTCTTTTCCGTGGGTTTGGCCCATCTGTAAGGAAAGGATTAGTTATACTTACCCGTTATCCAGTAACTGTACCTTCGGCCTCTTGTGCCTCGGTGCGTCGGCCGGATCATAGGAGGTGGCCTCCCTGATCAGCGGGTTCTTGTGCTCCTCAGCTAAGGTGTACAGTTTCTTCGCTCTATCCCGGATGATTTCGGTGACTGGTGTGTACTCCAGGTCCCTGAAGATGTCAGCGTTTCTAACGTACCATGGTGCGCCCACCGCTGTCCTGATGGCCACGTTTTCCACGGTTTGGATATTCTTCAGATAGGTCTTCGCTTGGTATCCCCATGCTACGGATGCGTAGGTCAGCTGTGGTCTGATGAGTGCTTTGACTAGCAGAAGCTTGTTCCTCAGACTGAGCCTGCTCTGGTTCTCTACCATCGGGTAGATGAGAGCTCTCGTCCGCTTGGCCTTTACCACGATGGCTTCGGTGTTCTGTAGATGCTAAATTACAAGTTTATGCAAACTTATCGATATATTTACTTAAAGGAACGGTGGGACAGTAAATTACTAGATGGGAAGAACACAATGATACTTCTTAAGGTATCGATGTTTTTTTGACTCATGAGTAAATTTATGTCATCACTCATCAGCATAAATAATAGTTAAGAGTTTTACGTTATGTATCTGCTTTAACTCCTTCCACGACTATATTTTGTGATCTTTTACTCAGGTATGAGGCAACTCAGTCATGCACTGCTCCTCGAATTCCTAAACTACATAGTTTACCTAAGAGAAGATGATGGTTTACAGTATCGAAAGTACGACAAAAATTATAGACTTATAGGTTTATAAATGTTTCGCAGATTACATGAATGAATTCAGGAATAGATCTACTACTCTACTATTCTAGCTTGACACTTAGCGGCGCAGAGAGACAAGAGATATAGTTAATGTATGACAGAGATGAACCAAACTACTTTACACTGAAAGGACAGGGTTTAGATTACTGCGCATCCAAACTGAATTGCCATGCTAGAATCGTAGACTAATAGTTGTAGATTTTTTTATTTCTAAAATCGTTTGGAACAGCATTTAGTAACTGAAAAGGTTTTACAACATTTGTAACTTTTAACCTTCGTAATTTTACTGAACAACGTAAATCTTTGACTACCTATGTATTTTTATGTATCGGTAGGCATTTGATATTTTTAGTGGATCTGGAAATAACCCAGTACTAAACGATATATTTATTAAGGCTGCATTTTCAACAGACTTAAATATATGTATAAATCGCTGTTAAAACGTTTCTGTTATAATATCGAAAAATGAAAACATTGGGTTCATTCTAAATACCATATAAATTTAGTATATAAAATTACAGACGATACTGATGCGTTTTTTTAATAAAAAATATGATTATTGAGTTTCATAACATGACATCAAATAAAATATACGTATTTCTTATTAATAAAAAAAAATTACACATCAGTATTGCCTGAAATTTTATATATTAAATCCATATGGTATTTAAGATAAACCATGTGTTTTCATTTTTCGTCATCAACAATAGAAACATTTTAACAGCGATTTAAAATTTTCAGTTGGCTATCCTGTCGACTAGAGCGTGCTAACGCCACCTTTAGATGAAATTGTAGATATTAACTGACCTACTGATTTCAGTACCTTGCTATGTATATCGTCGATCCCTACGGCTAGTTTTGAGGTAGTTTTATTAATATTTTTTTTCAATTTCTTCAGCGTTTGTGGATGAGACGTAGGCAGCAGAAATCTTGATCTTGACCTCTAAAATGTGTGTACCAAATTTGAAAGCTTTATCTCAAAAACTGTAGCTGCTATCGCGAACCACACACAGACACACAGACAGAAAATTTGTTCTGTCTGAAATTTTGTGTATCGTCATAATTCATCGAGATTCGTCCAGAAATGCAATAAAAATTTTCAATTTTTTTTTTACGAATACATAACTTCCTCACTTTGAGGGGTGAGGAAGAATATGTTAGTTCCATTTATGAGACTTCTGTGTAACGACACTCAGCCACTTTCACTTCCGAAAATTATACAGGGTGGCCAGAAAGGATTTTTAAATATACAACTTTTTGAACTGAATTTTCTCAATTTTTTCAAATGGAGAACCCTATATTTTGTAATTAAAGAAAAAATATTTTTTATTTTCAATTTCTTCCGGGTTTGTGGATGAGACGTAGGCAGCAGAAACGAGTGAAACGACGCGTTTTACGACCCACATTTATAGGAATTTTTATTCATAAAGTGAGACAGACCTTCTAACGACTGTTGAAGTCCTGCTAACAAAAATTGAGACACCCTGTATAAATGATTCCGATTCAAAAATACCGATCTGTCAGATTTTAGAATATTGTGTCTATTTTCCTAATAATGATGTATTTATAAAGCAGAAAGGATTAATTACATGTTAAAAAAGTTTTTTATTTTCCTTCTCAGTAGACTGGTGTTTGTAAAATGTACTTTTAAAGCTCTTATCTTTTCTATATACTTTTATCAATAAATTATTTGACCGCAGGGAACAAAAAGTTATCTTTGGTTTGTGTGTATCTTGTAAAAGATATGTGCAATGTAAGCTCGGTCTAACAATATTTTTTTGTTTCAGCTTGCGACTGTCATCCGATAGGGGCCTCCGGGAAAACTTGTAACCAAGCCACAGGACAATGTCCGTGTAAGGATGGCGTAGTTGGAATCACATGCAACCGATGTGCCAAAGGATACCAGCAAAGCCGCTCCCATATTGCACCTTGTATTAGTAAGTATTTTCAACTATTCATCTCATCACAAGTTACTTTCCTTATATAGAATGTTTGCTGACCATATAATATTATGTCAGGCTAACCGGTATTAATAATATTTCTTCCATTTCAATTTGAAATTCTTATAATTTATTAGGAATTAGTACAGGTTTTTTTATTAGATTGAAGAAACATCTTTCGATTGTAAATCAACAAGTACTTTTTAGGGAAAAACTAGTTTAAGTATATGAGAAATGAGAATAAATTACTTATAAGATGTTCACTCATGCTACTACGTATTGAATTTATTAAATAGTGCAATCAAAATTAAATGCTCTCCTTTAAAACAACGTAGATGTGATATGTATTTTAAATTATTCAAGACAGAAATAAACCAGACGCTATAACCTAAGCATAAGCTAGTTACTTTGGATAGCCTTAAGTATAATACATATTACACATATATCTTCTGTTTAACAATTAATTTGTGACTCTTATAAAAAGAAGAAATATAATCCCACACCATAACAAACAGAGCGTTTACAAACCTGATGTAGAAAATTCGCCAGCTGGTATATTATCACTGCGTATTACAATAAAAAAATTAAGATTTCTTGTTCTTCTCAAGGCCCAGTTTTTACCGTTTGGTCATTTTTTGTTTACCGTGGTGAAAATTTGTTTTTGCCGATTCAACATACTATTCAGTGAATGTTTTCTTTTGGAAGTTATAGTACCAGTACTGTCAATTAATATTAATATTGAAGGTTGCAAGTCAACATATATATTACATTATTATACATTTGGGAAATTGACGGATATGCATTTTTTTTCTATGAGAATTACTACGAAGTGAGACGGCACTACGATGAATATTAAGCGGATTGTCAGTCACTAGATAATAAAATATTTGCCTCGATCCTTCGCCACTTACGAGAAATTGGTGAAGTCAAAGATCAACGGGAGAGGAAGGGAAAAGACAGTATAAACACCACAGTTTGAAAAAAGATTCCTGAACTTCATTGCTAATAATACTGGCAATAGGTCAATAAGAATTGCTAATATCGATTAGAGTTCCAATAGGAATGATTAGAAATTTCTTCACGAGCAGCTAAATACAATATCATCTCTTTCTGTCTCAAGTTTGTGTTACTGATGAAGCTGGGCTTTACCAGAAAACGTATTTTCAATTATTGTCTTAATAGTTATGTTTATACTGATGAGAATCCTTATGTATCAATTCTAAAAAAAGACCAAGAACAGTGGGGTATCAATGTATGGATCATACCTTATCGGACCGTTTGTATTACCAAGATGCTCAACACGTGAACATTTTTAATAAATCTACCACTCTCTAAACTAACTAAACTAATAAAACCCTAATCAGTCACTGCTCACAACAACGACATACAAATTTTGTGGTCAAGATTTTACAACGACAAATTTTAAGATGGGATGGAAAATCTATGATATAAGTAACTGTAATATCTGTACCATTAGTATAAAAATATATAAAAATTGGTATTAGTATTAGCCTAGAGTAAGACTCTAATCTATGGTATTACTTTGTAATATAAAAGATTTAACTAGTTTATGTTTAACTTTTTTATTTCGAGACGGTTGCTGAAAAAATAATGTACAAAACTCACCTGAAAGTGTTTTTTCTGCACGCGCAGATTTCTGTCTACTCGTCCAGAAAAATAACACTTTCCGGACTTGTTTCGTAAATAACTAGTACGTAACACCTCGCCCAGTAAAGAATCACTTTCCGGTCTTGTTATGTAAATAACTATTTTGGCTTGGAAAAATAGTCGCCTAACAACCACAACAAAAAATAATACCTATTACAAAAAGGTGATCTTTTCGTCCAAATATTCGAACAAAAAAACGACAGGTTTCAATATAATCGAAGAAAAATGTTATTAGCAACTTCGACTTTTTCTTCAATACCGCCTTCCACATACCCCTCTGCAACCGTCGAAGATCTCCATCCTTCATGCCGTTTATGCCATAAAATGTCAGCCTCTGAGCCAACTGAAAGTGTAGCAGAGTTCTTTCTGAAACTCCAACTACCTGAACTTTGCATTGTCCGTTTCTATACTGAAGAAAGAGTTTCGAGTTTTGTGCCTGTTTTGAGCGAAATGACATGTACTTGCGGCAAATATCAACTACATTAAATTTATGTTCGATATTGTTGTTGCGTATTGTAAATGTTCTTTGTATTTCTTTTTTGGGATCTTGACAATTGAAAGACCTCGATCTCGACGTCGTTTATTGTCATTTTAAAAAGGTCGTTCCGGCGGCAGACACCCGATAATCCTATTATAATGACTACTTTCACTAGCAAAAACTTTTCATCGGAGGCATCAAGCAAAAAAGTAGTAACTTCATCTTGCAAAATAATTTGCTTTTTAATTGTTTAATTATTTCTGTTTTTGGTTACCATCAATAGAAAAAGTTTAAGAGCGATTTACAGATTTATGCCCGCCACCTGATGAGAACACCGCTTTAATGATTTTCTGCAACAGTATCCTCACCTATTGTGTACTTTTTGCAGTTGTGACAATATTCTCAATAGATCCTACGATTTAAAAAAAATTCAATTCATTAGTGCAACAGGAAAGTCTGTCATGCAGTATACAAACATATTTTTATACTAAAGTCAGTGAAGGACATAAACTCTTTGGCTTCTGTAATTTAAATATGTATGTAGTCAATGTAAAATAATTTGTCTATATGTAAATATTTACAGCCATGGTAAATTTTATACAACTTGAAATTTTGCTGTAATTTATGTATGTACAGGGTGGCCCATTTTCGAGCCTCATCATTGGGATCTTGGAAACCGCAAGAGATACAGGGTCGGGTAAATTATGGCAAAGTTGCGCAATTTGATGCTTATCAAAATGCTGTGTTGGAATTTGGAAAATTCCGAATACTTTCTGAAATATCCGGAAAAAAACGAAATTTCATAAAATCTTTTTTTATTTCTTTCTGACGTTATTTGAAAACAAATTTTAAAACTAATAAAACTTCGTCATTGTCACTCTTTATCCTCTACAAGGTGGCGCTGTCAAATTTTAAATCCGACGTTTCGTCTTCCAGAAACCATCATCAACTAATTTTTTTTAAATACGGACCTGGATTTTTTTATTTTATTTTTTGTTACCTTTGGACTCCCTAAATGCTATGACCCATCACAAATTTTGATTTTCAAACGTTTCGATGACAAAAACTGACATTTTCTGTATTTTTTAAAAATATTTAATACGACACTGTTTATAAAACAAATTATTACTTCTAGCTAAATAATGTTAATAATAATTAATTAATTAATTAATAACTATATACCTAAACTTTAAAAGGAACAAAATTAAAACCTAAAGTAAATGCTCAAATATCTCCCCTTGCACCTCTATGCATTATTGCATACGTCTTCGCAGATTGCCCGTAACCGCCCGCTGGATTACTCTTCCTCTTGCTCTTAAATCTGTTATCTCTAACATTAAATTTTGGCGCAAAATGTTTATGTCACGTGGAGTATCTTGATACAAACGGTTTTTTAAAAATCCCCATAAAAAATAATCCAGCGGGGACAAATCCGGGCTTATAGCAGGCCAGCGCACTACCCCTTGGTTTCCAATCCACTGACTAGGAAATGTTTCATTAAGAAACTGTCGGCCCTTGCATTATGGGCATGGCGCACCAGCCCTGTTGCCACCACTGTTGCCGAAGCAAATTTAAAGGCTCGTCGTCAAGCGCATCTAATGTATAATTTTGGATGAAATTAAGATAGCGTTAAGCATTTAAGTTTCCATCGTAAATAATTGGCCCCAAGATTTTATTTCGATACAGCCCAACCCAAACATCAAATGATGCCCGTCCCTGTCTTCGCACTTGTTGATTTTGGTGCGGATTTTCCAGTGCATAATAATGCTCATTGTTCCTGTTAAAAAGACCACATGTGGAAAAATTACACCCATCAGTCCAGATAATTTTATTTAAAAAATCGCCATCTTGTTGCAATTTTCCATCAAGCCAATTGCAAAATTCAATCCTTCTTTCACTGTCTCCTGGCCTTAATTCTTGGCTGACATGTAGTTTATAGGGATGATACCTATGTTTTTTGAGAATCCTCTGAATTCGGATTCGAGGCATATTTAGTTCTACGGCAAATTGCCGAGAGGAACCCATAGGATTTTCCGTAACCTTTAATAAAACGTTTCGGTGAAATTTTATCACAAAATATTATATGTAATAAAATGCATATTATCATTTTATAACAAAACTTACAGCATTTATAACAGCTTCTTCATCTTCAGCTTCTATTCGTCCGCCATAAACATTGCGGGGTTTACCAAAACTACCAAAAAGTCCCAAATTTCTGTCCAAAGTATTAAAATACGAATAATGGAGTATCTTTCTAAATATCGTTCACATGAAATTTGCGAATTTCTACTGACACCGTAATAAATCCGAAGCATATCACGTTTTTCTGAATTGGAAAACACCATTTTTACTGCCTCAAATTATTTAAAAATTTAAACTGTCATATTTTAAGGAGCTAGGGCGTTTTCTTGTTTTAATATCAATGCCGCCTTTTTCATTTTCCGTTAATATTACAGAAATAAGCTCAATATAAACGAGGTGGACGGACACATTAGACTGAAATAAAAGTATTTGACTCCTATTTTTTAAAAATAAATATTACATCGGTATTGACTATTGTAACCTAAATTAGTTACCTACCAATAAGTGCTTTAGTTATAATTATAATGACTTTTTATCCGCTTTTAATATAGCTTTTCATCAGTATCGTTTTAGATATTTATTTTTTACCTAGCTAACAAATTTAGAATTTTGAAAGAATAATTTGTTTTAAAAACAGTGCCGTATTAATTTTTTTTTTAAATATGAAAAAAGTCAGTTTTTGTCATCGAAACGTTTGAAAATCAAAATTTGTGATGGTTCATAGCATTTGGATCGTCCAAAGGTAACAAAAAATAAAATAAAAAATCCAGGTCCGTATTTAAAAAAAAATAAGTTGATGGTTTCTGGAAGACGAAACGTCGGATTTAAAATGTGACAGCGCCATCTTGTAGAGGATAAAGAGTGGCAATGATGAAGTTTTATTCGTTTTAAAATTTGTTTTCAAATAACATCAGAAAAAAATAAAAAATTTTTATGAAATTTCGTTTTCTTTCGGATATTTCAGAAAGTATCCGGATTTTCCCAAATTCCAACACAGCATTTTGTTAAGCATCAAATTGCGCAACTTTGCTATAATTTAACCGATCCTGTATCTCTTGCGGTTTCCAAGATCCCAATGATGAGGCCCGAAAATGGGCCACCCTGTACAGAATTTGTTCAGTTATCATATAATTACATTGTACCTATCTTCGCGTGAATTTAATTTAACGTTATTATCATTTATTTATACTTTTGTTTTATTAAATTTGATAAATTTTACCCAGATTGACATACATGCTGTGTTATTTAATAAACAAATATCAGCTACTGCTCGACTGACAGTAGATTGACTTGACTTACATAAGTGTACGCGTTACTTCCCACTTTTTGATTGGATCTGTTTTCCAAAAAGTGTAACGTAACCAAAATCTGAAAATTTTAATAAAACATAAAATTTTGCAGTAGTTTTATTATTTCCAAGTAAAGTTTAGAACATATTAGCTGTAAAACCCTACCTTTAAATAAAATGAAATTGTATTGTTAGCAGTCGTTTCTTGATAATGTGCTTCTAAATAACCATTAATTATTTCTGTTGCCATTATTTTACTGATTCGAAACATTTATGTAATTCAGCTCAGGATTTTTAAAAAGATTTTTTCCATCCCGCAATATATTCGCTCATATAATTCAAATGTATATTGTTTCCAATATGATTTGGAACAGCATAAAAACGCCATCAATGGGAATTTAGTCATATCCATGAGCGTCAACCAAAAAGGTTTAGAGTTATCTTTTAATTCTTTAAAATAAATCGAATATTTTTTTACTATTTTATATGAGTTTATATGTATGTAGAATACCTATAATAACCTTTTTATTTATTTACTTACTTATTTATTTATTTATATTAGTTGAATAAGCAATTTTGATGATTGAATAAAAGTTAAGAATCTTACTCACTTAGTTAATGACATTTTCTACAAACAATTTGTTAAAAACTCAAATAAAATCAATTATAAATCTCTTGAACCGTTCAAGCTAAGTTGCTTTGATTAAACGTAAAAAAATATTTAAACAAAAATACTAAGTGGCAATTGAATTATCAGAAGAATATTCTGAACTAGAATCGTCACCGGTTTGAATAATAATTGGTGCTACGGGTGGCAAAATAGGATACTCGTTTTCTTTTTGTATAACATGACTTTCGCATTTTCCCCATATGTCGCTATTGCTCACTTCATTTACTACTTGTCGTATATTATCAAGTACTACTGCGCTTAAAGTTGGTGACTGATTGCATTTCCGTAAATGTTTCTTTATAGTGCCCCAAACCATCTCGATTGGATTAAATACGCAATAATACGATGGCAACCGCGCGAGCGTATGACCGTGTCTCTTGCAAAAGATCATCAACTACATATTCGTTTTTAAAATTATGCTCCTTTATACGTTTTAATAATTATTTCTTTATCGGAATCCTTTCAATGATGTCCATATTTTTATTCCTCATACATTTTAAAAGTCCTCCTTTTTGGTACTATTGTTAGGTATTTTATGTAATAATCGCGAGTGATACGAAGCATTGTCCATAACAATGACCGAATTTGGAGGAATGTTAGGTAGAAGCTGTTCAGCGAACCATTTTTCGAACAAATCCGCAGTCATGTCTTCATGATAACCAGCAGAGGATTGTGTTATGTTTTTCGCCGACAAGAGCAATGCGCTGGGTACAAAACCGTATTTGCTTCCAGCATGAAGAATTATAACGCGCTTTCCTCTCGAGCAAAGTGTATTCAAACTACAATTTCTAGAGTCATCTACCCAACCGTACTGAACAACATCGTGTGTGTCAAACCAGGTCTCATCGAGATATACTATATGCCTATTTGATTCACGGTATTCTTTCATTTTATGTAAGTATTGTCAAAGTTCAACGATACGTCGCGTTTCCATTATAACCATTCGATTATCTATTTTTTTGTGTTTAAAGCCGCAATCTAATAAAATACCTCGTAGCTTTTCTAAAGATTTATAATTATAATCCGGATAATCACGCAATTTATCACGAATCATTTCTAAAGTTGGTACTTTATTTCTCTCATGGAAACTATAAACCGTTCGCCGAATAACGTCTTTAGAGGTATCGTCAATTCTACAAAATTTTCGTTTTTTTTCCTTTCCCCTTTGTAGAGTGATCTATAACATCCCTTTCCTTAATAACGCGATAAATCGTAGAAGTCGAAAGTTTAGTTAATTCATAAATTCTATTTACAATGTCCCTATCTGTCGTCTCAATATTTTCTCTCTTTAAACATTCATAAATATTTAAAATAAGACGCTGAACATGTAAATCCTTGTTCTTATTAAACTCCTAACTAGTTTTAATTAATGGCGCCACCCAATGTTTTCTTCAGATAATTCATTTTCATGCATTTCAAAGGGCCTCCAAAGAGCGATGTTAATAATAATAATTAATGCAAATATTGAAATATTACTAAAACCACGTAATAAGATCACTAAAATGCTATAAATATTTCACAGAAAATAATTCTATTTATCCAAAATTATTACATGAACTGCACTGTACGGTCAATATAAACAACTAGTCCAGTAGTCTATTCAAATCATGACTTAATTCGTCAGAGTTTCACATCTGGTTCGCTGCATTGCCACATTCTCATATCGAATGTAATGTAGAGGTTTTTTTTTTTGGTATTAGGCCATTAGCCATACAGCCAGACATAACATGGTGATATAGAGTTCTACCTACGTCTAACCTATATAAAAAGAAAGAGAAAAAAAATTGTATTTGAAGACAGGCGAGGGAAAAAAACAAGGACACACGCTTCTCGTCCTGGAGTCTATCAGGACATTGTTTTTATTATAACAAACAGTTTTAGAGGAACACATTAGTATAAAGGTTTAAAGACACAGGAAAACAACAAAAGATACAAAACTAACATATGCTGAATAATTTTCAAAGTAACATTTCTGTTTCAACTAAAAAACTGATAATGCAGTCAAACACTGTTTTACTATTGAGACTGAGTAGAGAAAGTATATTAAACGGAGACTGAATATTGCAATTCATAAGATTGTTATACAATGTGTTGCTAGTTGCTTTGTTTTTCGTGCATTCAAAGAAAATATGATCAAGGTCTCCTTTCGTGTTACATGTGAAACATGTAACATGTGAAACATGTGAAACATGTAATACGTAATGTAGAGGTATCGTTCAATAAATACAAGCACTCTTTGACGATGAGAGTGGAAATGCACCCTCCTGGTATAAACACTTTAGACTGAAGTGTTTCAATTCATATTGGATAAACTAGAATTCTCATATAATTAAAAAAAAACCGCTGCCAATTACTTGGGGATCAGAATTTCCTCACCATAGTAAAATCGATGTGTGGTGGAGTTTGTAATAAAAGTAATTTTTGACGTTTCAAAAAAGTCACATTGGTGGAATGTCACTAATATTTTTTTTTTAGACATTTCAAATTTTAAGAAGTGTCAATTAAAATTCAAATTTTATGGTGTTGCCAAAATGTTTACAAAATTTTAATTTATAGCTTTATTTAAACATTTGTATACTATATTATAATGTGTTTGTATAACAGATCTGATTTATAATCTTTCATCATGTATAAATTTTTGGTACAGTTAGAAATAAAAATGTTGGGGCCCGGTAGACCCCGTTTCAGGGAACCGATTTTGCTCATCAACGAATTCAATCTCTTCCTTGACCTCTAAAATGTGTGTACCAAATTTGAAAGCTTTATCGCAAAAACTGTAGCTGCTATCGCGAACCACACAGACACACAGACAGAAAATTTTTTCTGTCTGAAATTTTGTATATCATCATAATTAGTCAAGATTCGTCCAGAAATGAAATACAAATTTTCCAAATTTTTTTACTTTGAGGGGTGAGGAAGTAATAAGGTCTAAGAATTATTTTTCTTATGAATAAACTTACCCATCCATGTTTTATACGATTTTTTGGTTGAATTATTTATTATTAGTGTTACACATAACCTCATTTCGTGTTTACATTCAGTTATAGTTAAATAATTATAGATATAAAATTATAGACAGATAATACAGTGCTTACAATGGTTGGCAGTATAGTAGTATTAATAACATTATTCCGTATGTATTGAATAGATCTGTAAAGTGAATTATTTATTAGCATAACAAGTAGGCCACACTGTATAATACACATTTAGAAAATTTAATGGAAATATTTAAGTAAAATTTTAATATGAAAATATATTCTTAAAATTGAATTTATTTAACGAATCACTGATAAAATCTTGATATTAAAAATGTTGTTTATTTTATCAGTATTATTAACACACAAAATGAACGCTTCTGAAAAATAATGAAACCTTTTTACAGCCCATAATGAAGCAATTAATGATAATTAACTACCATTTTTTTCAGAAATACCTGTAGTTCAAATGATGGCGACCGAAGAAGACGATGACGGATACAGAGAAGACCCAGACTCACCCACGGCGGGAGGTAAGTAAGTGCGACATTAACCTTGTTCCATTCACATCTTGTTATTTTTTATAGTCTGCGTTATTTATCGCCTTTATCTTTCATTGTTAAGCCTCTTATTATTATATTTTTATTTACATATAAGATATAGAGATCAGAGTGCTATTTAAAACTTTTTTGTTTCTAAGATAATTATCACAGGAGAGAGACTTTTGGACACCAACAGTAAATAATTTATAATAAATTTGCAAAAAGTGCTTAGACACATTGTGTATCTGATTCGCCGCTTTATATTTAATGTAAATTTATATTATGATTCATGAATATTGAATGAATTAATACTAGAGTAAGTTCATATTTTACAGTTTCATAGATTGTCTTCAATTAAGATAGTTTAGTCGATTATGAGTTAGCTTTAAGATAGTGTAGTATCTATTAACTCGAATTTATAATCGTCTTTAATTACATAATGGTATTTATCACAATTATTGTGCATATTTACTTTTAATTCGATTTTAATCAAAGATATTTTTTTAATTATTTTATTTTGATTGGATTATTCAAACTTTTCTGTTTTGACTATAGAGCATGGTTTTCAAGAAAAAAATTGAGCCTAGCTCAACTATTGAGATACAGAGAAAACACCTATTTTTTTCTTCCACAAAATTACACCGTTTCACTAATTTAATTTTATTTTTGCTTTCTTATAAAAAATTAAAAGACATATTTAAAATGGTTTTAGGAATTTGCTATTATTCTAATGATTATAATAATATAAAGTTTTAGTTGGTAATTTTAATTAAAATTTGTAAGCTGACAAAGAAAATACTTACGAACAATTAATTTAATTGCAAAATTATAAATTTAAATTATAAAAAAAATCGGTAATTTCGCAGTTATCGCACAAGACGTACAAATGATTTACAATATGATTGACATCGTGCAATTATATAATTCGAATCCTTATTACACAGATGCAATACAATAAATTATTTGAAAATATTAAAAACACATATTTTTTTTCTTTCTTGGAAAATATTAATTATTCTGTTCTATAAGAGATAATTTCTTTTTAATCATTTATTTAAACTATTTATTTAACGTCGGCCTATCACCGACGCCAGGAGACTAACTACCCCCAACCTGGAAATTTTCTCTTTCAAAAAAGCAAGGATTATTTACTTGCCTTACATTTAATAGACAAGGGACCAACTCTTTTACATCCCTTCCTAAGAATGGTATATCATCTACACAACCCTCGCCTAAAGCCGCGTACAGATATGCACACGCATGAGGTGAGAAGCTACACATATGTGTGCATGCTAAAGCCATGCGCTCTCAGACCATGCGTTGCAAACTGTTATCGTCGCGTATACGTGCGTGCTCAACGCGCTCCAGTCATTCGTGTGAAAATGTAAAAATGAAGAGTTGATTTTTTTGACTTGCTTCTTTGTGCTCTAAAAGAACCAAGTAAGCTGTCCATTTTTTTCTTACAATTGCTGTTTCCATATTTAGATTTCTCAAAATAGTTTCCCATGCATCGTCTTTATTTGTTCTTGAGAAATAAAACTGATGTCTTGGATCCTATAATATAGGAATTTGTTCATATTGGTCGAACAATCTTCATTGGTCCACTCCATTTTAACCCACAATGTAAAAAAAAAACAGTAAAAAACTAACAACCACGCACTAATTGTGCTTTACTATTGTATTCTGCAAATAAACTAGATAAAAAGCCGTTCAGACTGAGCGCGAACACACACGTATGTTTCTTTGCGTGCTCAAGTCATTCGCGAGAGGTAACGGATGCGGTGAGAGGATACGTAACCACCGTCCATATTTGCATACGTATGTGTGGCTGCTCACCGTATGCATGTGCAGATCTGTACTGTCCAGACGGCGAAAGAAGGCCCGCGCGACAAGGAGGAGTATTGCCAATAAGTCACCAGCTCTCTGCGAAACCACATACTAGGAATATAATATTTCTCCCAATGTGTAGGTGCGGATGCAAACGATCACAACAATTTGCCATGCACTAATTCATTTATTACATTTACGCTTAATTGTGAATGGAATGCAGAAATTACATTCTGCAGGTCTTCTTTCTCCGACCAGACAGTACGCGGGTTAAGATTGAATAGCTTCTGCGTATACGCGGATATACAAACCGCTAGAAGACGGGACGAGGTTGCCGAATTTCATGAGTTACTATCAAATTATTGATTGCGACTACCGTTGCTTAACTTTCGTATTGAATATGAGTATTGTTAAGGCAGATCTACGCTCGCCCCCAAAGTGATAATTTATAATGTTCATAGTTTTTTTTTGTCCTTTTGTGTTTATTTAATTTTTTTTTTGCCTATATATTTTTCTTCTGGTTTGTGATAAGCTGTTCTCCTATCGTCAGTGATTGGCCCTAATAGCGGAAATAGGTCAACGTTATATAAATTATTAAAAAAATATATGCATTATGCGATGTTTGGTTTTTAAATATTTATAACAAATCAAAAATAAATGGCTACTCTTACTCACTTTACGAAATCCCAATCTTATAATTAAAGAATAGCAAAATTTAACTTTAAATTAACATTGTAATAGTATAGTCAAAACGGTATTATTATTAATAAACTAATAAATATTCATATTGATATATTGTTAATAATCCATAAAAATTACAATAAATGGTACTTAGTATTATGAAATGTTTTAATGTTTTTATCAGTTTTCTTCTTCTTAACATGCTGTTGTTAATGCAAATTGACACCTCTTAATAGTTTATGCTAGAGATGTTGAATGGACTCCGCGGGCCGATTCGCCATTTCTAGTTCCTGCAGAGGGCCGCGTGAGTTACGGCCCCACATGAATGCCTACAACGTTCAGTGAAAGGGCCTACGACCCTCTATTTGGACGCCTTCCACTCTCCCTCTTTATGGATCGTCGAAAAATCACTGTAGTTGGCTTAATTTTCTAGAAACGTTACTTATTAAAATTCTTTTTTTAACACCCCGTATATATTTTTTCCACTTTGGAATAATCGAACACTGCAGCAGGCTTATATTTCTGGAAAAGCTATTTTTATTTTTACTTTTTTTCGAACTTCCTGTATACATTTTTTCATTTCCAAACGATCCGGCACTGCAGCAGGATTATTATTCTGTAAGTCACTTTTAATTTTTTTTTTTTTGAACAGCAAATATATTTTTTTCACTTTCTAACGATCTAACACTGCATTAGACTTATTTTTCTGTAAAAGCCGCATTTTTTTTTCTAACGACCGAAAACAATTTTTTTTCGAAGTCGCTAATCGAATTCGGAATAAAAAAAATATGTTTGGAACACCGGGTATACGATTTTTCGTTGGGCCACCGTATACATAAATGAAAAGCGACATTTTACGTTTGAGCTAATATGGTAGCGTTGCTTATTTTCTCATATAGTTTTTCTATTACGTCGGCCGTAACGAGATGACTCTGAGGTTCTAAAAAAATGTATATCTCGTTTACGAAAATTAAGGAAAAATATATATGTTGCATAATTTCAAGACCTTCCGTTATCCATAGAAATCGAAACGGTATTGAAACTCTCAAATGAAAGAAAGAAAGCCTGCGGCCTGCGTTTTCCCGAATCCGACGAGGAAATCCGTGAGGATGGGGCTAGTCAAATTTTAAAAATAAGTAATTCTTTATATAGGAACAGAATATTCATTATAAATACATACATACGATTTGTTATTTATTCTTCCCGGTAAATTTTGTGCACACCATCATAGATCACCCCGTATAACATTATTTGAATTATATTTCAGTATCAATATCATTAATTGCAATTTTATTTAATGAACACTCAGTATTTAATCTCGATAAACCGTTTTATTAAATTCTTCCACTAGAGCGCATAAATTATACATGAGCAATTAGTTCAATTTAATCAAAAGAATGATGTGGGTATAAAGTTTTGGAAAGTAATATGATGCAGTAAACTTTGGAAACTTATAATTGAATCAATGCCGATTGTTTACGTTTCCTTCGATATGACACGAACAAAGTTTTTAATAAATTTTAATAACGGGATCTTCTAAACTTTTAAGTCTTTATATGAGAAAATATCATTTAGATCGATTTCTTGGATTACAGAAACAATAATTTTAAATCCTTTGCAAATCTTGGTAGGGATATCATATTGAAAACTGAATAATTTATTAAATGAAAGAAATTATAAATTGCTCTGTCTGATATAATATTATTTTATTAAATGCATTTAAGTGTAAACAACAATATAGGTGGATGCAAATAAAATACCTTCACTAATTCATTTTCATTTTTAAAAAGTACTATGAATAAAATAACAGGTAGTTTTGATTAATGTTGTCTTTTATCAACAGTAAAAACACAAGAGCTTTTTTTTATCGGATAAATTTCTCTTTGTAACGAGATAATTTTGCCAATCAGTAATTTTATAAGAAAAACTGACAGGTCGAGCGATTTCGTCAAATGTCAGTTTTTCAAGCAAAATTACTGATTGGCAAAATTTTGAGTTAAAAAGAAATTTATCCATAAAAGAAAAGCTCGAGTGTTTTTTGGCAAGATAAATTAACGACAGAATATGTGAACGAACAACAACAACAATAATTATCTTTATTTATACAATTATTTAAAGGAACAGTTAAAAATACAGTTGTTATAAATTGTTATATATTTTTATCGGTGATAAAAAACGATGCACCTTTTTTATCGCTGTCAAAGTGACAAAAATGTGCTGTCAGATAGACTTTTTCATATAGGAGTTAATTTATCAACAGTAAAAGCACAAAAGCTTTTTTTTATCGGATAATTCTTTTTGTAACGAAATAATTTTGCCAATCAGTAACTTTATAA
Organism: Rhamnusium bicolor; assembly: GCA_029963845.1. NCBI lineage: Eukaryota > Metazoa > Arthropoda > Insecta > Coleoptera > Cerambycidae > Rhamnusium > Rhamnusium bicolor. The sequence goes on along the minus strand of JANEYF010002810.1, from coordinate 5,323,082 downwards.
GAAAAACTGACATGAAAAAATCGCGAGACCGCAGGTCGAGCGATTTTGTCAAATGTCAGTTTTTCGAGCAAAAATTACTGATTGGCAAAATTTTGAGTTAAAAAGAAATTTATCCATAAAAGAAAATCTCGAGTGTTTTTTGGCAAGATAAATTAACGACAGAATATGTGAACGAACAACAACAATAATTATCTTTATTTATACAATTATTTAAAGGAACAGTTATTAAAAATATTGACGATTTCGTGTTTTTTGTGGATTGCGGAATTGATTTTTCTATGTTTTTGCAATTTGTTCAGTCGAAATTTTCCCAAAACGACTCATATTGTACAGTATATTTTCAACAATACTTAAAAATTATAGCTGACAGGACAGATTTTTAAAGTGACGTGCGACTACTAGATGTACTCTGATTTTGAGGAACAAGCATTTTTATCGGTGATAAAAAACGATGCACCTTTTTTATCGCTGTCAAAGTGACAAAAATGTGCTGTCAGATAGACTTTTTCATATAGGAGTTAATTTATCAGTAGTAAAAATAATGTGTAATATTTTTTTCAGTTATACAAAAGGCTGCGTTTTCACTAAATATCCAACTTAAATTTATAAAACTGTGTTAAAATTTGTCTATTAGTAATACTGAAAAACGAAAACATATGGTTCGTTCTAAATACCATACAGATTTAATATATAAAATTACAGACTATACTGATCAGATAGTTTTGACCATTTAAAATTTACTGAAATATAATATTTAAAGTTTTTCTACGATTTTTAGAAAGAGCCAAAAAAAATTCTTTGGCAGTTCATTGCGGAATATAATATAATAAATGCCATAAAATAACCAACAAGTATGTCGCCAGACTGATTAGTGATTGCCCGGCAGTATCTTTGGAGATTTTAAGGCGTGTATACCTCATACGCAAAATGCGATTGGCGAATTAAGTGGTTTTAAAGTAGGACCGTTGTAATGCACCTATCGAACGCAAATAGGACATGTGTCGAGAACTTCACATATCAACAGGTTTCCACTTCAGCGATCAGTCAAACACAGATACTGTTGAGATACGTATGTACATGCGAACGGAGAGTATAATCAACTAATTAATAATAATAGGTGTGCTAGATACATGTGTTTTCTGTAAGAAAATTCTTAATATTTCAATAAAATCAAAGGACAATGTTGCTAAACGGTTCGTTTGCATTAAAGATATATTATCTCGACTTTATTAAAATATTAAGAATTTTTTTACATAAAACACATGTAGCTAGAACATCTGTTACTAAGTAGTTGCTTATTTTTCAACAAGGAAAACTAACATTTAATTACCCTAAGAAGGTGTAATAAAACACAGAGACGTCGATTTTTAAAAATATAGTTTTCTTTAACTGAAGATTATAATATAATATTTTCGCAAGCGTATATAATGTCAAAAGTGAGACGTTCTTTACTAGTTATCTTTATCCGAATCTTTCCAAATAGTGTACAACGTAAATATGACATTACAGACGTTAGCAGATGACCCTGGGGTTCTTGTCAGAAATTTAAAGACGTTTTATGAGTGTGTTTTCACCAAGTATCCAACTTAAATCTATAAATCGCTGTTAATTTTTTCTGTTAGTAATAAAAACGAAAACAAATTATTTATCCTAAATAGATTTAATACTGACGTAGTTTTCCGAAAAACACCATATACTGCACTCAAAAAATGAATGCAGTGTATGGTGTTTCGGTGTTTTGTGGAAAACTATGTCAATGTTATCTTCACATCAAAGGTCTCAATTCACTTCAAGACTATATAGATCTAATATATAAAATTAAAGGTAATGCTAATGTATATTTTCTTTTATTAATAGAAAATACGATTATTTAGTTTCATAAAATGACAGCAAATAAAATATACGTATTTCTTATAATAAAAAAAATACGCATCAGTATTGCCTGTATTTTTATATATTAAATCTATATGGTATTTAAGATGAATTATTTGTTTTAATTTTTTGTTCTCATCAAAAAAAAATTAACAGCGAATTAAAGTTAAGTAAAAATCCAGATATTGACAATTTTCGTAATATTAACAAGTGCGTAAGTAATTGACGTACAAGTTCTTACAATGATATTATGCATATACAAATATTACATCTTTGGATGTACACCGTTCATTTTCATAATACGTCTTAATATTTACATCCCGGCGTAGAAGTTTAGAAGATGATAATATAGAAGGTTTTCTAATGATGAAAGTGTACCCTGACAACCATAAAGAACTGTTAATGGACACGAAGATATAAAGGGTATATAAATCTTTGTAAGTTGCACCATGCTCCTCATCGACCGACGCCAGTTATTTTCTTAAAACGATTCGTCTTTAGTTATTGTTAGACTTGCTAACATCAAGAGTTTGTACATTTGCTATCGTGTTCGTGTTGCGAGACATTTTATCTTTATTATTTCTTTTAATCAGTGAGGCACAGAACGGAAGATGCCGAAAAGTCCAGAAAAAGACCTAAAAAAGTATAGAGAACGCCAAAATTCTATAATTTGGGAATGCCGATTTATTGAACATATTCCTTTAATTGGATTCCCTCGTTTCGTCAATCAAAAAGATGCTGTTGAAAAACTTCCTTGAAAGTTTTAAAGTTAAAGCAGCCTGAAATATCATCACCAATAGAAGAGCTAATGGCTTGTTTACCACATTCGGTAATGTCACTGCTGATGATCATGACCATTCACTGAATTAATAAGTATAGGTTATTTTTAGTATAATGGCAGAAGGATGCAAACCGTGGACACGTGTTTCTGACTAATTGGTCTTCATCAGCATGGTGTAGCTGAGTTAAAATGGTGGACAAAACTCAAAAATAACACTAAAGGAAAACCACTGACAGGGAGCCAGTCGCACCTTTGTGGCTTCCACTTGGATGGTACTGTATGAGAGCGTCGACCAAGCATCGCACACGCGGGCAACTATAGAATTTTAAATATACATGTATGTATGTTTAAAATTCACTTGAATTGAGACAGGGAATGGCAATTGATTTTGACATGTAACACATAGTAGTTTTGCAGGGTAAAGCCACTCCTAAAAACCGCCCTTTTGATACATATTTTTTATATGGCTATTTTTTACCGATTGAAATAAAAATAACCCATTAATCAGCCACTTCTTAAAATAACAAATCCCAAAAAAAATCCCTGCGAATTGAAATTTTTCTTGTTACTTTTCCTATACATACTAAAGAATTTTAAACTTGTTCATGTCATGTTTAGACTTTTGGCCACATTCATATTTTCAGACTAGCACTGTGCAATGCGGTACAAATACGAGTTTTTTGATATCTTGGTTGAGTTTTTTTAGTGTTTTTTAAGATTTATGGGCTCATAGTAGAATAAATTTCAATGATACAAATGATACAATACCCAATAGAATTAGGCAATGATTAAAAAAATTATAAATTAAAATTTTACTGAGTAATTAATACTTGCAATTCTTAATCCATTAGATGGGTATCTGTTTATAGCCAATAAAATATGCATTTTATTTCGTCCGTGGCCAACCAACCAGAAATTATGTCATATATGTACTCGTTAATATGCATTAAAATAAAAAAATGTTTGGATCATTTCAATTGTTGAAGAAATTGTTTTTTCGTCTTTTGATAACATAAACATTGATTTTGGCGAATGCGCCACGAGTAAAATAAGAATGCTCTAAGAAACAAATTAAATGTAAAAAAATACACAACAGCTTTCATTACATACCTGCATCTATTTTATTTTAATATTATGTTATTATAGGTATTAATAATATATTATTACATTATTTTAATTTATAAAACGGCAGATATGAAAAAAATCAATACATACTACTTTTTTATATATTTAACAAAATATAATTGTATTGAAAACTGCATTTATTGATTTTTGGTTTTTGAATTTTTAGAAACGCTAAAGAGTTCATTCTGATGGAATTTGATTTACAGTACTAGTATTTATAATGAAATATCCATCCTAACTTTTGTGAGTTAGGATGGTTGGATATGTACGATTTCGTTCTCTACCACATCATCTTTTATATTGATGAAATTCTGTAATATATACAAATCCAGCGTTATCTCACATAAAAAACCATTGTGACCCTAAAATACCTTGTAAAATAGTATAGATGCGTTAAAATAGACAACCAACATCAAATATGTAATAAAATTTAAAATAAATTAAAACAAATTAGGTATCCTCTTCTTGGTAAAAGTTTAAAATATAGAGTGAAATAAAAATAACGCTAAACAATTCTTTTTGCTAATTATTATTTTCTAACTTTTACAAAAACTTATCACAGATAAGTATAACATATATCTTTTTAAACAATTATTTTCCCGGTTATTTACCAAAACGCTGAAACTTGGATTATAAAAAAAGATTTTTTTTGACATATAAACCAATCAAATGAATAAATTTTTGACCACGTATCAAAATAGCCCAAGCACTGTGTTTAAACCGACAACAACCCGCAGGGTGATTATCAAAGGCCTTTATCGGGGTGCTTTTTCACTTCTGTCAGTTTTGATATTTGTACATCAATATTTAGAAAAATGTAACGATTTGAAAATGAGAGTAGTGATTCCATAAATAAAATTATAGAAAATAGTATACCTATGAATACTAAACGTAATAAAAAATGGGTTTGGGAGTTATTTATGAATTTTGTAGACAAACGTAAATAGCTCAGTTAAAACACTTGTATTAATTTTGAAAGACAATTAACATGAAAAGAAGCAATGATGGTAATTATAAAGAAACTACGATTAAAACTATATGGAATATAACCGCTAAGATGATCCAAGAAAAATTTTATGAAGAGTTTAATATTAATATAGATCCATTTAATAGCATTGCATTTAAATGCGCCCGTGATGCACAAAATGCCAAACGACGAATCTTGCAGGCAGATCCTGAAAAACGCAAGAAAAGTTCAGTTGCATTCGATTACGGTGAACTCCGCAACATTATTAATTTGTGGGATGAGAATCTACCAGATGAATTACAGCGCAAATTCTATCATATAGCAGCAGTTGAATTGGCTTGGAGGGGGCGGGGAAGCAGCTAATTGTTTAATTGATTACTTTTCCGTGGAGTAGAATAATGATGCATCCAGGACACACACAACTAATCCCTTTGACTTTGTCGGAATTTGAATCTGGGAGTCGATATGTAGTAAACCAGCTACGTTTATCACTTAACGCTCTGGCCCCCTGCGCTACCGAGCCAAATATAAATACCTTAAGGATTAGAAATTCATCATCGGAGGCTTCATTTAAAAACTTTTTAACGTGTTTCTTCGTAAATACACTATTTTTTTTGGTCTTTGTCCAATATTTTTTCCTTTTTAGATAAACAATCAAGGTAGAAAATTTGAAATATCAATAGCTACTTTAAGAAAAATTGTGCTTTTTAACATTTTTTAAAATTTAAATATTCCGCCCAGAGACTACCAGGTAATTTGAATGCCTCATTCCGATGAACAAAATACGCCAACAACACTTTTTCATTAATGCTTACCATCCTTCTTCTCACACCAATTGTTAAACATTTTAGAAGTTTTTTCGTAGCGGTCCTTGGATTTTTCTGGAATTGCTGTACATCCGATCTCCCATACATTTTCTATTTCACCATTATCTTCGGAATCACTCATTGCATAATTTATTACCATAAGTAATAGAATAAAATTCACTTTCAAATTTGTTTTTTTTTTTTGTAAATAACGCTAAATAATGTCATGGAAACATATAGCACAGCCGTCTAATTATATAACAAAATACAAATCATATTTGACTAGTTGGATTTGCCGCGAAATATAAACGTCACTTTTGATTTTTCATTTATCTAGTAGAAATTAAATTACTTTAATTGAAGTGTAATTTAATACGATTGTTCAAAAAACAGGATAAGCATCGCGAATGTTAAAGATTTTACCCGCCACCGGCAAAATTGGAGGCTTCGCTAACTCTCGGCCTCCAAACATTGCCGTCGACCGGTACACGTCCCTTACCATTCTTAATACTTAATATACTATTATTTAGTTACAACTAAATGATAATAAACAAATTACAACAGTTTATTAAAAAAATAAAAATAATAAACAAATAATATTTAGATATGGAACAGAAAAGATACCAGTATTCTAAGATATATCCTTAAGGACTCTCACCATTGTACTCAACACAAAATGGCGAGTTTTAATTTTCTAGTCCATCGTCTATTAAGCTTCTCTCTCAATAAGGAGAGGTTTGAAAAAGAAAAGGCATTGATTAAGGATATAGCTGCGAGTAACAGATATTCTGTAAGTTTAATTGATAAAATAATTATGAAACGAAAGTTTAAAGAGTCAGTTCGAAGTTCTTCGACTTTTCAAAATGAAAGAGAAAATCCGAAATTTGTATCGATTCCGTTTGATCCTCGATTCACCTGTGGTATTGGTAAGATTTTTAAAGATGTAGGTATGACAGTGGTTCATTCGTCGGGAAACAAACTACAAGTTTTAGGCAATCCAAAAGACAAAATTGAAACAAAGGAAAAGTCGGGTATTTACGAAATTAGCTGTAAGGACTGTAATCAAAAATATGTTGGACAGACTAGATGATCAATTCAAACTAGATTCAAAGAGTATATCGTCACACTAATGAGAAAACCTCGTAAATCCATTTTCTTATGAAAATGAGATATTAATGCCATCTAGTGCATAAAGTTGTAACTGATCTATAGAGAAAACCTCATAAATCTATATTTATTTGAATTCATGTTATAAAGAGAAATGTGAACCTCGTATATCCGCTTTAATATCATTTCAACACCAACACCTCTTAAATCCAACCTCGCATATCCAGCCGTGTGAAATATTCTGTGATTAACATTGGAAAACCTCATAAATCCTTAAGGTACACATAAATAAAAGTATTGCTGTACAGTTTTCATGTGATTTCGATAGTTTTTTGTTGTTTCAAAGTGAAAAAATTTAAGTGGCTTAAAGGTAAGATAATTTAGCTCTTTTCTGAAAACATTATTTCAGTATATTCATTTGAACATTATCAGATCATTGGTTTTTTACTATCTAACCTCAAAATTGGTTGATACTTGCTTGTATTACTTATTTTATATTGATTTAAATCGGTCCGCAGTATTATTTATCACTAATCTTTATCTATGTTTCGAAACTCACTGAGTAGTGGAGCAAGACAATTTTTTTTTCCAGGAAATGTATATAGTTGTGTGTATCTTGTGTATGGTTATTGGATATCAGTGGCGGGTATTATTTTTCAGGCTCGTTCAAAATTTTCAGATTTAATTAAACACTATACTTTACAGTATATTGTATGTTCTATTTAAATAATTCAAAGAGAACACCAACTCCAGTATTTGTGACATCAAAATTATGTATATGCGTCGGTTCTGCTTTTCCAAAATATTTCAGAGAGAAACCCTGAATTAGGTTTATACGAATCAATCAATACATGGTTTACATTCGCTTGACCATTCTGTATATTCATTCTAACATTTTTTTTTATAATATAGAGGAGTCGAATGTTCTTTCGTTGTTTTCAGCAAAAAATGGACTCTTCTCTCCGAAGTTTCAAAATGTTAAGGATGGTCATGGGGAATGAGGTGAGGAATGAAGTTTCTGAAGAGAAACCGGATAAATCGTTGATTGTGCCATCAATAAATCTTAATCCGTTACTACAAGAAGCACTTGATTATGACGTACTGATAGAAAATCACTCCGACGAAGAACATTATAATTTGTCTTTAAAGATTTTTGAAAATCAGTTAAGTGTAGATGAAATTCCCGAACAAATGCATAATGAAGGACCAGGTTCAGCTAAAACTAATTCAGTTGTATTGACTACTCTTGAACCAGTGAAATTTGACGGATCTGTTTCACCACACGCGAAAAATACAATGGGTGCCGAACCCGAGCAGACAATCCCATTTTTTACTAACGCTCATGAATATGAATGACACTAATGATGGGGATTCAGATTATGAGGAGAATAAAGAAAATATAGAAAATAAGATGGGATCTGAAGAAAACACCTATGACGAACAAGTTTTATCGGAAGAGGAAACTTTAAATAAATCACAGGAGGAAAGAAGAAGACGAAAGAGGAGACATGTCGATGAGAAAGATTGGTTTGTTAATAAGAATAAAATCAATAAAGAAAAAGGAAATGCGTATTATGGTAAAAAAAAGAAACCTGACAGGAAATGGGATTACAGAACTTTGAAAGAGCAAAAAAAAATGAGTGAAAGGTGTTCATGCAAAAAGAGTAGCGAGAAAGGAATTCTTAAATTTCAGAGAAAGATATTTTCCGATAATGAAAGATCACAACTGTTCTCAGATTTTTAGAAACTTGACAAAGGCGAGAAAAACTTTACATTGTTAGCTTTGAGGAAACCAAAAGAGAAAGAGGCAAATCCGATACTTCAAAACGTAAATTAACTTTTTACTATCACTTGAGAAGAGAAGAGACCCTGAAAAGAGTGTGCAAGTACATGTTTCTCAACAATCTGGGTGTTGGGAATGGAGTGTTTTGGCATGGAGGAAGGAGAATATGAGAAAATAAGACGTAAAAAAGGCCGAAATAAAAAAATTCAACTTTAAATCAGATGTGAGGCAATCTCTGTTTAAAGCCAGAAGAGAGGCCTTAGATGGTTTTTTCAGAGCAGTATCTAAAGTTGAGTCCCACTACTGTAGGACTAACTCCCAAAAACTGTTCATTGAACCTCTATATGATTCTAAATCCCATCGTCATAGATTTTATGTAGACGATTGGTGTAAAAATAAGAACATCGAACCACTTTCGCTAACTTTATTCGTTAATGTTTTTGTTGACCCCAATCTCAGACTTTTTACACCTAAAAAAGATGAGTGTAAGATGTATTGCAAGAAAAGTACAGAATTTGGAAGAAGATGATTATATTCTACATCAGACTAAATAAACTGAGGCCAGGAATGAGAAGGAGTCAGATAAATTTAGCAAAATAAATAAAGTTTATACTATGGACCTACAAAGCGTCCTCCTCGCACCAAAATCAAATGCCTCAACATTGTACTACAAGACTAAGCTCATAGTACATAATTTCACAATTTTTGATATAAAAAATAAAGATGGCTGCTGTTTTATCTGGAACGAAGTGGAAGGGGGAGTAGGAGCCAATGAATTTGCCACACTGATATCGAATTTTATCGAGGGCCAGATTTCTTCACTAGAAGCTCATGAAGTGATAATACTCTACAGTGATGGATATTGTGGACAAAATCACAATAGTACTCTATCGAATGCATTGCTTCATACAATAAATAAAACATAAAATAACTATTATCCAGAAGTATCTCGGAACTGGTCACACTCAAATGGAGGCCGACGCTATGCATTCCACAATTGAGAGAAAATGTAAAAATAAATGCATTAACGTTCCGGCTGATTACATCGAAATTTGTAAAAGTGCACGCCAAAAGCCTAGACCGTATAATGTACAATATTTGAGCCATGATATGTTCAAAGATTTCTCCCAATTACAATATATAAAATCAATCAGACCTGGCAAAAGAATTGGTGACCCTACGGTTCAAGATATTCGTGCCCTGAAATATAACCCAGATGGCTCAATCGAATTCAAGCTGCGTCATTCAGATAACTGGAAATATCTTCCAAGTCGAGTTCATTTACCCAAAAACTTGACGGAAGTTATACCAAGTAAAGGATTATTGTAGTCATGCCTTACAGTTGAAATGAATAATAATTATCTATTTCAGATTTGTACTAGGAGAGACTGCCTATCAAAAAAACCAAATATGACGATCTTCAAGATCTCAAACAAGTTCTTACTAAAAATTATCAATCATTCTATAATGATCTTCCCTGCAATGAATAAATATATCCCTTTTTTGTTGTTACTTTGAATAAACTAAGTATTTTGAACTATAATTATCTAATATTTTAAACCTCTCAAATCCAATTTAATATCAAAATAAGAGCGAATTCCTCGTATATCCACGTTATAGCAGAACATTAATCATAAAAAAAGTTAATTTCCTTAAATATCATCATCTAGTTCCCTATTAACAATATACTACTGATATTAGCATTATTTCTATGAAAACAACCGTAAAAAATTGTTTTTTGGCTTTCCTGAAAACTTTGTCATTTTGGATTTACGTGGTTTTCTCATTAGTATGACGATATGGCCCATCTCAAATATGGTAGAACAACAGATAAGTCTGGTGTAGCCCAACATGCGTTTGAGAATAACCATAAAATAGGTATTAGCAATTTAAGATTAATTAGGAATGTAACAAATACTAGACAGCTGGATGCATTTGAACGCTTGGAAATCATAAAGTGTAAAAATAGGATGAATAGTGACAGAGGGCCTATTCCAAATAGCCCACTTTATTGATTAGTGGATCACAGTCCGGTGAACCATGACAATAGTTTAGGTATAAATAGGGTAGATTGTTAGCATAAGGTTAGTTTTAATCATCTCCAGATGATGCCAACTTGGTTGGCGAAACACGCGTCGAGTGCAGTATATAGTGTTTTGGTGTTTCGTGGAAAATTACGTCAGTGTTATCTTCACATTAAAGGTTGCAACCCACTCCAGGAAGAAATAATTTCTTTAGATTTTTCATAAAGATTAATTTTGAAGAGGTTTTTAGATTGTTTGAAAGAGAATATATGGCTGCTGCGTGATATGAAAAGGATATTTGAAACATTGCCGTAGAATTTCGAGGTATCGTAAGCTAGTCGATATATCTCAATTCCCTCTGATGAACATTGACTCCTGGCACTAGTTTAGAAAATAACCTAAACAGTATTTTTATTTATCAAAACATTATGAGTAAAGCAAATCATATGGACAATTCCACGGTTATGCATTTTTAACTACCCAATTTCTGACAAATAGTGTATAATAGTGTATGTTCTCGATAGTGTATATATATTTGACCGAAAATCCCAAACACCTCTATCAAATATTATTAGATAAATAGCTTTGTTTATACCTACCAGGTGGAAACGGGCAATGCAAATATTGTCAATGGACTGCTTATTAAGTAAAATGCCCGTTGGATACAAAGACGAGAATAGGATACTACGTATTGTGCTTTCCACCTATCGTTTAGTTCATAGTTCCTAGTTCCATTTTTTACTTTCAGGCATTAACTGAAACGCAATTTTTGGAGAATGCTAATTAGAGTTTTAATGGCCACGGAAAGATGAGAAGTATAAAGTGGATTGCTCTATACAATAAAAGACTAAAGTTATGTTAACCTAGACAAGTCCTCGGCTTTCCTGAGCAGAATTCATTTATTTGACAGTAAATGCAGAAATATTTTCATGTAAATTTAAATTGAAAAGTCGCATTATGTTTTTTCCACATTTTATGTTTGCGAAAGTTTAGTACTTAATTTTCTACTGCTTCACAGAATTGAAACATTCTTTTTACAGTGATATACATTTTCATACCAATTACCTTGTATTGGTCAAACATTGACCATTTTAAATTAAGTTGTTTCAAGAGAGTTAAGAATATTGCGAAAAAACTCATTTTCGTTAGGGAACTATAGTAAATTTCATCAACATGTAAATTTACATTAATTTTTCATTAAATCAAACACAAGTAAATCATTTTTTTCAATTCTATTTACAAGAAAATAACCAAAATAAAAAAAATCAATTTTCATTTGAAACTGCAGATCAGCTCTTCAGTTTCAATAATTTGCACCAGTAAAACTACTTGACATCGTCTAGGCATACTTTCAATGAGATTATTGATATAATCTTGAGAGATATTGGTCAAATTCCTGGAATGAACGCTCTTAAATCTCGTATTGTTTTTGTAAGAGATTTATGGTCACGTATGGTTTTTTTGAACAAGTCTCACATGTATTCAATGAGATTGAGGTGTGGTGACCTTAGTAGTACCGAAATTCCAACGTTTTGGAATGTATTGGTAACGATTCTTGCACGATGAGGACAGGCACTATCATTCAAGAAAAAAATCTCACTGATTACATCATGAAATTGAAGAATAACATTATATATGATATTGTCAACATACACTTGAGCTGCCATCGCTTTCTCAACAATAAACAAGTCAGATCGTCTACTGAAGCATACGCCTTCCCACACCATAATTGAATCACTAATAATGAGGATAGATTTCATGAAATTGACGACGATTTGTGACTACCCCTACCTTAACTCTGCGATCATCTGAAAATATACTCACTCAAGTTTCACCGGTGAATAAGACACACGCCATTCATCTCGCCAAAATAGCTCATTCCAATCTCGCTCGTTTATGATGTACGGAACTCTTCTCAGACGTTTTCTAGAAACTATATCTATTCCGCAGCCATTGTTAGTTCTTCTGCTATGGTCCTTGAGGTACAGCATTTCTCTCTTGGCAGTTAGATAAATGTAGCAGTCTTGAACCGCATTGGTTTTTCTTTGAATATCACTTCTACCGTTCTCAGATGCTGATATAGTGCTTTGGTACCTGAAACAAGTCGAGAAATGATACTTTGAGACACATTGAATTCCACAGCGACCTCGAATTGATTTCGACCAGCACGAATCATTCTAACGGCCATAGTTCTTTCCTTGGGAGTTAACTTTCTCCATGGCATATTGTTATTAAAAACAAACATTATTTCGAGTTCACAATCAGAAATATACCAATGGTCTACTAATGATATCCTGCCGACTAGATTCAAAAGCACCAATTTTACAACACCTTTAATGATCTCCAGATGATGCCAACTTGGTTGACGAAATGCACGTCGAGTTCAGTATATGGTGATTTGGTGCTTTGTGGAAAACTACGTCAGTGTTATCTTCACATCAAAGGTGCCACTTCAAGATTAGGATAATATAACACCAATGTTGCTTCTTGTGGTATATTTTAAAATTTGTTATATCTTTAATTTCCAAGGAGCCAGTATAGTTATTTACATATCTAAGGGTTTGATTCAGTTTATTTATAAACATTTTCTAAATTGTTTATTAGGACTTTGATTTAATAGCCAATAATAATTAGTGGGCATAAGTTTTTCAATACTATTTGGATTAATTATCTAATATACTTCAAGGAACTACAAAAATTACGTAATTATAGTCATATTACGTGTATTTTGATATTATTACTGTAACTTTGATAAATTCTTTTACTAAATTGGAATTTCATTTATTCATAAACTGGACATCTGTAACGTTGTTTCAAAAAAAGACTTTAAAATGATAAATTACATATCAAAATTGTTGATATGAAAGGAATTTTGATTTGCATTTATATACACACCCGCATGATTGCAGAGCTTCAACATACACAGATTGCAATATGTAATTTATTTTTCTTGACTTATGCGGAACCAATTTATTTCATTTTCGTTGTAATATATGTCAGGCCTTATTGAATACGTAGATTTATGGTCAAGTCGCAACATGTAATATTCAGTTTCTACCTAAATCCACAATATTTACTTAATGTATTTTTCAAAAAAGTATAAAGAGGGTTTTCAAAAAATTTAAGATTTGAAAACGTTTAAAATCTCACATCTCACATATTATAAAATATGCACAGGATATGTCATAAAACAGTGGTTTAAAATGAACCTCAGAGATTAGACAGCACATTAAGTTGATTTAAACAAACTTACCTTACCGTACCAAAATGCCTTCTTTAGTCATTAAGAGGACGTCAAAATTACTTTAAAATAATATTTTTGTCAAATAAATAAAACAATTTGAATTAAGTTTAGTATGAAAATATTTCTATAGAAATCTGATTATTTTATGTTCATCAGAATTTATTCTCACGTGTAGACAAATTTGCTCCTGATCGTCTTTTTCTAGCATTTTTTTATCACTATATTTTAGTACCTCTCATAGGTTTGGTAGCAAAATAGTTTTCTCAATTCAAAATCAATTATGATTTCACTGTATACACAGGGTGTTTCAAAATTCCGTGCACAGAGAATAGGTTTTTTGGTGTCAAAATAAGCTGATTTAACCAAATACGAAAATGACTCATCCGTAAAATAGCATCAACATTTCTTGAAACAACTGCAGCACTTACACCCTTTTACGGCTGAACAAATTATTAACCTAATGTTTCTATTAATATGCGGCATGATGTGTGGTTTTTTTTAAGGCTGGGAATTCTCCAGATTTTAGTATTTGAATATTCGTTCGAAAAAATATTCGAATATTCGAACTATTCGGATTATTCGAATAGATATTCGAATTATTCGGATATTCGAATACTCGAATAATCTGAATTATTCGAATAGGTATCCGAATAATCCGGATCCTCGAATATTCATTATAAATAGGTATAGCACTGATTACTAGTGAATAGTGAATACTCTATTGGAGTATTTAGTTGGATAGACCACAATAATAGTCGTGACGTAATCCACTAAGCAGGCAATTTGATTTGCTTTCCATACCCACAATAGAGTATGTCTCCTCTACATGTGCTTTAAGGGTCAGAATTATTTAGTTAGTATTTTATTTTAGGATTGAGGCGCTATTGTTCACATTTAACTATTGAATCTTAAATAAAACGAAAACAGAGCTAGTTTATTATACTTCTGTGTCATAACTATTTTTCCTTTTCGAAAAAAATAAAAGTGCTCTAAAATTAGAATGTTCTTTAAAAAGACGCAGATGTGAAGGTAAAACAAATATATGAAAAGTCAATAGTTAAATATTTCCAGGTTTTCTAAAATTTTAAATTTAATTTTAACCCCTGCCTTAGTACAGTAAGAATAAGGTGGAGGCGAGAAAGAGATGGAATAGTTTGACTGGGAGTAAAACGTGCCACTAATGTGGTCTATTTATATATTTGGATTTTAGAATAGGTACCTACCTATACCTACTATCTACCTACTTTGGTTGGATGCATACTGCATACCTATTCGTACATAATTTAATAACATATTTTAATATTCAAATTATATAATCGAATATTCGAATAATCGAATATATTCGAATAATCGAATATATTCGAATATTCGAGTATTCGAGCATTCGAAAATATTCGATTAATCGTCTCTTTGAAACCATTTAAAATAATCTTTAATTTCATTTAAAACGAGTACATTGTTATGTGCAAAAATTTCGAAAAACCAATTAATCCAAGCAAATAAAACCAGTAGGGCAACTAAATACACAAGCTAATATGTGATAATGTGGGTTGCGTTAATAATCGACCGCAGATTTTAATAATTTTTTGGTATATTTTGTTAATTTAAATAGTATCCTGCTCATGGATTGTGTTGATCCTGGTTCCTTTTCCTGTTTTTTTTATCCCGGACAGTTCGTAGCAACAATTGAAGGTACCATGGCCATCTTGAGGGCTCAGTTCAAGCCTGGTCGCCTCCGAGATTTAACGTTATATTTTCTAGATTAATAAACGTCCTTCTTTTTCTGGAATTTATCTCGGGGGTACCATAAGTTGTGACCTGCCGTTATGTAGTTGTTTGTGCGATCACAATATCGACGTCTGTCGGATTTGTCAGCTTGATTTCAGCCTGCTAGTAAGTCCATGTGATCTTTTAATTATTTTTTTGTTCGTAATATTCATTCAAGTTTTTCCTAATAGTGTCGTCCTTCCCTGGAGTCAGAAAATCGCGAGTGGCAGTAAATTCCAACCAAGAAACGCAGTTTATGTGTTTAAATTTGTTCTTTTGGGGCTCTTTTTTTAGGGATATTTCTTTTACTCTTGCAGGGTTCTTTTTTTTTATTACCAAAGCTGCTTGAACCAGTCTTATTTTGTCCTTTGCGTGGGCATACTTCCCGCCTGGAAGTCCAGGCTTATATGATTGTTTTTTAGTCGCGGCTGTCTTGGTGTCCTGCTACGCTGAGCAACGTCCGCCGCTATCTAGGAGTCCTGTAGTCACTTCCAGTCGGTTCCTGTTACACAACCGCCGCTGGACCCAGATAAGTCACCAAATACTTATTTTAGGAAAATATATATATATACTGATTGTTTTATTGCCTTCCCCACTTACTTAACCATTTCATATTTAGTGTTTTTTTATTTGAGACATATCTATAACCACTTATTTCAGGATTTTTTCTATAAAATCATAGTTTACCTGTTAATGTACATAAATTCTATAATAATTAGTGAATATAATTACAGTTTCCAGTTTAATTGAATATTATGTTTTGCAATTTAATATTTGTTTATAACCTTGCATAGTATTAGGTTTTTTCTCATATAGTAATAAGTTATTACCACATTCTTTGTGTTTTCAAATTTTGTGTATCGGACCAGGGGTTGCGTGATCACGTAAAACTGGGTTAATTTAATATAGTAATATAATATAAGGGATTATTTGACATCTAGAAATATTCAGGGGTTAAACACTGATTTGACCCATAATTTTTTTGAATGTATTTATTAACCTGAATAAATTGTTATGAAATTTATAAAACATTATCTTTCCTTCCTCGGCATATGCTGTGTGTGAAAACTATATCCAAATTTATCATTTCAAAGGCTCATAGACACCTACCCCAGCTCGAGCTAGACCGATCAGTGGGCCAATTCGTGAACGAGAGTCATAGGTCTTCTGAAATTGCTGCAACTTCGGGGGTTCCCCAGGGCTCTATCTTGGGTTCTCTGTTGTTTGTATTATTGAGTGGCTGACCTGGATATTGATGTCTTGTTATACGCTGATGTCAAAATTTTTCTGTTCTTAATACTCTAAATGACTGTCAAAAGCGTCAAAAAAATCTTGAAACAATACAGGATTGGGTAATTCTAATGGCATAACGGTCTGCCCTACAATATTGGGAAATGTAATGTAACGTCTTTTTCTAGGAAGAAAAACTCTTCTTTATGACTATAAACTAGACATTACAATGCTAAAATGGGCCGAATTCTTTAAAAACCTCGTTGTTACATTTGACATTAAACTGACTTTTAATAAACATGTTTTGTCTTCAAGTAAGAACATGGTATTCATTATTAGAAATTCGGCAGGTTTTACTGATATACATCTTCTCACTCTGTTTTGTTAAATCCAAATTAGAATATGCGTCCATAATAGGGCATCCGAGGTATGTCACATATACCAAATTTCTTGAGAGTATTCAGATACGCTTCTTCTGTTAAGTAGATTTACAGTGCATAGTCTAAATATCCATAGGAAAAAACAAGCATTAATATTCAATGAGTTAATTTATAATAAAATAAACTGTCCCAAAAGAACCGAACAGTTATTATTTCATGTATCGCATCCCGGTGCTCGGCATCAGACAACTTACTGCTGCAGCAAGCACCTCGGACAAACATTTTGGGATTCATTACCTAATAATAAAATAAACTTAAATAAACCGTTCTTATGGTTTCGTATTTTATATTTCTTACGTAACAACAAAGCATGGATCTTTCCCAGGCGTTTACTGGGTCTTTGCTGGAAAGGCTGGCCCAGTAATGGTCCGTACTTTGGTGTTTACTGGAACCTATTTACATTTTTTTTACTGATTTAGTTGCCTTGGTATATATCTAAATAAATAAGAAATAAATATGTATATAAATTTATAAATAAATACGGTTTATGAAAAAAATAATATGCCTTTTAGTAGCATCATTCCTGCTTGACGAAATAGAAAAAATGAGAATCAAAACAAATTATAGGCAGATAGGTAACGTAAATTGAGCAACCAGAAATTTACAACTGTTCTTTTTGTACGAGGTGTATCGCTTAAGATGTAAATCCAGATAAAAACTTTATTATCTTATATACAGAAAAAATTCTGATACAAAAGTGGCTGTATATCAATCGGACTACAAATTAATGTATTAAAAACTTATACAGAATGTTTAAGTTTTGCCTGGTCAAATAAAGTTTTAGTTTTTTAAATGGAACATTCTATATATTAATATATTCTTGGAATACATAATAAAAATGCATTTCAAAAATATAAACATGTTAAGGTGTCCTCTAAAAAAATAGCTACGCTTAAATCTGTAAGATGTTTTCCATAAAAAAAGTTTATTTGATAAGGGAAACTCCAAACACACGGTATACTATTTAAATATATCAATTTGCACTCCAATCGATATACAATAAAATCTATTTGATTTTTTTCTTACCTTTAATAATAAAGATATCTGTTACTTTGGCTATGGCATCTGAAGGATAAATTTGGGATATTGAGCACTCTGTATTTCATGAGACATTGAAATTACACCCCAACATAATTCATATAAGACGAAATTTCAATACATTTTTGTTCATTGCTTTCTTGTTCATTACCTTCCTTTTCTTTCTGGCGGTTGTCGAAAAAAATCACTTTTCACACGACACAAATAGCTATTCCTGTTCATTATATGTATACAATTTAAAAACCTCTACAGGAATTTGTTATACCATATGCCTTGAAACACCGTTAGAGCAACACTGTAGTAACTAATAACACAATAATTAAAAAATCTAATAAATAGGCGTTTAGTAACAACACTCATTAGCGGAGCCACAGAAAACATAAAATCAAATATGAAAGAATACCAGAGGACAACAGGTGCTGTGAAAATTTCTTTCTTCTATAATGTATAGGAAACACTGACGGCAAAAATGCAAATGACAAAAGTGCAAATTGTTTGGGTCAGACATTATTTTCAACTCCAAAAAAGAACCATTCGAAATATTAAGAATAATTTGCAGCAAGGACTACTGTATAATATCTCCTCAAAATACAGAAGTAAAAACTGTAAAAATACAATACAAATACAAAATACAATTAATTACCTATTATAGTATTTTCAGAATAAATTGTCCATCAATTAACATCAATAAGTACAAAACATTGAAACCAGTTTATTGATATTTATGATAGAATATCCTAACAACACTGGCAAACAGAGCACAAACAAGATATTTTAAGAATCAAGAATGGATTATGCACACATCTAAACAAGGAAAACGAGATACACGAAGAACTAATCAAGACTAGCCGTACAAGAAACACACCTAAAAATATATAGAACAGGGGCAACGTAAAATTATAAACGGCCCCTAAATGGTAGAGAAAGTAAAAACGTCAGAAAAGGTGAAGCTATACTAATTATACATGAAAACACATAACAATGGAATACTTATGAAACCAGAAAACAGATAATTACCACATAGAAATAACGTTCTTTTATGATAATTCGAATTTACCGCTCGTAAATGTAAATGTACATTCCGATTAGTAAATGTGGGAGAAAAAAAAGTACATATGCAGAACAGCTACAAATAATAATAATAAGATAAGTAATCGTAGCCAAAGACTTCAACATAAATAATGTTTGAGACAAGAAAATAGAACCACTAACTATAAACAAATATTAATTATAATACAAAAATTAAAGTTCAATTCACCTTCCCCAACCAATCCAAAAGCGCCCAATGCCAAAATTATGAATATGTCAGATAGATTAAAGAAATTATCCTAAGCAAACGTTTCGGAATTTATTTTCCCTTCCCCAAAGCTGAAAACTAATTTTATTATTGTGTAATATAAAAAGGATCATATCTATTTCGTTCATAATAAAATTCATGCGAATTGAATTGACAAATATATAGAGATACATCTCTAAACTTTACCATTAGAATCTAGAGGTTGCAATGTCATTCGCCACTCGGTAATTGAAAATACATTTTTACTTCTTGTCTGGATAACTATAAATCATAGCACACACCACATACTATTTGATACGTGAGAAGCTTAATGTTGCGGTTTGACCCCAACTTTAGGAACCTGTATCCACTGAAGTTTCTATGATTTATTTACCCGTTAAAATATATAAATTCTATAAACTAACTACATTAATACATTGTGACACATTAAACTTTAACGATAAAAGTTTTAGGTAACAAATTAATAAATGAACTGATACGGCAATAAAAATATTTAGGAAATGCCTGTAAATGTCCAAAGAAAAGCAAATATTAATAAAGTGCCTTCAGAACTTTCATATGTGTTTCATTATTTTTGCCGTTAAATATGATACAGCGTCAATTATTTTTTTTATAATGTTTTAAAGTTCAGTATAATACAAGAATAAATTCATTTAATACAAGGTTATAGAAAAAACGATATGTCGATGTTTTTTTTTCAACCACGCATCTTTTCACTGGCAGACTTAAGAGTGGCCTGGGCCACCCCCGAAATGTTTGCTGTCCATCAAAATTAACACAAGCAAAATGTTTAATATAAAAAATATTCCAATAATTGTTGTTAGTCTGACAATGTTGCATTATATAGGGTGGGGCAAAAGTGCGTCCGACTTCGTCGAGTTCTATAATAACTAAAAAATTTATTTAAAAACATAAATAAACTAGACAAAAGAGTCTATAACCGGAAATTATTTTCGAATATACAGGGTGAGCCAAGACGATTCTACAGGGTCAACTAACATTTTTTTAAATGTAATGCCATGTATATCAGAATATTTTTTGAAACCTCTTTGTGACCTCCTTCGACTCCTGTATTCTTATTGACTCTCTCTCAACCACTTGGATGTAATGATTTTTTCTTTGTTGAAATTATGCCATTTAGACGTGTATATTAAAAAAATCACTACAGTCACACTTATCGATATTAAGAAAAATTATATTAGTACCAGTTATGAGACATCTGTGTAATGACACAGGGTGGCCAAAATTTTGCAGTTATTGTTCAATAAATTGAAAATGGTCACAAATAGCCA
This sequence comes from Rhamnusium bicolor, assembly GCA_029963845.1. Classification (NCBI taxonomy): domain Eukaryota; kingdom Metazoa; phylum Arthropoda; class Insecta; order Coleoptera; family Cerambycidae; genus Rhamnusium; species Rhamnusium bicolor. The sequence continues at coordinate 5,302,309 of JANEYF010002810.1, read as the reverse complement.
TAGGGATGTACGTACAAAAAAATGTTTGTTTTTCAATTCTACATCACATCGTCCAAAAATATTTGAAAAAATTGAGAAAATTCAATTTAAAAAGTTGTAAATTTAAAAACGTTTTTTGACCACCCTGTACACTTTTAGGAAGTGAAAATAGCTGAGTGTGATAAAGCTGGCCGAGGTCACCTAGCCGACAGAGCCGTCATATGACTCATATGTTTACATCATATCATAATACTTGAATAAGTACAGTAAATGGAAATAAATTTTAACAATAATGTTACATTTTATAAAAATTTGTATAAAACTCACCCTTTTAAGCAGATTTATGAAGTAGTTTGGTTGTCGTCATCACAAAGTGGGGAAGATCTATAGTGTAATAGCATCAGGTATGTTTCTACAACTGTCTCCGTTAGCGATGTTCGCTTTGGTGAAAAAATATGTTTGTATTTTGAAAATGACCGTTCGACATCTACGGAAGTAATACAGGCATAAGTAAAACACTCTGTGAACTCACTTAATGCAGCTGTAGATGCACCATCACAAATTTGTCTTAATTTGCTAAAATCAGGATCTTTCTGTAATACACTCTCGAATTTTTCACTAACGCGTTTATTTTTTGCGTCATTTATAGCCTGTAGCTGTGTATTTACATCATCCACTATTTGCAGCGATTCCACTAACGACAACGAACTATTTTGCAATTTTTCTATTGCGTCGTGTAGTCCTCTATAATTGTTATAAATAGTTTTTAAATCTGTTTCAAGGGAAACATCTTGAAAGCTTGTCTGGCTTTCCTTAATAGCCCGAGCCTCGTTAGGGTTGAACTGTAGTATCACAGCTTTTATTTGTTGAAAATATTCAGCATAATAAAAAGCTGCCTTCAACCACGTTCCCCAACGTGTAAGAATTGGCTCTGGTGGTTCCGGAATACCAGGACACAGTGTGTGAAATGCTCGAAGCCGTTTAGGAGATTTGAGAAATACTTTTTTTGTATTTGCTATTAATGCATCTACCTCTGGACAACATTTTCGAATCGTTTCTGCCACAAGATGGAACGCATGCACTTTACACGTAACATGTAAAAACCTACAATCGTCTCTTTGAAGAACACGGCCCACCAAACGCATTGTCGCAGCACCGTCGGTCACAAACATCAACACTTGACTTGTTGACAGTCAAATTTTTCGAAAGTCACCAACACCACCCGCGTAATTGTTTCGCCAGTACTCGCAGTTAGTCTTTTGCTAGCTAGTAAAAGTGGAAATGTTGATTTAACAGGGTCGAGTACACATACTATAACATTTAGAATAAAATTTTTTTACAATCTGTCGTCTCGTCAACACATAGCCACAGCCGTGTATTTTTTAATGCACATTTAATCCTATTTACAATGTCTTTACGAACACTTGATACATATCTACGTAACGATGAACGACTTGGTAAATTCACCTGGGGATTGTATTTATTCCAGAACTTCCGAAATGCTGGTTTATCCAATATGCGCAGGGGAACATCACAGGCAATCAGCATTAACAGTAAATCAAACATAAACTAAGGTTCCAAAGAAGATACGCCATTTTTTTATTTTTATGCCGGTTACTATTGACATGAATTTTGCAGCCGTATTTATTCCAGCACATTAAGTCTAGATCACGAACTTTACAAATTATTTTACATCCATCATAGAATAAATCCGGAAATTCACCGATAAATTTATTCACTTTATCAGCGTACGGTCGTTTTCTACTCTCTACGCTCTACGCTCAACATTATTTATTATTTATTAGTACTTTATGCATCGACCGACAGATAACAATTGAAGTGTATCGTGTCATCGTCATCGTAAACAAGCGCGCGATGGCATTGGTATTGCGCGCCCGACCCTGAATCTACCATCGCTTGGCCAGGCTTAGTCATCACACAAATGTCACATAACTGGTACTAACATATTTTTTTCCTAAAATCGATAGTTGTGCATGTAGTGATATTTTTAATATATGAATGGTATAATTTCAACAACAAAAAATCATTTCATTCAAGTGGTTGGGAAAAAGTTAATAATAATACAGGAGTGAATGAAGGCCACAACGAGGTTTTAACAAATGTTCTGATATACATGGCATTTCATTTAAAAAAAATGTTACTTGACCCTGTAGAATCGTCTTGGCCTGTATATTCGAGAACAATTTCCGGTTATAGACTTTTTTGTCTAGTTTACTTATGTTTTTAAATCAAGTTTCTAGCTATCATAGAACTCGAGATATCGAAGTCGGACGCACTATTACCCCACCCTGTATATTATTCTGTAAGGATGAACATAAATAGGAGCGCGCGCGGTAGAGATATGATTGTGTCGGAGCTAGTACGTCATAGTTTTAATGAAAATTGTATTAAGTGAATACTATTTCTGGTAGCTTTTTCCATATCATTCATATTTATTTCAAAGTGATATTTAAAAAGGTTAAAGTACTATACGATGTGGAACTTCCTAGCAAGTCAATTTTACTTTTATTTATAACAGCAGAATCTAGTATTTAGTACTTCGTTATTGATTTACTAGGTTTAAGAAGCAAAATAAAATATATATGCATGATTGTACAGTAAGTCAGTATACTTGGTTTATCCAATGTAAAAATATACTTTTAACAAAAATGTTTCAAGTAAGTCTGCATAACTTCCAAAATATGTAATATTTTAATAAATACCTCAAATTTCAAAATATGATTATGAACAAGAAAAACACAATTTAAATAGTCCTGAGGATACTAATAAATATAGCGAAACGTCGAATAAATTAAAGAAGTAGTTTTTCCGTTTAGATCTGTAATATCTTATATTTTATACATATGTATATTTTTAATATAGGAAATTAATTTACCGCATAATTCATTTTTTTCTTTTTTGTTTCTCATCATAGTTAAGTTACGAAATAAACATTATTTTTTATTACATTATTATTCATATAGAATTATTATTAGTTCCTAAATCTTTAACACCATCTGACTAACGAAAATATTATTAGAAATACCTTAATTTATCGCTTCATTAAACCTTCTTTTAACATTAATAATCGTTTCTAATAAAGTTAAGTTTAGACTATCATTATGAGTTTAAGATAAGCAAACATATTTTTCATTCATTAATAGGAGAAATTTCAGCAGCCTTCATTTAATGGCTTAAATAAAAATGCGTTATGATAAACACTGATGAACATGAATTTGAACACTTAAATATACTTTTATATTTTAATTCTTAGCAAATACCAAGACCGATGATCAATAGAAAAGAAATGATAACTAGATATAAAAATAAATAAAGAAAACCATAAATTGGATCTGATGTAGTTGAATATATCTATATTTAATATCATACTGTACAATTTACACTGTAAAAGTAAAATGAGGTGATATTATCTATAACAAATAGGATAAAAAGAAGAAAAAATACTTACGAAAATGATAACAATAAATATATTTTAATAACTTAAAAAATACTTACATAAAACAAATGCGACATCATAACTGAAATATATTATATTTCAGCCATGTGGACGCTCGACTGGCTGTCCTTAAAAAAATGTATTACTTCTGAATTTTACAATAAACTTGGTTTATATAAGTAGAGTGCACCGTTTAAAAGTAAAAATTTAAAAAACAATGCTTTAAATTTTGTGATTGTAATTAGTTTGTAATTAACTTCTACATTCAGTATATCAGGAACGGTTCAACTCTTTTTCATTAAATTGTTGAGTTGTATTGGTTGACAGTGTTTTTTATTAAAAATTTTAAAATGTCTGTTTCTATAAAAGGGTTGCATAGCGGTGGCAACACTCTGTGTACATGAATACATATACATTTGATATTATTTGTCTTTAGAATCAATAATAAAGATTATAATTCAATTTAAGTATAGATCCATACGAGAGAGGTTACAGTTTGGTAGAATGATCCGGGGAAATCCCACTAAATTGTTTTATTGAAGATTCAACCAGAGTACCGTTGGTCAGTTCCTACTTTTCCAGAATACACTTACTGGTCTTACTCATAAATACCGTTGCCCTACTCCGACTCTAGTGCTATTAACTTAACACTGACCGTTGCTGCCCACAAAATTAATCCAAGGTTTCACATTCTTGTTACTTGTTCAATGACTATGTTATTGATATATGTACGTCAATTAATGTCCCACTGTGTGATGTAACACCAATATTACCATCGATCATCGTCAACATAGTACTATTTATCATCATTTTCAACATCGACGTCTATTGTGGACAATGAATCAAGGATGTCCACCTCCCTCTTCTACTTGATTATTTCCCCTCAGTAATCCCACAACATTTAAACAGTGCATTGTAGCCATTGTTTCTGAATCTCTCGCAACACCATAGATAGTAGTAGTAGTAGTTGGGGAAGGCTGGAGTCTCCCGAGTAGGCCGCCTACTGTTCCTTCAGCCATTTACTCAACTGCTCTCTCTTCAAACTTCCTCGTTCTTCTGATGATTATTAGGATGGCCCTTTTGTGAAAAATAACTTACTTCTCTTAGAAGAGCCTCGGTTCTGAAAATATCCCTCCTCAGATTGCCCAAACGCCTAACACTGCGTCAAGAAATGATAGAAGGTTTCATCGTCCCCTCCGCATGGACAGGTAAGATTTTCCTAAACACATGCAAGTGATTGTATCTTCTAAGTCTGCAACTGTTAGAACTACTGTTAAATGATTCAGAGTTTTTGGCAAATTAAACTTGTAATTTATAATTTCTTTTATTAACTACGTGTTTGAAGGTTAATTTTTGTTCTTAATTAATTTTAGAGTTTTTGACACCATACGTTTTTGGCACCGTACGTTTTGGTACTGAAGTTTTGATACCTACAGTTTTTTAGTAACTTTTGTTTTATACAGTATAAAAGCTTATACCTTATTTTCTTTTATTAAAATTTGGATATTGAATTTTGGAAATTTGGCGAGTTAATGGTAACTGATTTTTGGAGATTATATTATACTGCTTATCCCTAGTATCGAACTCGTAAAACTATTGTCTTGGAAACTTTTATATGTATTCACTTAGTTGAACATTCACGAAGAAATTCTAGTGAAGGATGTACTCCACCGTAGTTGTAGTTGGTTTTTATCAAACCAGCTCAAGTAGAATACTTTGGGTCCTGGAGCTGCCTGCGTTACTATATCTTAAGATAAGTGCTATAAATTGTTTATTTGGAAAATAATTTACTATTTGTATATTGTGTATTTTATAGTTTATAATTAAAGATATTTTACTTGACACCTACTGGTTTTGGTGGGGCAATAGTGCGTCAATATATCGAGTTATATGATAGCTATAAACTTGATTTAAAAACATAAATAAACTAGACAAAAGAGTCTATAACCAGAATTTTTTTTCCAATATACAGGGTGAGCCAAGACGATTCTACAGGGTCAACTAGCATTTTTTTTTAATGGAATGCCATGTATATCGGAACATTTTTTTTGAAACCTCTTTGTGGTCTCCTTCCACTCCTATATTATTATTGACTCTCTCCCATCCACTTGAATGTAATGATTTTTTTTGTTGAAATTTTGCCATTTACACGTGTATAGTACTTTTAAATCCTAGACATCATTTCATATTAATTATTATATTGTAAGATTTTAGTTTTTTGCCTAACAAATATTATTAATAAATTTTAGTTATATTTTAATTGTCTTGGCTATTTATTTATTTTACATACAGCAAGAAAGATCCGTAAGACCTTCGAGACCATTTCAGCGTAATAGATCTTGTACTGAAATTTAAGATCGTAATAAACTCCAGAGCACCTTTATTGTCTCATAAGCCCACTCATAGAGGTCTATAGACCTGTCTTTTAGTGATACCCAAAATAGGTTCCGGTCTGAGACAGGGCTCCTCGGTTCCAAGTCTATTTAGTTAATTTGCTTTCTTTCACAGGAACCGGTCATTTAGTAATTAATATTCTCACCTTCTTTTGTCCCCAGAGCCCTCTAAACGCATCACTTTGAATTTTTTTTTTTTTATTTTAAAACAGGTATCCTTGATAAAAGTTCAATCTAAAAATTATTTTTTTTTTTGCTAACTATTATTTATTACATTAGGATTTCTAAGACACCCAGTTACTTTCGGGGCATTGAAAGAGTTACGTTAATGACGCAGAGATGCAGAAACACGTGTCCGTAAATGTTTTAAAGTTTTTAAGTGGTTGTTGAATTGGTAAGTACTTTTGTTTTATTTGTTTTTGGTTTTACTGACCAAAGTAGTTATAACTAAAAATAACATTATTCAGTCAGTCAGTCGTACTGAACATAATGTGAAATTTATCCGGGATAGTAATTGTTTAAAGGGATATATGTTATACTTATCTGCGATAAGTTTTTGATAAAAGTTAAAAAATAATAATTAACAAAAGAATTTGTTGTTATTATATTTCTATTTATTTATATTTATAAATCAATTAGGAAACTCGAATTTTCTTTAATCTTACAATAGCTGAGAACCTATATAATTTTACATATTTATTTTAATGTAAAATAATTATTTTTCTCTTCATTCCATCAATGAAAACATTGAGGAATACAAATAAGATACTAGGGAGGTTTGAGGTATCACCAGAAAAATGTTCTACTTTTGGAAACCATATTATGTTCTGTGAAACATTGTTTTTTGTTTCTTGAATCTTGTAAGTATTAATGCAACTTTTTCTACACAAGCATATAATGATTATGTTTGTGATTTTCTTGTAAAAGTAAATAAAGACAAAGAAAATGATAAAATAGCTAAATATTTATTAGAAATTTCTGGTTATTTAATTTTCTATACATTGTACTGATTCTGCGGTTGGCTCCTTGTGAAACATTATTAAATATTTGAAATAAACAAAGAAAATTTGCTTTTAAATGTTTTAAAATTGTATTTTCACTCTACACGTGTTTCGGCTTTTAGGCCCTTTTCAAGAGTACAGATAAGAGGTACATATATATATATATATATATATATATATATATATATATATATATATATATATATATATATATATATATATATATATATATATATATATATATATATATATATATGTGTGTGTGTGTGTGTGTGTCACAAGTTTTGTATATTTTCTGGAAAAAATCTAGTGGAATTATTATAAAAATGGTTCAATATAATATATTCAAAGAGCTTTCAGATAAGAAAAAGATAATGAAAATTTACGACTGGTATCTGAGATAGATTATTTTTCCTATCAAAGACATAGTGGAAGGATCCTTGACCACCATCTTTAAAATACCGTCATTTTGAAAGGATGCATATTTCGATTAGCCAACAAGTATGTAATTAAGTAATCAAAATAATTTTATTTAATTTGTTCCATTAAAAAATAAATTAATTAGGTATAACTATAGTATAGCATAGTAAGGGACCATGGTAGTCGAGTAGGTAAAGCGCTTATAGCTATTTGCTAGGTACCGGATGTCGATGGTTCGATTCCATATTAGAGCAAGTTGGAAATTTTATATAAATAAAATTTCCAACTTCCAACAAAATTTATTTCGAGTTAAGATGGGAAAGGGAATTATTGATCGCCTAGATGTGGTTCGGACTCCAAAATAAATTTTAGGGTCTCATCTCTCTTTCCTAACACAAATTCCTTGGATTTTCAGGGGGTTACTACGGTGACTTGACAGACTGTTTAGAAAACATTTTAGGAAAAAATTTTTTGAAGATTTCTATTTTCTAAAATTTTAACTCGTTAAATATGAATATAAAAATAAAATTACTTAAGAAATTGAGTTAAATTTAGTGCTATTAAATATTCGTCTCTACAAGTGTTTATCGTTAATGACAATATGGAATTAGACTCTGTATATAAAGTTTCTATAATCGTTTAAATAAATAAAACAATTGTCAATCTAAAATTCATAGAGTTTAAAATATATACCAGTTAAGGCGGTTTACGGTGTGTAAAATTTCCCATTGAAAACATCTGTCGCAAATCATTTAACAATTCAGTTAGCGCATTACAGCCTACGCAACATCAGCTAATTAAATTGTTGAATTTTTATCTTTAGGCTTTATCTAGTTTGTTCGGATACAAGTTTATTATAATAGTTTATTATAATACGATTGTCAGCTACAAGGATAATTATTTTGGATAAAAACTTAATAAAAGAAACGTAAAGTGTCAGTAATAATTAATTGATAGAAATAATTAAAACTTCAAGGTGTCAAATAAAATATAAAATTTTGATTAAACTTATAAAATCCATGATAGTTTAAAGTCGTTAATAAATTTGAAACGGGGGATAACATTGAAGCAAATGTTAATAATTTATTGACAGTCAATCTTCAATCATTGCTTACAATTCCAATAAATTTATAAGAAATTTAAGTGTCATAGATATTACAATCCTATTTCCTCCAAACTTTAAGTTGAAGAAAATATGAAGAAAATAGTTATTAGCATTCTCCTAAAAACATAATGTATGTATACCTTTTGCAATGTCATAATAAAATTACGAAACGTGTATTTCAGTTAGTTCCATATTATAAGAGGATATGAAATGTGCATCTCACGACATTTCGAATTTATCGGTAAATAGCCATTATTGAGGGCTCGTCTTTGAGGAACTATTATTAATTTTCGGAAACGTGTATGTCTATATGAACTTTTATTCATGAAATATCATTAGGAATCACTGAAGTTTTTCCCTGGCGCAACAAATCACCCTGTACATATATTCGCAGAATTAATCCGCACCAAAAACAAACATCTATGGCCCCGTCTCTTACAACAATTCAGTGAGGAAGACGTTTTAAGTGTTGTAAAAAAAAAGCAAATTTATGTTGCTGGTCCGAATTCCTGCATTTCTTTTAAAATATTGTGCAATTTTACTCGCTCTTCCTTCGTGTATTTTGTTTAACCCAGTTATGACTGTGACATTTCCAGAATTATGGAAAACTTCCTCGATCTGCCAAGTCTATGAAAAAAAAACAATTAAAACCAGTATATTACCAACTGCGTTACAGTCATTTTAGTAAAGCATTTGATATATTACTTCACAGTTTTATTTTTTCCACATTAAGTAATAAATATGCGTCAATCAACGTAGATTTATGTCTAATAGTTCTACTTCCACTAATTTATTTTGTTTAACATAGTGCGTTGCTGAACTATTAGATATGGGCGGTGAAGCCGATATATGATCAGTAAGTTTTGAAGAGAGGAGTGTAGATTAAATTTCATTGCCACAGCCAATACATTGGGTCGTATATCTCTCATTACGCCATCCTCTACTCAATCCGGGCGCCCAATTTACTTTCATACGGTATACAAACTCCTCTAAAGTGTTTGACCATCTTAACAGTGATATCCTACCTATAAAACTCTCTTCATTCGACTTTATCCCCAATTTAATAAGATTTTATAAATAATATCTTATTAAAAGGTATTAAATTGTCATTACCTTGACTTTAAGTACAATGACATTTTTGCAAAAGCAGGTATACCTCAAGAGTCGATCCTAGGATCGTTACATTTAAATATATATGCAAATGGTATAACGTCTCGGCTTAACTGCGAGTCTTTATTATACCCCGATGATTGAAATACCCTATCGCTGATATTAAATTTTCTTTCATCGATCATATTTCTGAAATAACCACGTTCTTACAATCAGGTTTTATTCTTAGAAACTCCAGCACCTTATTTGTACTCTTTAACATGTTTGTTTGATCAAAATTAGAATATGCCTCTAGTATATGGAAACAAGCTAATGGACAGGAGAAATCTTTAATAAGACTATTATTCCGTTCTCCAAAAATCTATAGCAAAAGCAGCTCATCTGATATTAGAATTGAAAGAAAATTATTAGAAATCTAAACAAATCAGCAAACAAGGCAATAAAGTCCTTTAAAATTATTATTTATCTTCACATCACGATAAAAGAAAATTAAGTTTGCAAGAGAATAGCAACCAAAATTCAGAAGATCTTTAGTACAATGAAAGAGGAAGAAGGTGCACAACAAATGTATAAATCCAAATATGATAGAAATATAATATATAAAAAATTTCATGATGAAGTTGGAGATAGAATATAACCTGATCGATTTCAACCTTAAAACAAGAGATTGCACTATTACTAGATGCACCAAAAGTACATACGCCAAGTTAGAAGCCCCATAATATAATATGATATGATATGATACAATATCATACAATACATTATAATACAACACGGAAAAAATCTAAACTAATTTTAAGACTACCATTCTTAAATTAATACGTTATTGTACTCATATATCCGCAAGAATAGATATTTTTCCATCAAGGAAAACGTTATTCTTAAAAAAAGTCGTTATCTTAGACTCCTTCTTTTAATGATAATTAATTATTAACTTTAGAATAAGGTTCTACTTCAGCTAAGAGGTAGTTTCGAACAATATTCAATACTAACTAATACTTAATCTAAGATTTCATTTATTTTGTTCAAAAGTAGAGATTATTACGATCTGTTACATTTAACACTTAATGTAAGAAATGTGTCATTTCAGTCAACAACCTTATTATTTAAACAAAACTGATGAATTACTTGAATCGATAAATATTTGATGTTGACTGAAATCTTTTCTTTCTTGATTTGATATTGCGATCTATTACATTTACCACTTAATGTAAGGATACATTTCATTTCGTTCAACAATTGTATTATTTAAATAATTTTTTTTTCCTTTTCTTTTTTGGAACTTACTACCACATGAAAAATTGTTCGTTTTCTAAAAAATATAGTTAGTTACCCAGTATTTTACTGGAAAAATAACTTTACATTAAAATATTAGTCAGAGAAGTCCCAAGAAAGAAAAGGAAAAATTTAGAGAATGCCACAAATAACGTTCAGACAATATTTAAATAAAACTGATAAATTATTTGAACCGAGTTTGAATTTCTGGGATTGGCTAAGGACTTTTCAGGATTAGAAGAAGTTTTTATGAAGAATGACGTTTTATTAAGAAACCAAAAACAAAAAATTTTACAAGTATAAGTCCATTCGTGAACACACTGTATATGAGTCTTATTATTACCACATGAAGGCACATTATTTCTTTATATGCTTTTAAGTGTTTTATGAATTTTATTCTCTTTCCGATTTGAGGAATAAGTTCTATAATCTATTCTTCTCAAATTTCCAGTAAATTGTCCAATGTTAGTTCATTTTCTTGATGTAGAAAACAATTGTTTATGTTATTTAACTATAAATACTTTAAACAAATAATTGAAGCTAACTATATAATAGAAAAGTATGCTCGAACTTTCAAACAGGTATGGCATAACAAGTTTTGTACATATTAAACCGAAATTAAGCCCATTTGAATATTCACAAAATGTCCATGCATATATACAAACTGTAAATAGACAGTTAAAATATATAATAATTAATATGTATGTCAGCTTAGCATTTTTGGCAAGAACAAACAACTTTAATCCTACACTGACAATAAATTAATATCAATGACTTCAGACAGTCATTGATTAATAATGTTATATATAGGTACATACAAAGATTATATACACCCAAAACAAGTTAGATTTATTGGGGTTCAAAATAAAACAAAGAAGGTTTAGTGCCATATCTCCAAAAAAAAACAACTATGCAGTTACGGACACGTGTTTCAGAGTTATTGCCCGTCATCAGCGTAGCGTAGCTAAGAAATTGGATCTACGATGAGATAGATCAGGAACAAGAACTAAAATAAGGCTGGAAAGTACAGTACACAGTACTCAATTAGTGCCTTCATGTTCCCATGTGCCACATATGGGGCCTCGATGAGCACAGTCAACACATAGAGCTCTATGTGTACTGCTCATTTCCACCTGGCACATACAAACAAAACAACGCTGATGAGGGGCAATAACTCCGAAACACATGTCCGTAGCTGCATAGTTGTTTTTTTTTGGGGATATGGCACTAAACCTTTGTTTTGTTATATACACCTTTGGTACACATCAGGGTGCATGACAGGTAAGTCTCCGTAATCCTTTCAAGGGATGTTAATAGAGCTCATTCGCAATTGATTTAACTATAATATGCATAAAGCAAAACCCGACAATTTTTGAGATATTTCATTTTTTTTTAAGAACTTCCCTTATCCTTATGTGTTTCAAAAAACATGTACCATCACTTAAGCGGAGATTTCTCACTCAAAAATAAGACAAATAGTTACTATCAATGAGTCCATTGCTGTTTCGTACTTGAAATACAGACAGTTTATTGCTGAAAAGAAGTCACCTCTTGGTTTTTGTTAGATTTAGGTTTCATGTAGGAGATAAATGCAATTTTTTTATGTAAGGTAGTTAATAGCATTATTTTTTTTTTAATGGACTTAAAAAGGCTTTAAAAATTGCATTTATCTTCTACACGATGCCGATATCTAAAAACGTCAAGAGGTGACATCTTTTCGGCAATTAACTTTCTACATAATTTGGCAATCAAAAATTAAAAAAAAAATCAGTGGCGTATATATATTTTACAAAGTTACCGCAAAGAAAAATAAAACTTCAATATCTCAGAAACGAAGCAAAAATGGACCTATATTGATAGGAATTAGGTATATTTGTCTTATTTTTGAGTGTAGAATCTCCGTTTAAGCGATGGCACGTGTTTTTTCAAACACCCTGTATATCATTAATTTGAAAACAATGGACACTCTACCTGTACCTAGGATAGGTAGAGCGTATTATTTATGGAAGTAAAATATAGTTTTTAAAACTTGATATAAACTTCATTCGAGATGTAATATATAAAGCAGAGAAGTTTTTAAATAATTTGCACGTTTAATGCATTATCAAGTTTTAAAAATAAATTCCTATGAATGTACGATTGGGTTGAAATTTTTTTCACAAATATAGTTTTTTAGCCCGTCTTTTATCTTATTAAAGTATTTAACCTAATTTTTGTTACATGACTATGTCAACTAACGCAGGAAACTATAACACTTCACATTGAGATTAGTAAGTTTCAATCAAGGATAACAGTTATTGGATTAATAGTATGTATAATTCTTCCAGCAAAGTTGTTTGTAGTTTTATACCAAGAGTAGTATTCTTATGTCAAAAAAAACGTCGGTTAAAGTTGATTAATACTTAAAGCATATGTTTGATGTACCTACATATAAATAAGAATTTACTTCAAGATGTCCTTATACTTACTCTCACGGTTAACAGTATTCGAAAGAAGTGTACTATTAAAAGTATATTTAATAGATACTTATACTTCGAAGAAATCAAACTTATATCGACTTAAAGACTTGCGCTAATGAAACTCAAAAATATATCGGTTCTTGGTTTATAATTGGTATATTATTGAAATAATAATAATTTATTATGCCAAGTAATATTTTTCTAGTGACAAGTACAAAAATTCATGAATAATCGATTACTTTGATATAGAATAGTTTTCTTTTCCATGAATACAATACAATTCAATACAATACAATACAATGCAATACAATACAATACAATACAATACAATACAATACAATACAATACAATACAATACAATACAATACAATACAATACAATACAATACAATACAATACAATACAATACAATACAATACAATACAATATAGCTAAAAGAAGATGTTTGCATACAGAATAAGAGAATAAAAAGCGCAGATACCCGTGTGCAAATTCACTTTGCAGATGGCATTATATTGCAAAAACAATACAAACTTCGCGGGATGAATTTGACTCTAGTCAAAAAGGCAAAAAACAAGAATATAATTTTTTCCTAAAATGTTTCCTAAGCATCCTACGATGCTTTAAAAATATAATATTAAACAGACCTTTTAAATAATTACACAGTGATTGCTGAAAGTACCGACTTCAAACTTGACAGTGGTGTCGGGGTTTGGGATGAGGTTGGGGTGATAAAATCTTACAAAAAAGTTATTTGCAACCGAACGGAGTAAAAAATTAATTTTATTCGTAAATGGTACAATGGACGAAAAAACTGAAGGGGGGCAAATATTTTAGTTAAAGATGGTGCATCCAAATCAACAATATAAAAATCCGTTCAGTTACCAAATCCTCCGATATACAGGGTGGTCCGAAGTTTACCTGACAAATTTCAGAACGTGATAAGTAGTAAGTTTCCTATCAACCTACATCCTTAGGTTATTGCTAACAAAGGTACAGGATGCCGAAATTTTGTGAAAAAATAACCCAGAAACTAGTTGTACGGGCGGTAATACTTTTTTAAGCCTCTATTGTTTTACGAAATATTGCCTTTGTACTGCCTCTAGTGGTGTCGTCACGGGGTGAGGGAATAAAATTTTTCGCCGAAACATGTTACACCACTGCTTTGTGCAGGTTTTAAGATTGTTCGAATCTGTTTTCAATTCGGTAGAGAAAAGGTATCTTTGAATTTTTCCCTACAACGCTTACTTTTCGAGTAAAACGGATGTTTCTACTTTTAGAATTTGTCAATAACGCATGGCATGGACGGGTAAATTTGGCTGTCTCCTATTTGGATGCTGTCTCATATATTCTCGAACTGCCGCAGCAGCAGTGCCGCTTAAGCATTATACCATGACAAAACCCATAAATAGAGTAAATAACAGCATATTAATTATTGTTAAACAATTTTCACTCTTCTGTATCTCTACGTAAATGATAAATTTGCGATACAGTTTTGTGATGGTAATTCTTTACATTATTTTACTTGAAAAGTAAGCGTTGTAAGAAAAAAATCAAAGTTACCTATTACCGCACCTAAAACTTCAAGTCAATAGCTTTCATAGTTTCCGCATTATAAAAAAAAAATGTTTTTTTTTTCACGAAACCTCAACATCCTGTATCTTTGTTAGCAATCAGCTAAGGATATAGGTTGATACGAACTTTTCTACTTATTTTAAGCCCTTCTAACACCTACCGAAATCTGTCAGGTAAACTTCGGACCACCCTATACAGTATATACTATTAACGATAATCGCATTTATTATTTATAATTAATACAGGTTGGTCAGAAAATGAAACATTCCAAAATCACACCATGTATAAATTCTGTATATTTTCTTATGTTTGGAAAAATGAATTTTTTTAACCACAATAAGTTTTTCCCAAAAACAGAAAACAAAAATAAAAAAAGGCCGCATTTATTTTCAACAACATTCGGAACACACTGACTCCTCTTGTCCTTTATTTGTAATTCTTTTTCTTCTTTTCCAAGTGGCACTTTGATTTTTACTCAAAAAATAAAAGTACACATCTTGATGTGATTTTTGCTAAACTACTAAGGTGGCACTTTTAAATAATTTGTTACAATAATGTATTATTTTTTGTGAGATAAATATAAAAATCATCGATAAAAGAGCTTTAACATATTAAAGAAAGCACATAACACCTCAAATTTTCAGTTTAAAATTTACCTAACTTTTCGACTTTTAATCGTTTAAAAATTCTAAAATGTAAGTGATAAAATGTTGTTTTCTTTTAAAATTTTTAGGCCAGAGCGTTAAGTGACAAACGTAGCTGGTTTATTGTCTATCGACTCCCGGGTTCAAATCCCGGTTTCGATTCTGGCAAAATCGAAGTGTTTGGTTGTGTGTGTTTTTTTCAACTGTGTTTCCCCTGTCCGAGCAGCTTCGGCTTTGGTTTGGGGGTTGTCTAATTTATGTGGTGTGTTTTATGTTTATTTTTTTTGTATGTAAAATGAGAATGCAAAGTAGAAAAAAAATACTAAAAAAATGTTATGGAAAATCTTCAAATATTAATATATTTTTTATTTGTGTAGTTGTGTGTCATTTCTTATTTATGTATGTTTATTCACGTATATTTGTATGTAGGCTGTACTTTTAACGTAAATATTGGAGATATTAATTTCATCTTCATTCAGCTTCTGAAAATTACATTAAATCCAATTTTTTTATTGAAATTTATAATAAATTATGTACCAAGTACACCAGATATGTTCCATTAGTAATCAGTGTTACCTATTACTTACAATTTCAAATTTCATTAAAAGCCAATCAATAAGTCGTCAATTCTTTCATACTGCATAAAGCTCGTAGTTAACTGAGCTCCTCTCTTCAGTACTTCAGTTAAAAGGTATATAGGGAGGATTAAATAAGTATTACATTGATTGCTTCCACGCTGAAGTAATCTGTAGCCTGTTAATAATTAACGCATATCGGGGTTGCTTCTATAGTTCCGCTACACACTAGTATTATTAGGGGTAGTTACCCTTTGTTTCAACAAAGCTCGAGAGAATACATGTTTTAAGTTAGTATCTTTGTAAATCCAGCAACGTCTAGTTATTCCTGACAGGTTGCTGGAATTTTAATGAAATCATAATTTTAAGGTGGGCATGTATATAATACTGTTACCAATTTTAGGCTTAATAGTCGCTTTAAATCAGTTCAACTAATTCAAAAAAAATATAAAGTTGTTTAACTTTCTAATGTCCTAATTAAAAATTGATTTTCGCGTTAAGTTGGCATATATTTCTTACATTAGATTAAGTAGTATCATTAATGACATAACATAAAAGACAGAACTGATACTGACAGCAGTTTGAAATTAACAGAGATTTTTTCTTCCAACTTAACGCGAAAATCAATTTTTGGTTAGGACAATAGAAAACGAGAAAACTTTATATATTATTAGTATTATTACCATGAGTTCAGTTAAATATTTTTTTGGAATTATTTTTTAAATTATTATCGTTATATAGTTAAGTACATTTATATGTGTCATGAAAATACTTTACTGGTATAAATACAAATAGTCCCGTCACATTGGAGGTTTCACCTCGGAATGAGAGATAATAAGCTGTAAACTTGTATAAACCTTTATTTTGGCGTTCTAAAAGTTGTCTCAAAAGTCTCATAGAATCTCGTGTCCGCGTCTTAAGATATTCAAGGTCAAAGATCACAAAAATCGGTTTTTTTGCAAATATCTCGCTTTCTATGGTTTTAATGCCATTTGCATTTATTATAAAAATTGTAGAGAATGAAATTCTCTACAACTTTTGTTCCAAACATTTTTTTTATATACTCTACCGTTTATGAGATAAAGGGCGGAGAGCGCGCCGCGCTTACCTATTCACAGCATAATGCAAGGTCAACCGTAAATCCCAGTAAATAATACGCCATATAAAGTCTGTAAATCATTAAAAAATATATATTTATGAATAATTTTCATTGTTTATTATATTTAACGATATTTTTCATTTATTGAATATATATTTGTTTAATATTACTTACCTTTCCGTGTAATCAAAAAATTGTTGAGTGGAATACTTTCAGTAGGTATATTTTAATTATATTCTAATATATACGTTAATTATATTTTAAGTAGAAAAAGAATAGAGTAAATACATTTTAATTATATCTTTATTTAAAAATATTTTTCATATATTTATTACAGTTGAAGTTCAAATGTGGGGAAGTTTTTCAAAAACTTTTATAATTAGAAGGACTTGAATCTTAATTTTCTTCTTCTTCTTCATCATCGTCTTCCGGTCGCTCGAAAATTTCCAATTCAATATCATCATTTTCGTTGTCAAGGATATTTGTCTCTAGATCTTCGAGAATATCGGAGTCAAATGTACTATCTTCATCGAGATCGCTTTGATACGGTGAAGAATTGAGACACGCTTGCTCATTACACTGGCCACAAGCTAAAGAATATTGCAACCCCGATTTCCTGCATCCGCAGCGTGAACCACAACCATTCTTGCAGTTGATTACACGGAAAGGTAAGTAATATTAAACAAATATATATTCGATAAATGAAAAATATTATTAAATATAATGTATTAATTAATAAACAATGCAAATTATTCATAATTATATATTTTTTAATGATTTATAGACTTTATACGGCGTATTATTTACCGGGACTTACAGTCGACCTTACATTATGCTGTGAATAGTAAGCGCCGCTCTCCGCCCTCTATCTCAAAAACAGTTGAGTATATAAAAAAAATTTTGGAACAAAAGTTGTAGAGAATTTTATTCTCTACAATTTTTATAATAAACGCAAATGGCATTAAAACCATAGGAAGCGAGATATTTGCAAAAACCCGATTTTTGTGACCTTTGACCTTGAATATCTTAAGACGCAGACACGAGATTTTATGAGACTTTTGAGACAACTTTTAGAACACCAAAATAAACGTTTATACAAGTTTACAGCTTATTATCTCTCATTCCGAGGTTGACCCTCTTTTTTGGCTTAAGTGACTGGATTAAAATATGTTCAAGCTTCAATAAAAAACTCTCTAAGAAAAGGTGAGTATTTTTTTAAAAACAAGAATGATAAAGACTAAACTTAATTACTGTTTTCATTTAATTCATTATGTAGTTGGATATTTACTCTTTATGCAATTATCACAATGATGTCTTTAACCTAATCTTGTATCAAACATTTTGCTAAATATGAAACTGAGGTAGGCAATTGGTCTTTTGAATGTTTCAGCGACACTAGTTCTTTAAATGTGGCTGGGGCATGGATGTATAGTGCCTTTTTAAAATACCGAGATGACAGCACAGTTGGCTAGAGCTTTGTTGTGTGGCACAACACGGCTAGTCACTGTCTATCTCCTGAGTTCGAGTCTCAGTTGCAGCATCTAGCAAATGTCGAAGGGAATGGATGTTGTGTGTGTGTCTGTCCTAGTTGAGTGGTGGAATAGCAATGTGCTAAACTCCGTTGATAGAAACAAGAAGAATCATCTTAAATACCATATCTCCATTCGCATATACATACGTATATGAGCAGCGTCTCTGTTTGACTGATAGCTGGAGTGTAAACCTGTTGATATGCGAAGTTCTCGGCGCATATCTCACTAGTGCGTACAGTAGGCTGCATTACAACAGGCCCCCTTTGGTGATTATATTAAAAAATTTAAGCAATTTTGGCTTTAAACAAGGCTTGTATTTAACTAATCAGTAGTTTATTGTATTTACGATTTGGGTGCAAGTACCCTCTCCACTAAATATCAGCATATATGCGTGGAGTGGAGGGGTAATAAGACAACATTCGCATCCAAGCACACGGTGGTGTTGCTCCTAGAGTGTATTCGAAATTAAGATAGAGCTTTTATATAAATTTAGATATAGGTATAACGTCACATGGCCTTCTAATTACTCTGTTTTATGAACGCAAAAGGTAAAGTTTGGTATAAGTTAGTTACTTTTTTTACTGTTTCTGTTCTTGATGTAGCTAACATGTATTTCTTGATATTTTTGTATGGACGATTTTTGAAACGTTAGTTATTTATTGTTTAAATATCTATCGTTCTGATTACATGTATTTGAGGTAAAACCGTGAAAAGGTCTTTTCTGAAGCCAAGAATAATTAACTATTACTGTTATAGTCGTCCCGATTTTTATCAATCCATCTAATAATCTCACAAACTTACTTGCGTTATTCGACAGGCTTATCATCATACAACACTATTTTCCTATCTGAATCTTTCACAACAGAATGTCTACAGGCTGTAATGTTTTACGTATCCACCACAATTATTATTATTTTTTTTTTAATTTTATTTGAAATTAAAATATTCAATGCCCATTGAAAAAAAATATATTTGAAACATCTTAGCTGAGAGCTCATTTGCGTATGACGAGTAAACTTCAACGTGCTCATTGAGGTGGTGTAAGTAGAGTCCACTCGGAGTATTATACCGACAATTTACGAACGACATTAATATTTACCCAGTACAAAAATTATGCCACTTTTCGAACGGCTAGTGTGCACTCTGTATATTTCTTAGGGTAATTTCGAAGGGCCTCCTAATTATTAGACTATAGGTGGAATGGTAGGATGACATCGCATGCTTTAACCACTGCAAAAGAAGGCCAGTGCTGTGCTTTAACTCACATGTATAGGGCTGGCAAAAATGTTCCGTGGGACAGTGCAAAATTAACTAATACGAGAAACAATAAACTGTTACAATTTATAACAATGTATGTAAAACTTACCCTCTTAACTAGCTTGATGAACTAGCTTGCTTATAACAAACTGGAGAAAATGTGTGGCCATTTTGCAGCATCAGGTATGTTTCTATGGTTGTCTCCATGAGTGATGTTCGCTTTGGTGAAAATATATTCTTATATTTTGAAAACGACCGTTCGACATCTACTGATGTAATACACGCATACGTAAAATAGTCTTTGAACGCACTTAACGGATCTGGGGCTGCACCATCACATATTTGTCTTAATTTGGTAAAACTGGTGTCTTTATTTAACACACTTGCGAACTATTTTTAAATAAGTATAAATGCGTATCACGTTCATATTTTTCACTTCCGGTTTAACCGAAAATTACTTCAATTATTTTATTTCATGTGATACACCATATATATTTAGTTCAGCTTAAAAACATTTCTTTCTGAATTCAGAAATATATAATACACTATCATTAACTTTTTTTATTTAATTAGATATTGGGGTTTACATTTAAAATAACAAAATTATGTCATGTAAGATAAGGTCATCTACGAAATTAAATAAAATATTTAAACAGTTTATTTATTTCAGAAGTTAAAGCAATTTTTGATTTTAATTACAACAAATAATATAACATAAACATAAACACCACCGAAATTGTTCGAAAACATTACAATTTTGCTGCAACCAGTGGTGAAGGCGTTTGTCCAGATTCTCTTTGCATCTACTTAAAATAATTGGGTTGTTAATTATATTTCTTGTTGAATTTTTAATTTGATCAATTGATTCGAACATTTGTTGTAAACGGAATACACAGAATTACTTTAGTTTCTGAAATAAATAAATTATTTAAATATTTTTATATATTTTCATAGGTGACCTTGTTTTAAAAGATATATTTGTGTTATTTTAAATTTAAACCCCAATATCTTATTAAATATGAAAGATAATGATAATATATTATATACTTTTGAATTCAGAAAGAAACGTTCTTTAAATTGAGTTAAATGTATAGGGTGTATCACTTAAAATAAGAAAGTTTAAGTAATTTCCGGTTAAACCGGAATATGTGAGTGTGATATGAATATATAATCACTGAAATATCATATCCTCATTTCGGCATTAATATACAGGATGTTAATTTTTGTATTTTCAGTTTCTCGGCCATAACTTTTTTATTTGTTTTTTGAATTTGGATTCCTCAGAAAACAGTATGGGTATCCAAAAAATAAAACACGTTTTTGATGAAATTCATATATTATGTAGCAAACTGAATACTAACAATGCAAAATCAACTTCTTTAGTTTATATTTAACATATCATGATGAGACAGTATTTTTCAAAAAATCTGTGAAATAAGTAAACATTAATTATAGCTCACTTACTCGCTTTACCATTAACAGAGGGAAACATGTTTAAATATGAACTGTTGTAATTACAATTTTCATCTAAATGAAGATACTGATAACATTTTGATTATTAAAAAGCGTCTACGACCACGAACACTCGTAGTTGAATGGGAAATACTACAATTTCTCATTTTAAAATCCTGTCAAAGTTATGATCGTGTACGTCAGTAGCGAATGAAAGGGGTTAAGAGATTACTATTTTCTCGCACGTTGTCCATATTGTAATATTTAATTCACATTTTCTGTTTTCAGTATTTACTGAAAACATAAAATGATAATAATAAATAATGATAATAAAAAATTAAAACATGGTTATTTAACCATGTTTTAATTTTTACCTCTTCTATTTAATGTAAAAAAGAAACTGAAATTTTTTTTGAGTTCCTGAAATCAAGGCACATTATTATTGTGTTTGGTATTTCTATTTCGAACAAATGCTCTAAATTTTAAATATGTAGTTGTAATTTTTATCAGAACGATAATTGTCCAATAATTGCTAAGAATTTACGATAACAGTAAGTTAATGAATAAATTTTAAAATTTCTATCCATATATTTAAAACTAAAACAGCACTAACTGAAACAATATTTTCAAAGTGAAAATCACATCTTTGGTATTTTATTAAAACGTAATCCCTAAACTTTCCCTAAATTACTGGCTCAAATAAGATTACAAATCCATGAGAAAATTTTAAAGCGAATTCTATAAAATGTCCCATTCTCTAAAATCCTAATTTCACGGAAGTTTTAGAAAATCAATCAGGAAGTCATTGAAATATGCTGAATAAAGTGAAAACGTTATATTAATATTGATAAGGTCGACCTCAATTGTTCTTTATTCTTTTTTATATGGCAGAATAATTTCGTATGTGTAAAATTATATTTACCCTTTAATAATATTAAACTCATAAATTACAAATATTGTCTATATCTTATTTATGAAAATGAATAAATTATTCATCAATAATTATGAAATAGGTATATCCCAAACAGCAGAAGAAAAAATCTTTTAAAACACACGATATCCTCTTTGAAAAAAAAAATGTATGCCAATATGTACAGGGTGATCAAAGGCTGACAAGCCTTTTTCGCTAAAGTGGTGATTGATATTCGAAGAAATATGTTATGTATTTTTTAATTTATAGGCGATGAAAAGATGCAGCATCCAAGGAAGGCATCGCG
Organism: Rhamnusium bicolor; assembly: GCA_029963845.1. Taxonomy (NCBI): domain Eukaryota; kingdom Metazoa; phylum Arthropoda; class Insecta; order Coleoptera; family Cerambycidae; genus Rhamnusium; species Rhamnusium bicolor. The sequence continues at coordinate 5,279,760 of JANEYF010002810.1, read as the reverse complement.
ACGATAAACGTATTTTTTTTCCAGGAGGACACTACCTATGATACACCATTTGAGTCTTTTAATTATAAACACATTTTATTACTTAAGAACATGATTAATCTTAAAAAAAAATTAAGTTAAATTTACTAACACTGAACGAAATAAAACTATGTTCACAAAATTTTTATTTATATTTTTTTTTACAAAATATATAATATATAATATATATATATAATATAATATAATCTCAAAATTATCATTAAAGCTATAATTTTCTTTCAACAGATGATTAGCATAAGTAGTAAGTTCTTTTCCATTTTTAAAACTTCTTTTTATGTTCAGACATCCTTTTCTTAATATTGTTCCAGTTTGTCCAATATACAGGGTGTTTCACCAGGAACTGCATTGATCGATATGATATAGGGAAAAGTCCGCACCAGAAAATTTTGAAAATTTAGGGTATTACTAATAATGTTGTGGTCAATCCAACTAAAATAGTTACAAGCATCTGGCAGTTCCGGTTTTACCGGAAGTCGATACCAATTTGCTTATTTTAAATAGAATACCCTATATATTTTAGGGTTCTCAAAAAAGAGCATAAAATTCTGAGTCAAAAATACGTAGGATACCCTATGCCTAAACTCAGCCGTTTCAGAGATATTTGACATTTTAAAAAAAATTCACAGATGTAATGGTTTACAATATGCAGAAAGACCATAAGGTGAGCTACGCTCTATAGTTTAAAGAAATTCAATAATGGTATACCAAGTGTTCCATTTTTGACGTTACATTTTGTAAACCTCAAACCAAGAAAACTTAAGTCAAATAGAACACCCTGTATTTTTTTACATCAAGTTATGTGTAATTAAATTTCTTTTTTTCTGATATAAGCATTGTGGGGGTTTAAATTACAACTTTTTGAAATATTTGCGTAAATTGGTAAATTTAACTTCATCTGATCATATAATATTTCCCAAATAAGAATCGTCGCTTACAGACATTATTAAAATAAATTCACAACAATTTTCTCTTCTTAGGAAATCTGTTTCTTTTAATCGTTGAACCATTTGGAACGAAAACGGGTGAAATTTATGTTTAATTAAGATTCTGTGAACTGAATCCTTGCATAGTCCCGATTCCAGAGCATCTTGTCTTAATATCATTGGAAATGCATGAAAATGTCCCAGAATTGCTATTTCTACGTTTTCGTCATCAACAATAGGCTTCCGCATTTGAATTCTTGCCTTGTCAGAGATATAGTTTTTAAAATTGTCCAGATCCGTTTTACAGTGTTTGATGACTGATATTACTGATTGTTTCTAATCATGGCTAATTTGATAAAATTTTTACTAAAAATTCTAGAATTTCTAAGAAAATCGCAAATATTTAAAAAAATTGTAATTTGAACCCCCACTATGCTCATATCAGAAAAAAAGGAATTTAATTATATATAATTTGATGTAAACAAATACAGGGTGTCCTATTTGATTTAAGCAAGTTTTCGCGGTTTGAAGTTTACAAAATGTAACGTCAATAATGGAACACTTGGTATACTATTATTGAATTTCTTTAAACTGTAGGGCGTAGCTCACCTTATGGTCTTTCTGCGTACCAAAAAGCAAATGAGTATCTTTTACACGAAGAAAGTTATAAAGGTTATTGTAAACCATTACACCTGTCAAAATTTTTTTAAAATGTCAAATATCTCTAATACGGCTGGGTTTAGGCATAGGGTATCCTACATATTTTTATTCAGAATTTGAATGTTTTTTTTTCGAAAACACTAAAATATGTAGGGTATTCCATTTAAAATAAGCAAGTTGGTATCGACATCCGATATAACCGGAAGTTCCAGATGCTTGTAATTATTTTAGTTGAATTGACCACACTGCTATTAATAATTTCCTAAATTTTCAAAATTATCTAGTGCGTACTTTTTCCTATATCGATCGATACATTTTCTGGTGAGACACCCTGTATACTTTAGGGCAGATCGCACAGGTAAGCTTATAGACTTCAGATTTATTTTCCTTTTTAATTTTGTCTTTGTTATTCTTAATTATTTTACCGAGAATATTATTTGTATTCTTAGACAAGGCGCCTGATATTTTGAAGCAAAAATAATTTAGACAAAAGGTTTCTTATTATAAATTGGTTCATTTGGCTGTCAGTAAGAAGTCCTTAATTTGTTCCTCTCGAACGAGGCCCGGACCCCCCACCTCTCAAGAGAACATGGTGTTTCGCGATTTTTAGTTTTCCCGTTAAATTTACGACAAAAATGGTTATGTACAAAATTAAATCTCGTAAAACTATTATCGGCAGATGCATATTTCTACCAGACTCTTTAATTATAAATACCGCAATTGAATTAACGCACAATTATGATTCTGTGATTGTAGTGAATTTATTAATACTTTGGCAGCTTTGACTAAATCAGTATCTAATGTTTATTTTATGAAGCCTGATAAAGACAAAGTTCAAGAAAAATTTGTTCACCTAATAGTTTCACACATGCAGCAAATTGCAGAACATATATTGTTTCCTCGTGCCTTCAGCAGCTGTGATACGACTTCAGTCCTTTTAAAAAAAGGGAAACAAAAATTTATTAAAGTGCTTGAAAAATGTAACATTGCAAGAAAATGTTAACATTTTTAAGAATCCAAACGCGTCACCAATCATAATCTCTGCAGTAAGAATATCTTTCCTGAAAGCTGTGTATGGAGTGACATCAGAATGGAGTGATATCAGATAACATTTCACTTAATGACAGCAGCTCAGAAATTTGTTTAAAGTCTGAAGAGGAAACCTTGTGATCTTGCGTCACTGCCGCCAACTAAAGCAGCATATTAACAACAACAACATATCAACATTGCTTGCGAACCTATCATCAGAGTCAACAATGGCGTGGTAACTTCAAAAATCCATTGGAATGGGGTTGGAAAACCAGTCCTCAGGGTTCGACACCTGCAACATCAAATGATCCTACTCAACAAGAGCTTTTACTCCAAATTCCCTGCCAAAAGCAGTCAAAAAGTTTGCAGTTGTCGGAAAATTGGACTCAATTGTGACGTACTTCGTTGCTCTACCCAAGAGCAGAAGTGTCACTTTGACGCCCAACACTACGGCGGTGCACACGGTACGGATATCTCGGGCGCCAGTTTCTGTTTAGAGTGCAGAAACACCACTTTACTCTATCGGCGGGACGATAAAGGCCGGGCAACTACAGTGAAGATACGGCTAAGCCAGGGGTCGAGAAAAAGGCAACTTACGCACTACAGTTAATGAAACGGCTCTTATTCAATATATGTACATTTATTCTACACACTAATTATTATTTACACTTTATACATCTTCATATTTACAACTTATTCTACAAGCGGTCTTATACTACAAGCGGTCTTATACTACAAACTTATACTACAACGGTCTTAACTACGGGCGAGCGGGGCAGTAAGCGAGCGGTCAAGCGGTGCGATACGGTAATCTGGTGAATAAAGCGGTGAAAAGGTAACCAGCAATAAATTAATCGGTCCTAAGCAGACGGCGCGGCGCGGCGGACGGCGGTTGGTTCAGCAACTATTTACCAACCCTTTATCAAACCTTGCTAGTTACTTCCGGATCCTGGGCTGCTTCCTCTCTGGAGCGGTCGGGGTCGGCACGTCTGGTCGGTACGGGCAGCAGCAACGGACTGGTCGTGGATACTCTGCAAAATCCTCAAGCTACTAAACTCTGCCAAAAAGCAGAAGTAGGATGAGCGCGGTAGTCATGCGCGAAATATTGCAACTACGTCACCGTTTATCGACTTAAAATAATTCGCAATTACCTTTGAATACCTATGTACCTCTATACTCACAAGTTTACTTACTATCCAAGTCGGCGTGGTGCTTCGGTTGGAGCTCAGACGGGAACTAATTTAATGATAAAATCCTCATGCTACTAAACACTGCTAAAACGCAGAAGTAGGATGAGATACGGTAGTCATGCGCGGTTTATTACAGCTACGTCACCCGTTTGTGGACTTAGAATAATTCCGCATTAAATTTAATTACCTATTTCTTTATACTCACGAATTTACTTACTATCCAAATCGGCGTGGTGCTTCGAGTAGCGGTCGGACGGAGACTCACTCAATGATAAAATCCTCATGCTACTAACACTGCCAAAACGCAGAAGTAGGATGAGATACGGTAGTCATGCGCGGTATATTACAACTACGTCACCCGTTCATCGACTTAGAATAATTTCGCATGAAATTTAAATACCAATATATCCTTATACTCACGAGTTTACTTACTGTGCTGGCCGGCGTGGTTCCTCGTTGAGTAGCTGGACGGAAATTAATTTAATTATTTTCAGTCTCGGCCTCCCTCATGTTAGCGCGGGCATAAGGGTGCCGGGGACACAATGCGTGCGTCGAGTTTCGCTTACTGCCGGCCACTTGGCCTATGTGGAATGTTCATAAAAACATATCAATACTACCTATCTATAATTAACAATTTAACTGTTATTAATTAAAAGCGTAGCACCATAATGGGTAAAATATTTTTCAAAACCTAGCTACCTAACTTAACTTAATAAAATAAAATCACTTCGTTACACCCCCTCTTACTTCGGATAAAAAAAATAACATTTTTTTTTTTTTTTTTTCTTTCCGGCGACCCTGAAATGCGGGACTTACTAACTTAAACGGAACTCTGTCATGATTAAGGCGCATACCCCCGCAGGCCACTTTAAACTTTATTTGTGGGTATGTACACCTTTTACAATATCAAAACTAAACAAACTATTCCGGCTTCCAGGGTCGATTCCAACTACAAAAAAAAAAAAACGAACATTAATACATGATTCTTTCCACTCAGCTGGGCTTCCTTGCCAAACAGGTGGGATTCCTTATTCCGGGAGCTCCGAGGTATTTGCCTTCATAGGCTCCCTAAAACACAAAAAAAACATCCTGGTCAAATAAAAAGAAAACCACACAAACAATAGGTTTTATTCTTCGAGGCGGTTTCCTCGGACTTACGGTAGCAGCTCGCATTGAATTCCTTGGGATACGGTGACGGTGTGCGGCGGAGACGGGAGGTAGGAACACTGTACTCCTCGGGATACGGTGCGGCGGCGGTGGGTTTCTGGTACAGATCGGCGACGGTACGGACGGGGCGGCGGTGGGTAACGGATAGCTGCACGGGTGGAACACCCGCAGTATGACGTAGCGTCCTCCACTTCACGGTCGGTGGGACCTACTCTGCGGCTGGACACTAGAACATACAAACGGCTTTAGGTCCTTGATGTGTATTCTCGCATACTTCCTTCCAGTATCCGATTTGAGATCATACACGACCGGGGACCAGACCTTGGTCACGGTATACGGGCCGGAATATTTCGGTGCCAGTTTGGCGGCGAAATTTCGGACAGCGGAAGACAATGGATTATCACGTTTCATGACTCGGTCGCCGACGCGGCATCGCCACTCGCGTCAGCGCAGGTTATAATAATGACCCTGCGAGGTGAAAGCTCGGGCCAAGTTGACTCGGACCAATTGGAAAGTCTCTGTCAACTTCTCTAGACGGTTGGTACGGTCTTCTACGGACGGCGGTTCTTCGACGGACGGCGGTTCTTCGATGGGTGTTCCATCCGGGGTCTCGGTTTCATCTTGATATACGGTGTTCGGTAGGGTTAACTCACGTCCAAAATTCAAGAATGCCGGGGTGAATCCGGTAGAATCATGTCTTGAGCTGTTCAGCGCCAGTTGGAAGTCGGACAGGTGACAGTCCCATTGGCGATGGTCCTGTTCACAGTACTGGGCAATCATTGTCTTGATGGTACGGTTGGCTCGTTCAACGGGGTTGGCTTGCGGAGTGTACGGCGGTGTGAGACGGTGCTGAATACCAAATTCTCGTAGTAGAGAGCGGAACACACGGCTATCGTATTGGGTGCCGTTGTCACTGATGACGGTACGGGGACATCCAAAGCGGGTGATAACTTCCTCATAGAGAGCTTGGCTTACGTTGCGGGCGGTGGCACTACGGAGCGGTCGGCACTGAATCCATTTGGTGAAACGATCTTGAAACATAACTATATAGTTATTTCCTTTACTGGATCGCGGTAACGGTCCAACTAGATCGGTGCTGACGGTTTCCCAGGGATCATGATTAGCGGACGGTTGCATTTTCCCGGGAGTCTGCTGTTGTGCCGGCTTATATCGTTGACATTGCAGGCAACTGCGGACATATTTCGCAATGTCCCTAAACATACCTGGCCAATAATAACGGCGGGCGGTGCGGGCGATTGTTTTGGCAATCCCCATATGGCCGGCAGTCGGGGCATCGTGATTTTCGGTCAGGACGGTGGGGCGGAGAGCGGTCGGGACACACAATTTCCATGGGTCGGCCAGCTCGGGCTCGGTCAAGTCGTTTGAATCCCAGAAGTGACGGAACAGCCGGTCATTACGAATACAGTAATCCGGAAAAGCTTCTGGGTTTCCTTCGACCTCTGCTTTCTTGCGGTGGTACCAGGAATATTTTGGTGTTTCGGTTACAACACAAAGTTCCTCGGTATCGGGTGCGGAGGATGGTCCTGGTAGAGGTTGACGGGACAGGGCGTCGGCCACTCGGTTGAGTGTGCCCTTACGGTATTTGATCTCGAAGTCGTATTGCTGAAGGAAAACGCTCCATCTAGCTAGACGGCCGGCCGGACTCTTGATAGAGTGTAACCATCGGAGCGATTGATGGTCGGTGATGACGGTAAAGTGATAGCCCTCCAGATACGGCCTCATTTTCTCTATCCCCCAGACAATCGCCAAGCACTCACGTTCCGTCACGGAGTAGTTCTTCTCCGCGGGACTGAGAGTGCGACTGGCGTACGCTACTACCTGGTCGTAACCCTGGATATTTTGCGTAAGCGCTACGCCTAATCCTTGGTCAGACGCGTCGGTCTGGAGCGTGAACGGTTTCTCAAAGTCGGGGCAGGTTAAGACGGGAGCTTCGGTCAGGCATTTCTTTAGCTGTTCGAAAGCTTCCTCTTGTTCGGCGGTCCACTTAAAGCGGTGATGTTTCTTCAACAGCCTGGTCAACGGAGAGACGATTTGTGAAAAGGACGGTACAAACCGTCTATACCAGGAAGCTACTCCCAAAAATCTACGAATGTCTCGGACATTCCGGGGCGTAGGAAATTTTCGGATAGATTCCACTTTCTCGGGATCAGTTTCTATCCCATCGGCGGTGACGACATGTCCCAGGTACTTTAGGGACTTTCGGCAAAACTCGCACTTGTCGGGATTCAACTGGAGGTTGGCCGCTCGTAGCCTGCGGAATACCTCGCGGAGGTTGTCGAGGTGCTCCTCGAACGTTTCCCCTAGCACAATGATATCATCAAGATATGCAAAGGCGTATGGGTCCATTTCAGGGCCAATTATACGATCCAGCAGTCTCTGGAACGTTGCGGGGGCGGAATGCAGGCCAAACGGCATGACACGGAACTGGAATAATCCTCGGCCGGGAACGGTAAAAGCGGTGACCGGTTTACTGTCGTCGGTGAGGGGGATCTGCCAGTATCCTTGCTTTAAGTCGATGCTTGAAATGTATCGTGCCTTTCTGAGTTTGTCCAGAATGGCGTTGATAAATGGTAGCGGATAAGCATCCTTGTCGGTAACCTCATTGACTTTCCTAAAGTCTATGCAGAACCTGGGTTTCCCATCTTTCTTGCGGACTATCACGACAGGGGAACTCCACGGACTGTTTGATGGTTCAATAATCCCGGCGTTCAGCATTTCATCAACTTCTTTGTTGATGATTTCCTGCATCCTGGGATTTTGGGGGCGGTATCGTTGTTTAATGGGTTCAGGTTGCACCAGGCGGATCTGGTGGTGTACCAGGTGGGTCGTCCCCTGTACATCCTGAAAACTCGGTAGTTCGGTTGCCAAGAACCTGGCTAGCTGTTCCTCCTCTGGCTGTGACAAAGTCAACGAGATGCCTCCCAGTGGGCTACTGGGCGCAGCCAGTGGTTCGGAGATTGGGCGGTCATTCAGTAGCACGGTTCCGGCGGACGGGTTTATTTGGAAGCGGTACTGGCTAAGAATATCCATGCCCAGTACCAGATCGGAGGACAAGTTCCTGAGGTGGAATACACATTCCGAAAAACTGTCTTCACCTATCAGGAAATCTATCCTGTAGGCCCTGGTGACGGTGGCCAACCTACCGTTTGCTAACTGAGCAGCAGGTACGGTGACGTCATCAGCGGCTATGTGGAGCTGGTCGCAGACTTCCTTAATACGGTCTCCTAAGTACGAGCGAACGGCTCCAGTGTCCACCAAGGCGGAGAAAGTTCGTCCAAACATTTGAACTTTCACATGCGGTCGGTTATCAGGGCGAGCGGCGGCGGTGTCTACGGAGGCGGTCAAGTCACGGGATCGTACCTGCCTCGTGTCGGTACGGTCCCCATTTAGTTTCCCGTTCTCGGACATTGGCAGTCACGGGTCATGATACCCTGACGGCCACAACGGGAGCAGAACAACCTGGGCGGGAAACGACACTCACTGCGGAGATGTCCGGTCCTCCCACAGCGCCAGCAGCTGTTCCGATCATAGGTAACGGCGGTGGTAGACTGTCGGTGCTCGGACGGTTCAGGACTGCGGTAAGGCCTAGTGGCGGTTTGCGGCGCGGTTGGCCTGTCCTGCTGTCGAACGATATTTGGCGGTTCCTCCCGAGGGGTTGCGGGCAACCTCGTATTCCTAGGCATGGGAACGGGTCTCTCAACAACGGGACGAGACTCGGCCTGTCTAGGCGGGACGGAATATTGTTCCGGGGAACAGTTTTCGAGCCTTCGGGTGGTATTCCGGCGTGGAATCGGCTCTTCCCCGTCATATACCTGTCTCATCTCCTGTCGCAGTAATTCAAACTCTTTGATTTTTGCGGTGAGCGATGAGACATCGGTAAAATCATTTCGGCGGATATACTGTCGGTAATCGGGTAGTAGGTTACGGTACAGCCATCGCAGCTCTTGTTCCGGATTCAAGTCTCCATGCCGACGAACAAGCGTTTGCAAGTCGGTTAGGTAATTCGTAGCGGGCTCATCCGGTTTCTGAAGGCGGCGGCTTATGTCTGCCTCCAAGTCCTCTAGATAGTTCACAGGGAAATAGAACGTTCTAAAGTCCCTAGTGAACTTCGCCCATGTATCCCAGTGGGATTTATTGTTCCGGTACCACAGCAGGGCTGGGCCTTGGAGCAGTTCCGGGAGTACCGGCAGCAGCTGTTCCTGGCGGATGTTGGTGTATGAGCAGATCTCATCCAACCTTTCCAGGAATGCGGCTGGGTCGCCCTTTCCATTAAAATGGGTGTTCCATTTATGGACTTGCCACGGGTCTAGGGCCGGGCTTTCCGGGGCGAGTCGGTACTGTAGTGCGGCGGTAGCTCTTGCTACGGAGGGCGGCTGTAGGGTAAACGGTGCGGGTGTTGACGGAAAGACAGCCGGCGGCAACGGCGAGGTACATCCTTCCCGGATAAAGCGGATTAATCGTCGCTTCTTTTCTTCCACCGTGCCGGTTAAGTTCAGGCGGAATTTCCCCAATTCCGCGTCAATCTGGTCCCTCTTAAGTTTGTATATCCAGCTGAGGCGGAGATCTCCCAGCTCGATATTTCCGATGTCCTCGTTGGGATCCATCTCTTCCTTCTTTTCTTCTTCGGTGGCCATGTGGTTGAGCGGAACGGTAACGGTCGGTTAACGTTTCTTCTTGGGCGGAACAGTAACGGTAGTAGATGCTGACGGTTATGATCTGCTGACCTTGTTCTAGCGGTCTTCTCTGTCTGCGGTGCACGAGACAACCCTCCGACCGTCCTAACTCCTAAACGGCAGGACGTATCGAGCTGCAAATAACGACGTTCGATTCGGCGTCCTTGGTTTGCTCGAAAAGGAGGGGTCACTCGGCGGGTTTCTGGTAAGATCTGTTTCCGGTCAGAACTTCGGGTGAAATCGGGTGGACCGGTCCGGGTCCTCAATATATGGTGTATTGCGGTACCAATAGTCACCCTATATCGGTTTTACCGACTTTCGACTTTTAATCTCGATTCGGTAGGCTTTTCTTCGACCACGGTGGTCGGATCGGGCTGAAACTAGCGGCAATCGATTCCGCACCCTCGATTTACTAGAAAACGATAGGTCACACGGCAAATCGATTTTTCCACTGGAGTCGTCAAGAGCTCCGGGCAAATTCCGAAAAAACGGTAAAACTGAGTTCAGACGGTGTCGTTCGATGACGACCACTCGGCAATTCTGGTCTCGCTAGTTTTTAACTTTTGGGTGCGCTAGGGCGCACGTTTTTTCGACGGGATTAGTCGGATCGGGCTGCAAGCGCTTGCAATCGCTTCCTTGGGTCCGGTTTAGTGCAAAACGATACCCCACATGCCTATATGGCGTTTGGGTACTCGGGGACGACTTCGGAAATGTTCGGGTCGAGTTCGGGTTTTGAGGTTCGGTTTCCAACCTCCTCTAGTGCCAACTCCCCTGAAACACTTTTCCGTGTCCCGGTATCTTTTCGCGTTCCAAAGTTACTAATAACTCCCTCGCGCATGCGCAAAACGGTTCGGGACTAGTTGGAATCGATTCCTCGTACTCGGTTTAGGCGAAAATGACACCTCATATGTCTATCTACGACCTTTTCCGCAAAAACGGTTGCTTTCGGGGACTGCCGAATTTCAGTAAGTTGCGATTTTCGGGTCCCTGCTCGGGCGCCAATTTGTGACGTACTTCGTTGCTCTACCCAAGAGCAGAAGTGTCACTTTGACGCCCAACACTACGGCGGTGCACACGGTACGGATATCTCGGGCGCCAGTTTCTGTTTAGAGTGCAGAAACACCACTTTACTCTATCGGCGGGACGATAAAGGCCGGGCAACTACAGTGAAGATACGGCTAAGCCAGGGGTCGAGAAAAAGGCAACTTACGCACTACAGTTAATGAAACGGCTCTTATTCAATATATGTACATTTATTCTACACACTAATTATTATTTACACTTTATACATCTTCATATTTACAACTTATTCTACAAGCGGTCTTATACACAAGCGGTCTTATACTACAAACTTATACTACAACGGTCTTAACTACGGGCGAGCGGGGCAGTAAGCGAGCGGTCAAGCGGTGCGATACGGTAATCTGGTGAATAAAGCGGTGAAAAGGTAACCAGCAATAAATTAATCGGTCCTAAGCAGACGGCGCGGCGCGGCGGACGGCGGTTGGTTCAGCAACTATTTATCTTATCTCCTTTATCAAACCTTGCTACTTACTTCCGGATCCTGGGCTGCTTCCTCTTTGGAGCGGTCGGGGTCGGCACGTCTGGTCGGTACGGGCAGCAGCAACGGACTGGTCGTGGATACTCTGCAAAATCCTCAAGCTACTAAACTCTGCCAAAAAGCAGAAGTAGGATGAGCGCGGTAGTCATGCGCGAAATATTGCAACTACGTCACCGTTTATCGACTTAAAATAATTCGCAATTACCTTTGGATACCTATGTACCTCTATACTCACAAGTTTACTTACTATCCAAGTCGGCGTGGTGCTTCGGTTGGAGCTCAGACGGGAACTAATTTAATGATAAAATCCTCATGCTACTAAACACTGCTAAAACGCAGAAGTAGGATGAGATACGGTAGTCATGCGCGGTTTATTACAGCTACGTCACCCGTTTGTGGACTCCCTCATGTTAGCGCGGGCATAAGGGTGCCGGGGACACAATGCGTGCGTCGCGTTTCGCTTACTGCCGGCCACTTGGCCAATGTGGAATGTTCATAAAAACATATCAATACCACAGATTACCTACACCAGATACGAACGCTTCGCGCGGTGCCTTTCAAGTCGGCGACACACGTATTAGACAAAGGCCCAGTCGGCTACTCGTTACGTTGCACGCCTTTTGCACCGCAAGACTTTAATATTTATTTTTGTGGATGCGAGTTAGTTACACCACTTGAGCGCTCGAGAAAAACAAAAAAATATATATAAAATATTTTTTATTAAAACAAATATGAAATTGTATGTTTACAAATGGGATAATATTTTAAGTTTTATATTTGTTTTATTAGGTTTTTTGATGTTTTTAGGTCTCTATTTGTATACTTTAGAGTATAAAATATTCAAAGTCTTATAAATAATTTTATAACATACACTCTTGGAAAATTTATACAAGAGTGGTTAAAATCTACATTATTCATCTGATTAAAGTAAGTCTGAGAAATTCCCGGTTTAGTTGACAGGTCATCGAATAAAGATAAAAATATGTTTTCTAAGTTGTATATGTAGCAAACAAACTTTTCATTAGGGGATTTTAAGTTTCCAAAAATTTCAGTCTCCGAATCATATGCTTTAAAGTGTGTTAGCAATTTAGAGTTATCAAGTTTATTTGATATTTACTGAGGCATATTTAGACAAATTTTCTCCTTTACTAAGCTTAATATCTGGAAAAAATAACAGAACGCTCGGACTAACAATATATTGCCGTAAACTCTGCCACAAGCTGTCTCGATAATGCTCTCGTACTAAACCCTCCGCATATTTGAGGATGGAAGTAGTGGGGAGCGTTGGACATGCCGCCAGGCTTACATTCGCATCTGATATAGGTTAATCTGTGTCAATACTACCTATCTATAATTAACAATTTAACTGTTATTAATTAAAAGCGTAGCACCATAATGGGTAAAATATTTTTCAAAACCTAGCTACCTAACTTAACTTAATAAAATAAAATCACTTCGTTACACAATAATCTGCGGAAGTTGTCGAGGATTGTGTACTAATATTAATGTTGAAGAGGAGGACTTGTTGACTTTGACGAGCCAATTGAAATTGATCTTCAACATTTTAATAATGATTGATGATGATGATGATGACGATGATGATGATGATGATGACGATGATGACGATGATGACGACGATGACGACGATGACGAAGATGACGACGATGATGACGATGATGACGATGATGAGGATGATGATGATAATAATGGAACTGTAAATACTGAGGGAACAGAAGTTGAAGAAAACACCGGAAATATACATAATCAACCGACAATTTCAAATGAATCATGTACAGAACATCGTATAACGCGGAAGAGACGACGACTTTATTATATAAAACATAGTCATAAATATAATCTGGTGTATTTATTAACACATAAATCCTAATTTTTTTAAATAAACATTAATTTTCATTTTCATAATTTACAGCTCCAATTGACATTATTAACTTAATTTCATGGACGAAACTTGGATAATTTGAAGGCCGCGCAACTTAGCTAAATTTTGAACGCTAATTACTGGTAGAAATATGCATCTGGCAATAAAATTATATAGGGCTTTTTTTTGTAGGAAATTTTACAAATTTTAGTTTTGGTCATAAATTCAACAGGAAAATGATAAATCGCAAAAAAATCCTATTCTCGCTACTTTCCCCTCCACGGAGGGGGGGGGTCTGGGCCTTGTTTGAGTGGGATAAATTAAGGATTTCTTAGTAATAACCCAATGAACTAATTTAAGGTAAGAAACCTTTTGTTTGAATTACTTTTGATTTCTGAAATTTTTGTGATGGCGCCTGGCCTATATAGGCAATATTAATGTTTTGTTTTTGTAATTTTTTTACAATTCTTTTCTATGGGTTAACCGATATATGTAAGAGTTTTGAATCTTGAATCTTTTATTGGTAAATTTGGAATATGAACTCTATTGCTTTTTATAAGTTTTTGTAGCGTTATCAATCATTATTGGGTTATAGCTATTGCTTAGCAATTTGTTATATTATGTTTAATTCTTTATTAAAATTATCTTTAGACACATAGATGTTAATTAATCTTGTATAATATTATTACAAGAAGCTTGTTTTTGTATTTTAAAGGATGCGTAGAGGTATTACGGTATTGTGGTGTCGTCGGTATGAGAGTCTTTATGGTATATCGAAAATGTATGTAGACCATTAACTCTAGAGATTGTTAAATCTAAGAAGTCAAAAGAATTTTCTTGTTTTATTTCTACAATAAATTTTAGATTATGGAGTAAATTATTAATAAACTCTAAAAACGTATTTAATTGTCTATTGGTTCCAGTAAAACAGGCATTGAAATAGCTCACATGTCGATACCAATATACGAAATTTTTGTTATGATTTTTTTTTTGTAAATGATCCATAAATAATTCAGCTAGAATATGGCTTAAGGGATTTCCCAGGATTAAACTATCACCATCTTTATAAATATGTCCGTTAAATTGATAGTAACTTTGGTTTAAACATACGGGGCTGATGTTATTTCCATCTAATAAATTTTTTACAACTTGTATATGTCTTTCAGAGGTACACTGGGAAGTAAGTTTGAATATATTTTGGAAACACATTATTTCTGATACACGCGAACCATATATTTTGAGTAGGCTGTTCTGCATCGTAGTAGTAAGTAGCTCAAAGTACCATAGTGTCAAAAAATTGGTAAAGTTAAATCAATGGATCTTGGCGTGCACGTCACAATGTAGAAGTTGCCGTAATAATCAAAACAGATAGCAAGGCCTGGTCAAGTGACATCACTGCCAATGTCGTTTCATACTGAAAAGGTATAAGAGTATTTAAAATCGCACAGAAAAAGATAGACAAAGGCAACAAATTATTTCATCGTATTTTCTAATTACAGTTGTGATGACGTGCACACCAAGATTTGTGATTTCAGTATAAATAGCAGCTTCTCTTAAGTAGGTGATTGCAGTGTTGGCTGGTGGATTTAGGTTGTACAATATCTCAGTATTGGAGTATAGAACCCAAGCAATGTTTGAAGGCACGTCTATCAGTACTGATTGAAGAAGTTTTGCAGAAAAGAATTGAGAAAAAAAGTTACATAAATGCGCAGCATCCCTAAATTGCTTCTAGACCATTAGTAAAATCTTTGCAAATCAATTTTTTTTATAATCAGAAGGAAAATTTATCACCCCGTTTTCTTTTTGGTTTTTGAAAATTCTGATTGTTTGTAAAGTTATGGTATTTCGATATTTACACAATGAAGAACATAAATTTCAAAGTGTCATAATTTTACAAAAAACCAAAGTTTTCGAAAACCAAAAAAAGTGGGGTGATAAATTTTCCTCCTGACTACTAAAAAAAAAGTTTGCAAAGATTTTACTAATGGTCTAGAAGAAATCTGGGGAGACTGCACATTTTCCTAACTTTTTTTTCAAATTGTTTCATTTTTTTTTCTGCAAAACTTCTTCATTCAGTACTGATAGTCGTGCCTTTAAATATTGCTTGAGTTCCATGATCCAATAGGCTTACTTCTGTATACATATGTAGAAGTTCTAAGACCATTTCGACTAAAGTAACTTGGCTAATTTGTTTATGAGTGGTCATAAAATAATATAATAGACCAAAGTTTAATGTTAGTGATGTATAGCATGAACTAAGATAGCCAGTGAGATGATGAACCATCGTCCATTGAACTAATGTTACGAATTACGTATAGCGGTTCTATGAGCCAACTATAAGTATTCCAATGTAAATACATTTAAGTTATTTTAGAATTATCCTAATTGGTTTTATGTAGTTAACCTTTTCAGGTCAACTACATTTAAAAACGTTTCAGTACATATCAATTTACTTTAATCTTTTATTTTTGTATTATATCTATACACAGTTATTGATATAATATATGATACATCCCTTATTAGGTGCCTTTTTTTGCACTAAATTTCTTCACAATGCAATGTTGATATAAAACGTCGATTGATGAAAGAAATAAATGTTGGTAATTTAATATCTGAATAATATTTATAAAAATATAATTCATTTGAAGGGAATGTTATAAATATTTGACAAGTTTACAAAGTTTTGTTGCAAGTTTATACGAGCCTTAATGTATGTTCATTGTCAAATAATAAAATCAAAAATTTTAAAAATAAAATGCCCTCACCAACTGAATTCTTCTTTTAAGTTTTTTAATAAAAAGATTATATGAAATTAAATAAGTAATAGTGCTTATTACTTATGTACTACCAATACCCAAATAGGCAAAGGAATAATTTAGGTGTACAAATAATTTGAAAACGATGGTTTCTATTGATATACAGTATTTTGTTTATGTAATTTTCAATTTGTCATCATATTTATTAGACCAACAAATTACCTAAAGATTTTTTTTCAACATTCGATGTTTTCATATTTATTAGCAAATGAACGTTTTAATAGTTTCCTTTATGAGGATATAGCTTCTTTATAAACTAATAATATGCAGCTACAAAACTAATAACATGGCGGCTGTACTAGGTTATTGCTGCACAAATAGTTTCCAAAAACACGTCGATGAGACTGAATTTCATTTTTTCTGTGGACCCCCTTAAAAGTTGTAGCGAATATCCTAGTTTACAACTATAGCATAGTATAATGAGTAATACAAAAAGTGCGCGCCAATATTCTGGGCTGCGATGATAGGTCTATTGCGTTTTACTTCTAATGCATCGTTGTAGACCTGGACCAAGCCTCATAAGGGGTGGTTCTGGTTTCTTGTTCACCCCGTTTTCGACAAATCTTC
Organism: Rhamnusium bicolor; assembly: GCA_029963845.1. NCBI lineage: Eukaryota > Metazoa > Arthropoda > Insecta > Coleoptera > Cerambycidae > Rhamnusium > Rhamnusium bicolor. The sequence continues at coordinate 5,263,235 of JANEYF010002810.1, read as the reverse complement.
CTGGTCTTCGCTGATGAACTCTTCTGGATGGATCGTCGGCGTGTGTTACCTCCAAGAATGTCATCTGTCGCGGGTGCAACGTGACAATTGCCACTCTGATGGATTAGGTGTTGAGATTTGATTGCCGGTTTGTAGGGCGGTAGTTACCGTCATACTCACCGGCGCGTCGGTAGGGATGAGCAGTGTAGCTTGCGAAGGTGTGTCATAGCACGGTGTCTCTTCTTTCTAGGATCTTCTGTATCGTCGTTGGCTAAAACAGATATAGTGGATTAGCTATACTCACCCGTTGTCCAATATTTGCGGCTTTGGTCTCTATGCCTTTGGTCTGACTAGCGAGTTCCCGTAGTCCTCGGAAAGTGAAAAGAGCTTCTTTGCTCGATCCTGGATCACCTCCGTGACCTGCGCGTATTTCAAGTTCCTGTCGATGTCGATGCTTTTCACAAACCATACTGCATCCACGGCACTCTTGAGCGCCACGCTTTGTACCGCTTATATCTTCTTGAGATATATTTTGGCGGCATATCTCTAGGCTGTGGAGGCGTAGATCAGCTGTGGTTGACGTATGGTACTGAAAAACGTGAGCTTGTTACTCAGATTGATCTGGCTGTCTGTGATTTGTGTGCCAAATAATGTTATTTGTTTATGGTTGGATACCTATCCCATAGGTAATTTCATTTCCGTAAATTTAAAATTTAAGAAAATAAGAGGATGAACCATATCTCTGTTACACCCGTGATATTGAACATTAACAAATAAACTTAATAAGAAGATAAATATAAACAAAAGGCGTTGTAATTTATTACCATCCCGTAAATTTACACCTATATCACAGAATCAGAGGACATTAAATTTCTGTCTAAATGAATATTGGTTCGTTTCAACTTGAAGAGGTATTTCAATAGTGTAAAGTATATGATTGTTGGTGCCGATATCTGTGCTATTGCAGTTATATTTCTGTCAGTTGCAATAAGCATAAAAAAGTTTCTTATGGTTCTTTTGCAGTTGAATATGTTTTTCTCTAATGATGTAAATAGTAAGAGAGAAATTGGAAAACGTCATTCCCCTCATAAGTTATGGCTTCCGACGGGAAAATCTCCTAGAGTTGGAGAACTGAATATATTCGAACTTTCAAAGTAGACGAATAAATTGGTGGAAAGATGTCAAGAGTGAAAAGATGTCCATATATTAAAATATGACACATTTTAATTAATTGTCTTTAACTGTTTTATTTTACATGTATACAAATACAAGTAGTTTATCTTTTGGAATTTAATAATTTGTCTATACAATCTATAAAATCTCTCTGTTAGTCACGAGTTAAGAATAGATAAATAGCTCAAATAATGAAATAAATATCAAAAAATAAGTATTTTCAATGAGTTGTAAAAAAGCAAGTCTGACCGAGTCAAATATAGAAAATAAATTATTTTATAAATTTGGTTCTGTACTCGAGACATCAACGTACTATACTCTGTTCACTTAAACTTTGCAGCGGTAGCCAGGATAGAGAACAAAATGCGCGCTGATTCTTGGTGCAGATAGCAGGCAGCTGTACAAAAGTGCAAAGATCCTATATCGTTTCATTTTCATGTTTATTTTATTTTATAAGCATCGGTCGTAGTTGGACGTTTCACTCACTTAAATCCAACCCAACACTGCAAAGTTTAAGTGAATAGACTTTAGTAAGCACAGTCACGACTTGTAAACATAGTCACCAGACGCCATTTTAGTTAATATCGTTTTTTTTTTTAAGAGTAGAGTACATTTGAAAAACTTGGTGATTTTGTAGATTTCCATGTCCTTAATAAATAACACTAATTTTGCGACCTCTTAAAGTTGCCCCCGACGCGGTGCCACTATATTGGCAAGATGGCGTAGAAAAACAGTATTTTGCAATATCTCATTCCTTGTTCCTTTTCAGTCTTTAAATTTTGTTTTTTCGTTTCATGTCACATTACGACCGATTGTAATCAATCGCTATTTTGATACATTTTTTAATGCATTCCTCAATGTAAAATTGTCCAAACGGCTACACTATTTTGATCAAAAGAAAAATATATCTATACCTACGCCAATATCCATTTGGCATGATGACGGTCTCGGATGCTAGGGCCAGGCAGGACTATTGCCTTTTTACCCTAGTCATCGCTGTAGACCTGGACCGGCCTCGTGCAGGGCAGGTTAACTTACTTTACGAACGGCCCCACTCACAAATGTGAGCGGTGCCGAAGATTTCGGTCAACCTCCCTGGGTCCTGGCTGATGAACCCTGCTGGCTAGGGCCTCTTCTGGCGCTCTTCTGTCTTCGTCTTCTTTCTTCGCCAGCTTGTCACCCCCGAGGGTAGTCATCTGTCTGTCAGGGACTGTGTGGATATTCTGTGACTTGAGATTGACTGCCAGTACACAAAGTGTCAATTGACACATTGTCATCTGGATCATCGGACAAGGTGAGGATGAACTGTGTAGCTCTAGGAGGTGAAGGCCTAAGTGCTTTCTTAGCACTTTCGTCCTTCACGGAGCCAGGGGGACAACGGGCACTGGTCGGTTTACTGACGGGCGCCCGCAAGGTTTGTGGGAGGGTGGTTGGTCGTGTCATGTCTTTTCAGTGGGTTTGGTCCATCTGTAAGGAAAGGATTAGTTATACTTACCCGTTATCCAGTAACTGTACTTTCGGCCTCTTGTGCCTCGGTGCGTCGGCCGGATCATAGGAGGTGGCCTCCCTGATCAGCAGGTTCCTGTGCTCCTCAGCTAAGGTGTACAGTTTCTTCGCTCTATCCCGGATGATTTCGGTGACTGGTGTGTACTCCAGGTCCCTGAAGATGTCAGCGTTTCTAACGTACCATGGTGCGCCCACCGCTGTCCTGATGGCCACGTTTTCCACGGCTTGGATCTTCTTCAGATAGGTCTTCGCTTGGTATCCCCATGCTACGGAGGCGTAGGTCAGCTGTGGTCTGATGAGTGCTTTGACTAGCAGAAGCTTGTTCCTCAGACTGAGCCTGCTCTGGTTCCCTATCATCGGGTAGATGAGAGCTCTCGTCCGCTTGGCCTTTACCACGATGGCTTCGGTGTTCTGTCTCCATGTCAGGCCTTTATCCATGATTACGCCAAGGTACTTGACGGAATCGTGCCATTGGATGTCCTCGCCGAATATGGAGACGTGTCCTGTGGGGCTTTCCTTGCGTCCTTTCCTGAAGAGAATCGTCTGGCTTTTCTCCGCGTTGACTGCGACTTTCCACTTGATACACCATTCTTCCAGAAGAGAGGCTGCCTCTTGGAGTCTTCTGGTGGCTGTTCTCGCTCTCCAGGATCTGGCCGTGACGGCCGTGTCGTCCGCGTAGAGTGCCATTGCGGTGCCTTCGGCCCTTGGGAGATCAGAGGTGAAGACAGCGAACAGATGGGGTGACAGCACAGAGCCTTGGGGGACTCCGGCTTCCATCGGTCGATACGTGGACACACAGTCCCTGATCTTCACTCGCATCTGTCTCCCGTGCAGGTATGATCTAACTAGTTTGACGAGTGCAATGGGATAACCCATACTCATCATTTTAGCTAGTAGACCATCGTGCCAGACCCTGTCGAAAGCCTTCGCAACGTCCAGGAGTAGTGCCACCGTGACCTGTCTTTGGTTGAAACCTTTGGTGACTTCTTCGGTGATCCTGAGCACTTGGAGTTCCGTACTATGTCCTGTCCTGTACGCGAACTGTTCATCCGGGATGATTTGGAGCTCTTCGGTTTCCTCTTCTATTCTTCTCAAGATGACGCGCTCGGCTACCTTGCTCACAGCTGAGAGTAGGCTGATGGGCCTGTAAGAGGAGGGAAAGAGTAGTTCCTTACCTGGCTTCGGGATGACTATGATGTCGGCCTTCTTCCACCTGTCCGGAAAGTATCTGAGCCTCAAGATCCCGTTGATGATATTCACCAGGGCTGCCACCCCTTTGCTGGGTAGCTTCTTGAGGGCGATGTTTCCGATGTTGTCACATCCAGGAGCTTTCCTCGGCTTTAAGCTCCTTAGAATCTCCTTGACCTCCTCTGGAGTGGTCGGACGGATGTGATCATCGTCTGGCAGGCGGAGCATTCGACGCACTCTGCGTTCCACGTCATCAACCCAGTCCTCGTCCTCATCATCGAGTTGGTTTTCCCTACACTGCAGTTCCAAGCTGTCCGCGAATGCTTCGGCTTTTTCCTAGCAAGTGTAGACAATCCCATTCTCTCCGTGGATTGGGGACATTGGTTTCGGCCTGTTCCGCAGAGCACGCTGGGTGTTCCAGATGCTCCTGTCCTGTGGGTCCAGTGATTCCAGGTGACGCTGCCATCCTTCTTGACGGTGTTCCTGGAGGGCAGCTTTGACTCTCCTGTTCAGCGTGTTATACGCGTGCCTGTCCTCAGGGAGTCTAGTCGTTTGGGCCCTTTTCTTCGTCCTTCGTCTGTCCCGAATCAGCTGCCTGAGGTCCTCCGTGAGGTTTGCCATCGGCATTGGTGCCCTTCTGGTCTCTGTCTCTGTAGTGCTTTCCTCCATCGCTTCCTGGATCTGGTTTTCCAGGGAGGTGATGGCCCTCTCCACATCTTCCTCGGATTCAATCCTGGGAATATGTGCAATGTTCCTTTGCAGTGCTGCACGGAACAATTCCCAGTCTGTCCTCCTTTTGACGAAGGTCCCAGTGTCCACATCATCCTTCTCTCCTAAGTCCAAGAAGATCGGATTATGCTCGGTGGAACCTTCCGTCCTGGTAGAGATTTCCGCATTGAGGGTCATCTCCTTCATTATAGCGATGTCCAGCACATCCGGTCGGTGGATCCCATTGTCGTGCGTCGGCTCGTCCGGTCCTAGTGCCTGCATGTTGCCAGCGTGTCGTCCCAGGAATCTCAGCAGATCTCGTCCTAGAGTGTTGGTGACTCTGCTGTTCCATTCCTGTGACTTGGCGTTCAGGTCCCCTATGGCAAGCACCTGAGTCTGGTCCTGGAATATTGCATCCAGGTCCGTGTCCAGGATCCGGCATCGGGGCGGCTGATAACAGGATACCACTTGAATGTCGCCATTTCGTGCCGTTGACACTACTACGGCGGTGGCTTCCAGGTTTTCCATGTCCGGCAGCACGATTGGATGGTGATCGATCGACTTCTTTACCAGTAGGGCTACTCCTCTCATCGGCCTTGGTCTAGCGTAGTCCTTCCTGTAGACATGGTAGCCAGGGAAGTTGGCTGGCTTCAGCGGCGTCATCTTCGTTTCCTGTAGTACCAACACGTCTATGTCGTACCGGGCTAGGAGTTCCTCCACTTCAAGTTTTCTTCCTTGTAGCCCGTTAACGTTTCATGAGGCGATCTGCAGGAAGTTCGGCTTCACCTGAAAAGACATTACAGATTAGTAAAGCCTAACATCTGTGCAAAAAATGCGCTCATTGCTGAGCACATTTGCTGCATCTGTTTGAGCACCGTGGTGAGGTTTTGGGCCTCCACGGGTGCTCGTTATTGCCTGGCAGGGCCGGCGCTCGGCCCTGCGTTACCTTGAGTTACCCTTGCGTAGCTCAGCCCGCTGGTGGCGGGTCTTTTGGCCTCCCTCGGTGGCTGTTGGGTCCTTGGAGCCTGCTTCTGGGGGCCCGCGGGCTTCTTGGGATATTTGGGACATCCTTTATAGCTGGCCGGGTGCGCTCCCTGGCAGTTTGCGCACCTCGCTGGGACGTCCTGCTTCTTTTTTGCAGTCCGCTGTCCGATGGGCCTAGCCGCACTTCACGCACTTGGCCTGTGCGGTGCACCTACCCTGTGCGTGGCCGCAGCGCTGGCATCGGTGGCACTGGGTGACGCTCTGTTGCGCCCTTTGTCTCTCTGTGCGGACTACTAGGTAGCCGGACCTCGTTACCTCCAGGATCTTCTCCTGGTCCAGTGGCACTTGGACCAGTGCCAGTGGGATCTCTATCTTGGTCCTCCTCGACGTCATCCGCTGGACAGAGATCGGCGAGAAGCCCTTGTCTTCCAGGTCTTTCTTGATCTCTTCGCAGCTTACGCCCTAGGGATGTCTCTCTTCAGGGAGCGCGTAGGTGTGGTACTCCCTTTTCTCCTGTGTGAAGATTTTTGTCATCTTCCTATAATCTTCACTCGTTGATGGGTCGATGGAGATGCCTTCACCAACGACGCGGGCCTTCTTGAAGTTGACGTTTGCCTCGCGCAAACGTCTGCTTACCACCGTCCACGTTTCCTTTTTCCTAAGGACGACTGGCGGTATCTTGGGCGTCTTGGCTGGTTCCATTGGGGCCGGTCCTGGATTCCGGTCCTCCTGCCGGCTCGTACTCACATCTGGGGCCTCGGTGCCTTCAGGAGTCCAGGCCTCCTGGGTCCTGGCCTGTTTGGGCTCCTCTTCTTCACTGTCGGAGTTTGCCTTCCTCCTTTTCTTATTAGCGGACTTCGTGGGTCCGACTTGGGCCCCCTGGATGGCTTTCAGGAGCTCCTCGTGCTGCCTGTCCATCCTTGATTGCATTTGAGCCATCCTTAGGCTCATTTCTTCTATTTGGGCCCTCAGTGCCTTGTTTTCAGCCCTTAGGCGCAGCTTTTCTTGGTCCGCAATCTCCAAATCCATGTTGCATGGGGTGGAAGCCCTGGAACTACCACTCTGCGAGTCCTCGTCCACTTCTCTATGGTTTCCCATACCCTCCTCCTGGGTATGCGTAGCCTTATCTGAAAAAGAAAGCTGAAAAATAGAAGTTATGGTTAGTACACACAGAATATAACAAAAATATGTGTCTCCAAGAGGGAGACTTTTTCATCTTTTTATATTATATTAGCGTCTTGAAAAAGACGACTAATATTTCTCCTCTTCTGAATTTTTTTCGCAAAGTATATTAGAGCCTTGAAAAAGGCAACTAATATTTCAAGCTCGACCGCGCCAACCGTTGCTTAACTTTCGTTAGCTCCGACTGCGCCGACCGTTGCTTAACTTCGGATATCACTTCGGGTAGATCACAGTGGCACTATACTTCCATATATATACACGTCTGCACTCGTTCACTGCTTGCACTCGAATGATCTATACCTATGCTATTTATTATTACTTATTTTTTTTATTTCCGTAACGTTTATTATATTATATTTTATAAACAAGTAATTAAATGGTATCTGTGTTGTAAAACTTTTTTATTTTTTTACAGATCAGTGCGGAAAATGCAAAGCAGCTACGAGAAGATTAAACCTAAACAAATATTGCAAAAGAGATTACGGTAAGTTCTTAGACATCATAATATGTAGTTTCAAAAGTAAGTTTACTTTTATACGTGCGAAAATGTTGTATCTTAGGCCTAACACATCAGTCGTAGGAGGGTTTGAAATCGAAAATAGATCACAAAAAGCTGAAAAAATTTTGATGAGTTTCCTTAAGGTGTTTAATTAATATATTAAGATTTCCCACTGCGTATACCGTCATCTTGGAAAATAAATGTGAAAAACTTGTTTGTTTACCAATGTTTCTTTTCTCATTAGTTCTACACAATATTATTACCAACTTTAAAGAGAGCTACATTTTTCATATGATCGATGGTTTCGAATTATAGCTACGAGAAATGAAGGACTTTTTCGATACAATCTTAAATCAGTCAATCAGTGTTCACGATAAGAAAATCAAGTGTTAATCGAAATTTCATTGGCGTAGAAAACAACCATTCATTAAAAAATGCAAACAACCATTCATTAAAAAATGCAAATTGCTCAACGGAACATCTATGTTTTAAAATGTCAATTCTTTTTTTTGCAAAATATCTTCATTCAATACTGATAGTATGTATTTACAGTTAGTTCAGTTCAAACTTATTTGCAACATAAAAAACGTCGGCAACTTTGATCCCTTCATCGTGGTCAAAGGTGCTGATATTTTTTATGTTGCAAATAAGTTTAAAATAAACTATGTTTTTTAATTTTCCGAAGTAGGTATTTTAATACAAAAATCATAATCTTCATCATAAATAATCCAGTTTATCGGAACTTTAATTAAATACGTATCAAGACACCACTGATAATAATTTGTCATATATTTTCCAAGAAGCAGTTATATTTTTTATGCAGTTAATTATTCAATTGGTATACCCATAATCATAAAAGAAGCCTCTTATTTATTCTCGCATCGAAGATTTTATTACTAGTAATCAATGTAATCATATTTGAGTTAATTTTATTCATTCAGATTAGCTATTTTGATATAAAAGAATACATTAATGATATTGTTAAAAAGTTAAGAAGTGTATGGAACTCTTGAAACTTATGATGAGTTATGAGAACAGATTCCTATTTTCTAATTACCTACGTATTTCAGGATGTTATGGAATATGTCACATATATCACAAAATCGAAATTTTTTCTAACCATTTAGAATATACTTATAATTATACATAGGGAATTTGGATGCTATCCCAGAGACAGAATTTAATTCTAATACTATATTCCGAAAATGCGCGATAATGAAGAAGTAATAATATATAATGATAAGCAATAATAAGTAATAAAATAAATTGTAATTTCTGACAGTGTACTTACAACTGTGTCAGTATGCAAAAACGTTAAAAAACGATATTTACGTCACGACATCCTAATCCCTTATCTATAGTTATAATTAAGTCGTTCGCAACAGAGATGTATATACTACTCATCTCGATTTCATGCAAAACCTTACTTTTGTGTTTTCTTATTAATACACACCAACTTTTAGCATTTGTTTTTTTATTAAATAAGTAATTAATAACAATATAAATTGTTACTGTATTATATACATAATATTGTACAAAAAAATCTCTGAAGACCTTCCCGGACACTGCATGTGCCTCCACATCCTACATGAATTGATTTTATTGTGTCCCCCTTATTATTTTTCTGGATCCGCCTCTGCGCAATTCTACTCATAAAGAATATCCAGTATTACCATCATAAAGAGTTTGTTTTAATAATGCACTTTTCTAGAGAAATACTATTTCCGTAGTATGACTCTACGTAAATGTTATTAAAGGCCATCACTTCATTGCCGTTTGTAAACAATAATATACAATTTTATCCCTTTTCACTTGAGATTAATTAAAGTGATACATTAATAATAAAATCTTAAAAGAACATATTGCTCAGCGCCACTGTAAATTTGTGATTTGTCGATACCGTACCGCACCGGTTGTTCTCTTAATTTACACTCCTACACAAAAGTACTGCAGACAAATTAGGAAACCTACTACATCCTACCTACACATGAATATTATCTGTAGTTCTACTTGTTCGTCACTTTCTTAACATATATGTATACAGTATTGATTGTTAAAAATTAATATTGTAGTCTCAGCAACAGTGTGCAAATTCGACGATGAAAGGTTACCGTCTGCCAGTCGATTTTCTCTTTTGAAATTTTTGGTATGGAGGCCGGATACGGTGAGGGGAAATTTTTTTTTAATCGAATGGTTACCGATATTTGTCCGCATAGGTAGTTAGTATATGTACTCCACATATTACAATTACGTTGGCAGACAAACCTTCCGGTCGGCGCGCGGTAACCGGAAATTGAAAAAAAAAAATTTAGTTACCTCACCAAACCAAGCGCAAAATGTTTGTTTTGGTGTGTACAGTACCGTACTATATTGGCAGATATTTGTATCGGTCAACTTTTCTATTAACATTTTTGCATAATTTGGTTATGAAAAAGCGAGGAGAAACAATTTTGGTTTAAGAGGTGTGGGGAACCAACAATGTCCAAACGTATACTAGCCTCTCACTCTAATTACTTCAAGTATACATCTGGGCATGTTTCTGATAATGTGATCGATCACAGTTTGTGGGATTTGTGCCCATAAAATGGAAAGAATATCTGACAGTTGCCTATTGTTCTCTGGAGCCGGTTGATGGTTTTGAAGTGCTTTATCCAATAAATCCTACACATGTTTAATGAGTTTCAAGTCAGGAGAATGCGGTGGAAGATGATTGTGATCAATTTAGTGAGTTTCAAGGGCTTTGAATGTTTGCTGAGTACGATGGGAGCGAGCATTATCATCAATGAAAATAAAAATTTCGCCAATAACATCTTGAAAAGTCGCCACAATGTTACTGACAATAACATTGGCATATATTTGTCTAGTCATGGTCCTCCTGCGGATGTAAAGATCGGTGCGTCCTCCAACACATATTCATCCCCAAATCATAACACTGTCTCCACTTAAAGCTGCTGTGGGTTGAATAAATCGAACGAGACTCATCGCTGAATAGAACTGAACCCCATTCCATGTCCCAGTTTGGATGATGCCTTGCCCACCTTAAACGGGCTTATAGTCAATTAAACCTAACCGAGGGGCTCGATATGAAGGACGACTTGACAGACTAAACTCCCTGATTCTCTTGCATACTGATTGGACACTTACTGTAACCCCATGTGCGACACGTAAGGTGCTTTTTACTTGAGAAGCGCAAAGGGTAGGATTCCTTCTTATTGTAAGTAGACGATAATAATCTTGTAGTGATGTTGTAGATTTGGATCGACCACTTCTGGGCCGTTCTTGTACAGAAATAGTTTTCAGATACCGATCCCAAAGCCTACTAATGATGCTTTGGCTTACTTCTAATTGTGTAGCAACATCTATTTGACACAAACCATTTTGGAGCACACCAATAGTTCTATTGGCTTGAGGTTATATTAAACGGCGCTGTGCTTCCATATTTGTTCAAAAACTTCACAGAATACGTTTCAAACACCTTAAACGCAATAATTAACTACAAAATAAGAATTAATTGTATATTTGAAAATTAGAAAAAAAAATGAACACGATGAAAAAGATACATAACTTTTTATTCTGGGCATCTAAAACCCTACGCACTGAAAAAATTTTTTTGTAGGGATGTATTCACGTATGATTTTTTCTGTGCAGAGTATGTATTGTAGGTATCCTTTATTAAACACCTTAAATGGTAGGTAAAGACATTTTATTGTAAATGCTGCTACGCTAGAAAATAATGCAAGACTAAATAAATTTGTAATATCAATGGCAAACGTTTAATTGCATCTAACTACAGTATTCTTATTTATATTGTTCTTCTTCATTTAATCTCAACAACAAAATTGTTGGATTTTCATGCTTCATGAATCATGATTTTGAAACCAGGACAATACTGAATAATGATACGGTGCATTCCCTTCGTATCATCGTTAGATGATAAGAAGTAATAAACTGTATTCAGTTAGGTGTGAAAAGAATTGTATATATACGTTCAAATTAGATGGCCTTTGTAATAACGTACATGCATTTAATTAATCAGCTGCTGTATCAATTCCATGGAAATCTTGGTTTTTCTATGATCGATTCTTATTTCAAATTAAAAGGCACGCCACATACAGCACTCTGAAATACAAAGTCTCCCATCAGCAATTGTGTAAATCTCCCGTAAATTGGAAAAACCTAGTCTTTCTTGTGTCCGTATTTTGAAATTTAAATAGTTCTTATTAAAATATTATATATTTTGAAAATTATATGTCTTACTAGAGACATTTTTCGTTGAGAGTATATTTTTCCATTAGATAAATCTAGTATACAGGCTGTAACAAATTCGCTTCTCACTACAGGGATCTCGGAAAAGGTAAGACATACAGCATCGGTTAAATTGGGGCAGAAGAATTTGGCGATTAGGAATATGCCGTTGAGAAATCGAAATTATGTTTTACTGTTCATGAGATTTAAAAAAAAAGCAAAATTTTGATTTGCGTTTTTATTTTATTTGAGGATATCTAAACTAAATTAAAAAGACTTTTTCATTGTCGTTTTCTATCGTTTACAATTTAGCGTAAAAAGTTTTTTGTAAGACGTTTCTCCTTTTCGCGACCATCATCAAGTACGTTATTTTAAATACGAACGTGTATTTCGTGTTGCATTTTTTGTAGCATTTCAACCGCAGACTTCATTGATGTAATAAACTTTTATGTTATTAAACGTTTCGCAGCGGTAAACCATCATCAAGGAAATAAATCTTTTTTTTTAATTAACGTTAGTTTATTATTTTTTCGTAATTAATAATTATTAACAATGAAACTATAAAAATTAAATTGAAGTTTTAGGTTCAAATGCTGCAATAAAAAATTGAGTGAAAAATTCAGGTCTGTATTTAAAATAACGTACTTGATGATGGTCGCGAAAAGACATCAAGACCAACAAGAATTTGTTCCATATGTTCCATACCGGATATGGGATATCAAAGAGGTTCTACTGTTGTAAATAAAATAGTAAATGTTACATGATAATGTTTTTATTGTTTTTCCATTTTATTTTGATTTTACTATATATTTCCATTATATAATAAGAAATAAATTGATTTGATAGGAAGTTCCACGGGCGTATAGTATGTTACCTTTTTGAATATCACTGCGAAATGATTATCGAAGACGTCATATCATAGGGGCGTGAACGCCAATATAAATGTTAGGAAGTTCCACGGGCGTATAGTATGTTACCTATTTGAATATCACTTCGAAATGAATATCGAGGACGTCATATCATAGGGGCGTGAACGCCAATATAAATGTTTGATTAGGACGTCATATCAGGGGCGTGAACGCCAATATAAATGTTAGGAAGTTCCACGGGCGTATGGTATGTTACCTTTTTTGAATATCACTTCGAAATGAATATCGAGGACGTCATATCATAGGGCCGTGAACGCCAATATAAATGTTTGATTAGGACGTCATATCAGGGGCGTGAACGCCAATATAAATGTTAGGAAGTTCCACGGGCGTATGGTATGTTACCTTTTTGAATATCACTTCGAAATGAATATCGAGGACGTCATATCATAGGGGCGTGAACGCCAATATAAATGTTTGATTATACGCCTCTATGATATAATGCCCTCGACCCTCGATATGAATAACACGAAAAAAACTAGAAGAATATATTGTGCACCTAATATAACTTTCATTAAAACTGTGACCTACTAGGTTTTCCAATTCACGGGAGAAATATCCCTTCTCTAAGTGATTACAATCTTTCTTATTTTCTAAAACTCAGACATTCACGAAATTAACAGTCATATTTGAAAATACGAGATAAATCAAATTAGAAAGATATGAAATAAAATTTTATTTATGCCAAAAGCCTAAGCATGTTTTATCCTTATTTATTGACTGAATTCCGAAAAGCTCCACTGTACCTACTTTTGCCATTGGCCATTACTAATGTTGCGCGAAACATTTCGGTAAAAAGCTGTATCTCAAACAGCACTGCATGTTGGATACAAACTTGCATC